>PISX010000858.1:0-179275 GCA_004024625.1 Mellivora capensis | reverse complement strand
TTTTAAAAGACTTTTTTCTTTATTTTCTTATTTACTATGAATATGCCCTTAAATATTAAAAAATTCCTTAAACAATGTATTTGTTACAATTCAATGTGATCATGACTAGCACTTAAATATTTTGTAGATGTCATCATACCCATATAATTTTTTTCCTTATAATAAAAACAGTTGGTTGAAGAGCAAGACAAAATGTTGTATTACTCCATACCTAAGAATACTAAAATGAAATCTGAAATGGCACTGTGTAAAACTTTGTTCATTCATTTCAATGCTCTTTTTATTTCTTGGTTATTAAATTAAATCAGAGTTTTTAAAGAGAGAATGTTTCACCTATGTACAACTCTTCTGAGTAAATATCTAAAGCAAAAGAATCAATGCTATATAATTTTGAAACTGTACATTGGGTTATAATGAACTATACTGACTAAAATTAATTGTATGAGTGCTTTAGTTATTAGATAGTAAATGTTCTGCAGCATTTTTACATAATTTCATGTAGAAGCTACATAAGTTTTTTTAAGAAATCAATCATTTTGCAGTTTTAAATTCTATCCAGTGAGTACTTTGAAAAACACCTGTGGTTCTTATATTTAGGACTGTATATTTTCCTGTAAAAGCTACGGTATGTCTTTTAAAATCTGCAAGTCCTCTTCTGCATATTGATAGCTTACTCTCCTTTGGTCAATGCAAATATTTTCAGAAACAAGTCAGTATTTTACTCTAGGTATGTTGTCCTGTATCTTCACTGGTTTAAAAACAATGATGAATGAAGCAGCTTCAGTTCAGAGGGTGTTTGCTTTTCAGTTTCCTGGAGCTGGGGCTGGAATTTACAGCCTTAGGACCAGACCGCTCCCACTTTTCCACTGTGTAGTCATCTGCTGACTGTTCTAATGGACCCCCCATAGTCAATCAGGAACTTTTATCTAATTTAGAATTCCTTTTAGTTAAAAGATGAAACTTCAATTTTATCTCTTAATATAGTATTACTAGCAGTTCTTAATGATTTTATTTATCTCAGACTTTTGAAGATATTTTTTAAAATTTGAGTTTGCATACCATCTACCTAGTATGTGAAGAACTTCACTGCTTAGAAAATTAAATAAAAAAATGAATATTGGCCCTTCTCTGATAAAAAATTTGAGAAGCCACAATATAGAAAAAAAGGAATGTAGCAACAACTTTGTGAGAGCAGATAGAGTAAATTAGTTGACCACATTATTAGGTATGTTAATTTGGAAGGGCTTTCAGAAGAGAGGTTTGATCCTGGACTTACAGGAATTGCTAAATGCAAGTGGGGAGGGAGAAAACACCAGGCATTTTCCAAAAGCAAACCCAACCCAGAACTGTAAAAAATGGGGATCAAGTGCAGTTGCTGAGCTGGTTATAGAACCATGTTCTGTTGTCATAAATGAACAGATAGAGATTCGGGTTTTGATGGGAGTTGCAGGAAGTGAGCAGGAGAAGTGCATTAGGACAGAGAGATTTTCTTGACATGTTATAAATTTTTTAAGTTCCCAGGGATCTCTCACAGCTCAATTACTGCAATGAAAAAAAGTTCCTTATGTCTCACATTCGGGTCTTTAATTCTTTTTGTACTTATTTTTGTGAATGGGATAAAAAAGTAATTATTCTTTTGTAATTAGCTGTCCAGTTTTCCTAACACCATTTATTGAGAAGACTGTCTTTTCCCCTTTAAATATTCTTGCTTCTTCTGTCACAGATTAAGTGACCATATATGAGCAAGTTTATTTTTGGGATCTCAATCTTGTTCCATTGATTGTGTTTATTTTTATGACAGTATCATACTATTTTGATTAGTATAGCTTTGTAGTATATTTTGAAATCTGGGGTTGTGAAGCCTCCAGCTTTGTTCTTTTTCAAGATTGCTTTGACTATTCAAGGTCTTTTGTAGTTCTACACAAATTTTAGGATTATTTTCTCTAGTTCTGTGAAAAATACTATTAGTATTTTGATAGGGGTTGCATTAAATCTATAGTTTGCTTTGGGTAATATGGACATTTTAACAATATTAACTCCAAACACATGAGTTTATCTTTCCATTTATTATATGTGGAATCCAAAAAAAAAAAAACCCAAAAAACAGAAAACAAAAAAAAACAAACAAAAAACCAAACTTTTAAATACAGAAAATAAACTGGTGGTTGCTGAAGTGGGGATATGGGTGAAATAGGTGAAGGGGATTAAGAGGGATGAACTTCCAATTATAAAGTAGTCACAAAGGTGAAAACTACAGTATTAAGAGTATAAGCAATAATATTGTAATAATGTAGGTGACAGATGGTGATAGGCTTATTGTGGTGAGCACCGAGAAAAGTATAGAATTGTTGAATCAATATGTTTTACACCTGAAACTAATATAACATTGTATGTCAGTTATAATCCAGTAAAAAAAAAAAAAAAGTTCCTAATAAATGTTGAAGAGTGCTGTAAATTTTACCAGAGCATATCCAAGAGACATTAAGTGTTGACTTTGAATAAAACATCTTTAGTGTCTAAGTGGTGCTTGGTACAGGGCAATGATCAATAAATTTGAAGAAATGAATTTATTGAAGTGAATTTTATGAATAACTGGGTTTAGCTTTTTTGGTGCTATTGTAGCTATTGCCTTCAGATTATTTTCTCTTCTAACTTTAGGAGGTATGTTTGTAATTTGGTCATATTTCAGTTTCTAATAGAAACAAAGATCATTCTCTAATCACAGTCCTAGGATTGCTGACACTTTCTTGTACACATTATAGGTGATCAAAAATTTTGTGAAATTGGTGAACTAGGTGAATGTCCAGGTGTCTCCTGGAGGAGTGAATGGAGCAGGTCATTATCCTGCTTACACAATGTATTTTTACATTGGAGTAAGCAGTGGAAAATATAAACTCTGTAAAAGAAGAAAATTGGGCAGTGAGGTTGCTGACTTTGCCTTCTCTGTGTTTTGGACTTGGAGATTCTAAGTTTGAAGTGATATCAGTAAAATTCAGGTTTCTTCTGCTATTAACCTTGTGCTTAAGGCCAAAGAGAATGTCTAAGGACCTTTTAAGAACCATTGGGGAAAAAAGGGATAATAATAAATGTTATTTTCCTTTTAGTAAGTTATTTTCCTCTAATATTTTTCTGGGATTTTTGTTCATGTTCTTATAATAACCATTTAAATATAGCTAATCTTAGAGGTTGCCTTTGATACCACAAAAAATGATACATAAATTATGAGTTGTTTTCCTTCACTTTTTTTTATTAGAAGAAAGTATAATATAGAAAAATCTTATCTTTCAAGCCTATAGCTAGTGTGTAGATTTTTTTAGTAGCACTTAATGATTTTCCTTTCTCCTAAATATTGTCTGGCATGCATTATTAATGAACTTTGATTTGCATTTGCATATTGGAATTTCTTATTGGTTTATAATTAGATTCAAGTACACTCAGAGTTTCCAAGGGCTGTAGTTTACATATATATCTTACTTATATTTTATAGTTTATAATTTATACATATACATATAGTCCTTTAAATGTTAATAGGCAGATTTTCCCAGCTTCCCAGCCAGAGAGCACAATACTCGGTAGCACAGTTAAGCTGAGCTGCCTTATCTATATGAGATCAATTTTTTGGAGAAAGCAATAAAAGTTTCCTTATTTAATTTGCTTTCAACTAGACTTTTTTTCAGTTTTAAGTAATGCTTTTAGTAGGTCATTAGACTTTGAGAGTTATTCACTTTGTTAGGCCTAACACTAAAACTTTGTGTCTTTTAACTCTGATTAGTGACACTTTAATAAAGTCATTTGAAGTTCAGTGGACTGAATTTTCCAACTTTTCTGATGTTTCTATGGTCACCAAAAAGCAACATGTATTGAAGCTGATGTACAATCTTTTAAATGCAAATCTTGGAAAACTGTGTGTAATTTTGTGTATCTGACTTCAACACTGACTGCAAAATGTGAAGGATTAGAATAAAAGCAGTAGCAGTGGTCCTTCATTTTAGCGTTTTAAGTTGGGGTACAGTAAGTGGTGGGAAATAGAAAAGTTGTCACTTGGCTAAACTTGAGTCTTTGAGGAGAAAAAAATGTGTGGGTAAAACTTTTATGGCTATATTCTTTTTTTTTTTTTTTTTTTTATAAATCAATAGCACAAGACCTTGTTTTCTTCCCCATGATTAGGTAAGGGCAATGCAAAGCTATTGAATCAAAATTTTCTTAGAGATAGATCCTTGAGTTATTTTTTTCAGAAAAGTAAAAGAAAAGTATGTCCAATTGGCTATAATTAAATCATGCACGGTGAACTCACTTTGGAGGAATTAATGCATTTTTGTATTGGATTGTGGACTTGAGTGAACATTTACAACACGTGAGAATGGAAAGGATGAAAAATTATGGTTGTCTTTTAGTTCACAAGAAGCCAAGGAGGCAGGTCATTGACTTGATTTTCATGGGAAGACTGACTCTAGCCTGCTCGCATATTCAGGGGCCAAACAACCTGGTATTGACAGCCCCAGTTTGGGAGGGGAACATGCAGGAGCATTGTGCCATGGTTTGTTGAGAAAAAACAAGGGAAGATTTAAAACAAAGCTGTGAAAGGAAACAGTAGTCCTTGTGTCTTAAAGCTGACTTTTCTCCTCAGTAGTGCTTCATGAAAGTGTTACCCTGTCTCTAAATAAGGTCTATACTGTGCTCAGAAAAATGTTTAAGCTGTAATTCAGTGACTCTCAAGAGTGGAAGCACTTACATACACTCTTGAAGGAAATAAGGTGAGGGGCCATTAATTGCAAATTCCATAAAAAAAAGCATGAGCCCGAGATGTAGGCTCAGGGCTAGTCAAAAAATATGTAAATATACTAAGAGATTCATTTTTCCAAACCAAGTAGCCTTGCATTTTTAAAATATTTTTTATATTTCTAAATCTTGATATTAATAAATTTGGATTATTTGTGGTTATATATTCAATTATATAGGAAATATAGCTTAGCATTTAATTATTGCCTCAATGAATTTTTTTCTTTTATATCAAATTAACTAATCCATGGGTATTTTCTATGAATTAATTTTATGGAAAAAATAGAAATGTTATTATGTAGGTAGAATCTAATACTAGAGATATACATTTATTCGCTAGGGATTAATACATGCTTGTGTTTAACAAGTGAGAACATCAATAAATTATGACAAAGTCATGGAGAAACTAGTAGCTAACAGTAAATATAGAGATTTTTTGAATTTTTAGTGAGTAATAAAGTATATTGTGCAGTGTTGAAAATTAATTTTATTTGTAATGAAGCAGTCTTCTGAAGACTAGTAGAAGAACAAAGGCTTTCTTTGAATTGGTATTTTGGGAGAATAACTGATAAAAATGCTTATTTTGGTTCCTAAAGCTTTAATTAACAAACATCAATCATAAATATATATTACCAATTATATATACAATACATAGTTTATATCATATACATACATAATGCACATAATATATAATATATATTATCTCTCTGTATATATACATCAATCATTTGACTTAATTTATATGTAGAGATAAAGACACATAGGTAGAAAGACCAGCCCATTAATGGTGCTAAATAAAAATTATAAAATAAAAATAAAAGAAGAAAGATAAGCAAATACAGTACAGTAACATTTACAAATACCTTAAAATTACAAGTAAACTTCAGTTATACTTCCAGTGGAAAAATAGTTTTCTATGACTATTTCTGTTACCAGTAACTCTTCAGTTGTTGACTTAAAGAGATAACTGCTGACATTTAACCGAAACTGCTATTTGATATATAGGGATTTGAATGTTATATATAAAATCTGTAACATTACTAGATCATAAATAACTACTATTAAATTACCATTTGTAAGAATTCTCACTTTGTTATATTGCCATTGTGGTTTGATCCATTGTTTGCTAGATTAAAATAATAATCAAATTTATTTAAAAAATTAATACATCATACCTAAAATGTTCAGATTATTTTCATACATATTTCCTAATGTTTTGAAGAGAGCCAAGACTTTATATTCATTGAACCTGAGGGATACATGACTGAAAGTGAGTTGACTTTTGCATTTGGATATAAAACCAATTCACTTAACCTTTTTATTTATTTATTTATTTATATTTTATTTATTTATTTTCAAAGATTTTTATTTATTTATGTGAAAGAGAGAGAGCATGGGAGGGGGAATGGTCAGAGGGAGAAGGACACTCTCCACTGAGCAGGGAGCCTGATGCTAGACTTGATCCTGGGCCTCCTGGATCATGACCTGAGCCAAAGGCAAACACTTAACAAACTGAGCCAGCCAGGCATCCTCACTTAGACATTTTAAATTGTGTATACCAGTTGCTAAGAGTTAGCAATTTTATCATAATAATTATAGTTATGCCTAATAACCTTTGCATCTACTACTTGGGACTTTCGGAGTTGAAAATAGTTAAACACAATATTAAAAGAGCTAGAAAGATAATAAATTTTGGAGTCGGAGCCTCAAGGCTCAAAATTCACATCACTTACCCCTGAACTAGCTGTATGACACTGTGGAAATTATTTAAAAATTTCTGACTCTCGGTTTTTTGATCCTAAAGTAATTATGTTAACACATACCTTAGTTAGTTACTGTGCATCTTAATTTATGAATAGAGCAGCACATCTAATATAGTAGTTTCTATACTGTAAGCAATATGCTTAAGGAAATAATTGTTTATCACATAAATTGGACATATCCTTTTATATTATAAGATGGTCCAAAAAAAAAAAAACTTCAAAGGTCAGAGAACATCACAACACAATGTCAAAGTACCCACGCCTATAATAGAATGGAGCTTTCTATCTGGAGGTACACTTTGAAAAGGTGAGGGATCTTTTCTGTCCCCATTTTTATGCTCATCATTGTATCCCCTGCAGTGAGGCAAATGCCTGACAGCTAAAGTGTTATCAATAATCATTGATTGAGGAAGTGAATAAACACCACAGGATTAGAGTGGGAGAAAATTAATTAATGTGAAAACTATATTCTTAACCTAGATTGCACACTGGAGGGGCTATTTTTTTTTATTACTGTATGAATACATAAAGTAGTAATCCTGAAGAACATATATAAATAATTCAAGCAAATATTAAAACTTGGAACCATATAGTGTTGGCTGTATGGATAATATCCACAAAGTTGATTTGATAATGTTACATTTTACTTGTGACTGAAAAAAGGCATTTTTCCCCTAAGATAGTACACAAAGTTTATTATAAAATTGAGGATGGCTTGTATTAAAATGATCACATCTGAGACAAAACTGCAGACATTTTATGATGCTAAAGAATATAGAATAATCTGGGAATTCTATATAGATAATTCTTGGAAAATTGTAGTTGTTTTCCAAAACTGCAACCAATTTCAGGAAGAAGATCATATAGGAAATAATCAATGTGCTGGGAATATTGTATATAGTTTTGGTTGCTACAACTGAGAGTGATACAGCAAAGAGGACATAAATTATCAAGAGAGGATTAGAAGAGTATAATGAAAATAGAGAAATAAGAGTTCCCAAGTCTAGGGAAGAAAATTTAAAAAAGCAATTTTTTGTTGAAATTTTTCAGAATTTTACAGTATATTAAAGATAATGGCTAACATTTGTAGCTTGAAAGAGATATATTTAGGGAAAGTAATAAAATATCCAGTATTCTTTTATATATATTATGTCAACACGTATGTTATGGATTGAATTACACCAATATCACAAGAGATGAAGTGAGTTGAAGGTTTAAAAGAGGTTTAAATTAGTTTGTGAATGGTTTTCATACCCTTCCACAAATGGCCCTGTGCTTCCATAGTCTGAGATAGAATATTGGACCTGAAGTCTTTTTTTTTTTTTTTAAGATTTTATTTATTTATTTGACAGACAGAGACCACAAGCAGGCAGAGAGGCAGGCAGAGAGAGGAGGAAGCAGGCTCCCTGCGGAGGAGAGAGCCCGATCCGGGACTCGATCCCAGGACCCTGAGATCATGTCCTGAGCCGAAGGCAGAGGCTTTAACCCACTGAGCCACCCAGGCGCCCCGGACCTGAAGTCTTTGCATTCCAGGTTAAAGGTCTCGCCTAGAGAGATTTACAGGGACTTAAACAGGCAAATAACACATGTAGATTTATATATGTGATATATGCTGTGGTGTGATTTAATGTAATGCCTACTTTTAAACTTCTAAATATGTCAGTAATACATTTTGGGAATATAATACTGAATTCACTTAAAGTATTTTGCTTGACATTTATATGTCACAAACTAGTTTCAAATTATATAAAGATGTGCAAAGCCTTATTTGAAATAAAAAACAAATAATTGTGATTGACTTATAAAGTGAAAGACAATAAAAACTGATTAAAAATCTGTTTTAGTACAATTCTGAGAGTTTTCTTAGGCCCCAACCTCAGTGAGAGATCTCAGACATGCATATTGAATTGACAATTACTGACTATATTAAATTTATTTTGTAACATCAGGTTTTCACGTGTGAACCTATTACTTCCAATTAAATTTGGATTCAGTACATTTCTATCCAGTAAACCTTGGTTGTTTGGATCTTCATAAAAATGCACATTTCACATGAGTGTATAATTTATATTATGATTTCTCTTGGGTAGGACAGTTTCTTGAAGGAACACAAAGGAACAGTAAATTTTGATTCCAGCAATTCATGCACTTTAGAGCCAGTTGAATGTGGAAGTAACTTGGTTGTGTTTATATTTGGTCACAGTCTTTCTTTCTTTCTTTCTTTCTTTCTTTCTTTCTTTCTTTCTTTCTTTTCTTTTCTTTCTTTCTTTTCTTTCTCTCTTTTCTTTCTCTCTCTCTCTCTCTCTCTCTCTCCCCAACAAGAAGAGAGACTTGAAGTTTTTTCTCTACTTGGGCTATGTAAATTCAAAGAAATTGAGAAAACTGTAGATTTGCGGACTGGCCCTATATTTGCTGTAATTTTATCATTGTTTTTTCCAAATACAAAAGTCAAACCTCATCCTACTTTATTCAGATGCTCTTCCAAAGTCCTGTTCCTTAATGCTGATGATTTTTTTAATCAGTTTCAAAGACTTAGTTTCTTGTATGCAACAGAAAGCATCCAGTTTGGTCTTTGTAAGGAGTGAAAGACTAGGAAGGAAGTATGTGTTGTATAGCCAGTGTTTCGAATTAGTAGTTTTTGCTTTTGTTTACTGTGTTTCTCATTCAGCCCAAATGTCCCTATCTATAACAGCTTTGGAGAAGCACCTTTGTCCCCAGGGCTGGCCTCCAGGAAGGCTTGGATCCTTGCAAGTTTGCAGAAATGGGTACTGGCTGTCATCCATAGGAAAACAGAACAAGTTTACAGAGCTCCTGCTGATTTCCTTGAAAGTTCTCGCCTCTCCTGCACTGCAGCAAGCCATTTAATGTTACTAGGGACGGACACTAGGCAGAAAGATTTCTGAGGTATCTATTCATCTTTTCCAGTCAAGCAGTCCATTACATTTGAAGAAGAATGCCCGATACTCTAAGGCAGGGTGGTTCATCATATTCCCTGTTCTGGCAATTTGTCATGAGAAGACTCTTGAATTATTATTTTTACTATCAGATTAGAGGCACAGGAATTATGACTGAGGTTTCTCCATAGTAGATTACTGACTTCAGGCATCACTCAGCAGCCAACCAGAGCCAATGCTTAGTGGACTTGCATATGGTCATATGATGTGATTTTATGCAGGGCAATTAAAGTATTCTGGAAGATTTTGATCACCTAATGCAGTGATTTTCAAACTAGAATTGAAGAGGCTTAAGGGCCGGGAGAAACTTTACAGGTGTTTCTCTCCCTTTTCAATATTTTAAGCAGAGCAGTTCCAAGTTTAACTATTTTAAATTTTTTCTTCCACCTAATATTTATTTTTAATATACAATTAATTTTTCAAGATAAAAAATTATTTGAGCAGAATATGTAATTACTAAGTGTTTTATTTGGAAATTTACGAGCATGCAGGTTGCCAACATATTTGGGAAGTGCATCTCTTATGCTTGACTATTCTTCTTAGAGTTATTTTCTAGTTGTTTCTTTTCAAGCCTATTTGTCAGTATTTCCAAGTATAATGTACATATTAGAGTGAAGATGATTTTTAAAGTGGGACTTGGGGTCCCTGATATCAGAGCGGTTCTTCAGGTTGCCTCTCCATCTGGGTAACTGACTATAGGGACACTATCCTCTGTGAGTACTGCCAGCTTTGTCCTTTGTAATTTCAACACATGTGAGTTGTCCTTCAGTGGAATGAAATAGGGGTTTTCCTATGCTTCTCTAACACATGGCAATCTTGGCATTAGATGGAAAAAAAGCTAGCATCAACTGTATATGCTGCAAGACTATATTGGATGCAGTGGTAGTATTAGAAAAATGATGCGTTTCCATATTGTTCTGTCTGCAGCAGAGTACTTTGCACAAAACAGGCCCCTGATAAATGCTTTTCTAATTCATAATTATCCCTCTTCTGTACCATAATGTTAAAATATGATTCTACTCTAACTTGAAGATGTTTTCAAATCCTTCTGAAATTTTAGAAAGACACAAAAGGTGCATTCTTAAAAACTAATAAAGATTTTAAATGACCCAAACCAGATCTATTTTTCAAGAAATGTTTGGCTCCATAGGAAGTTTGGCATTCAGTTAGAATGACTTCTTTATTCAAGCAGTTTTACAATAATTTGAAAATGAAAACCAGCCAGCTTTTAGTGATGATAGTCTACACAAGTTTCACCAAAACATTACTTCATCACAAACAAAGAAACTTTTCATTGCCTGTTAGGCATCATCTCAACATCTGTCCACTATTGACTTGTCAATTTTATATTGTTTAAGAATATGATGAAAATTAAAATTTTCATTGTTTTCTTTTTACTTTAAAATTGTATTTTGCCTCCTTGGAATTGGCCCAAAAGTGAGACAAATACATTTTAAAGTAAACACTTTTCATAATATGTTTACTATTCTTTGCCAATCTATTAGTTGGTCTAATACTTGACGTTATCTTTAAAAGCATAAATGACTCTTTATCTTTAAAATAAATTAGTGCCTTAACAAAGGTTATGGTCACAAAGATTTGGAAGGATCATGGGTCTAGGCAAAAAGTTTCAGTGATTGTATTGTGTCATAAAACAAGTCTGCTGTTTTTGTAGTATGGATTACATATAGACAACTTTACTTTTAAATGAACATATGGTACATTTTACACTAAAGTAAATTATTTAGTGGCTGAGAAATTCCGAATGAACATTACATAGACTATGCTTTGGTTGAGCACTGTGGCATTTGAGAATTTGCAAAGTCATCAATAAAGAATTGACCCCAAAGTCTCAGCAATGTTCTATAATCAATCATCCTTTCTTCAAATTAGATTTTAATCATCAGAGGAAGATAAATATCTATGCCATTACTAAACAAATATTTCCCAAGTGAGTGTAATTCGTAAGGTAAAAAGTAATTACTGAAAATATGTTACATTAAAAAATGGAAGGCTATGTCTATGTTACAAAACAAAGATCAGAAATTACATTGCATTTTACAGTATTTTAGAAAAATCCTATAAACCACTAAAGTGGTTTTGAAAAAAATTGCGCCACTTTTTCATAGATTACCTATGGAAAAATAAATTAACATTTTCTCAAATCAGTTGTTGCTAAAATTAATGGATTTCTTTAAATTATAAGAGTTTTTTTTTTAAATAAAAATGTCTATTTGTAACCTTCAACATATATTTTATATGCTTTGGATATAGTTTCTGATCCAAATGCAGAAAGCAATAACTAAGATACTTTGGGGTTACACATAGATAGAGTCAACTTTCAAAATTCTACACATAGACTCTTTTTATTATGGTTTGCTGTGAATGAACTTTTGATTATGAGTATGCTGGTGGAATGGTGAACAAATTATCTCTCTCTTTTCTTATCTCTTGTATAGACATAGTGCCTGCTAAGTAAAAAAAGAGAGTCTCAGGCCAATTTAAACAGGGATGGAATATATCATTCTTAGTCCCAAGAAGCCAGTTCAGTTAATTTTTCCCAAGAAGAAAAACTAAACCACAGTTGAGAGGATCATAGGCTGTAACTGGGAAATTAATATCAAGCCTCAGTTCTAGTAGAAAAATAGAAATCAAGGAAGGACAGATTGGTGGATGGGAGAGTAGTGAACTAGCCATGCAGAGTTTAATGAAAGGAACTGATTGGAACAATTGGATAGCAGGGAAAATATATCTAAAGTTTAGTTTTTAAGTGGATCAGTCTTGGATCAAACATGATATCCTTAAAGAACTGTTCAAAGCAATATTCTCAGAATTGTTTATGAGACTTTCTGCATTTTTTTGGATTCAGAAATATTGGAGAAAGTCATAATAGCTTTACTTCAACTGTACCTTTATACCACGGCAGCCTTTCCCATCATCCCACATGTTTTTTCATTTAGATATGCATATAAAGAACTTTAGTATAGTCTCTACTTATTAATACTTTTGATATTTCACTTTTCTCAAAAAAATTTTTGCATGTCAATTATTTATATTTTTAGTCTGTTTAGTTTTAGAGGACTTTCATATGTTATATTGATACTGATAAGAAAGTTAAAGATGTTTCTAGAAAAATCTTTTTTTCAAGCAAATGGTTGATAAATACATTTATTAATTTTATTTAATCTTAAAACATACTTCTCTACAGTAAAATTAAATAACCTCTAAGATACCTATTAGAATTATCTAGCTATAACAGAATATTTAGGGGGTGCTCTTAGTAAATCAATAGCCTCTACATGTATTAACATAACAAGATATAAAAAAATAAATTATTTTATCCATCTCATTACAGAATGCATTCCAGATCTGGTTCTAAATGCATTTAGGTATATGAAAAGGAAAAATAACCCTACAGTGATATGATGGAAAAATATCAGAGATGTGGTTTGAATCTCAGCACTTTTTACAGCTTTATGCTCTTGGTCAAGTTACTTAACTTTTGTGAAGTTCAATTTTCTTATCTGTGAAGTGGGAAAAACACCTATATTTAGGGTTTTGTAAATATTAAAAAATGCCATTTATGTATTGCACATGTAACAGTGCTTTTTATGTTATTACAGGTAATATATTTTACATCTTTATCTCATTTATTTCTGGTGATGTGGAGACAGTGGTTCAGTCTTTTTGTTTTGTCCTACATTGATCCATGCACCCAACTCCGTTGGAACGGGTGGGCTTTACGGGAGAGGGAAAATGTGGTAATAATGGTAATGATGATGAAACTTATTTCCAGGATCCTTTTTTTTTTTTCCTTTCCTTTCTTTTCCTTTTCTTTTCTTTCATTTTCCTTTATTTTTCTTTTCTTTTTTTCCTTCCCTTCCCTTCCCTTTTCTCTTTTTCTTTTCATTTCTCCTCTCCCTGTTTTCCTCTTCTCCTTTCCTTTCCTATCCTTTCTTTCTTTTCTTTTCTTTCTCTTTCTCATTTCTTTTCTTTTCTTTTTTCATTTTTAACAGATCATCTTGCTATAGGGCCATTATCAATGTACCCAACACTCATATGTACAAGCACAAATAGTCCTTCTTTCCTTCCCCCTAATATATTTGTGTTAGAAGATTTTCTCTATCACAGCTGCATCCCTTGATTGACATAATAATATCCTGTGAGTAGCAGGCCTGCTGTTTGGATCATGTTTTGTTTTCTGTCAGCAGTGTATCACAAGTATTTTCCTCAGTGGGCTAAATAGACCCCGAGTGGGAGGCCGATAAAAGCAGCCTCGTCTTCATACATCACTTTGAATGATTTCAAAGAGAAAAGAAGCAGCTGTGACAGTGTTCACACGAGCCACTCAGGGTGGTCTTATCTTTGTAGTCTAACAATAATAGTACACCCTGGCTTGCATTCCTCAGCTTGAACAGAGCAAAGTCGCCTAAGAGTCATACATTTTTATTCCTTGACATGTCTTAAAATTGGATCTGTGATAAAGGGAATGACATCTTTACCTCCCTGGGTAATTTGTCTTCAAAGTAAATGTGGAGAAGTGCTGTTTATGGATTTATTGAATGTCTGAATCAATATTTATTTTATACAGATACTTGAACTAATATGTAACAGTTTGGTTTTTATATGCAGTCTGGAGGGTTTTTTTAATTATTTGATTAAGGGAATATGAATGAAGTCTTCTACATATGCAGGAGATTATTATAGTAATAACGTTTTGTCCTAAAATTGTAGATCAAAGTTTTTGCTATTTTACAAATCATGAGTCATGTTTACATATTTGGAAATGTCCTATGAAGGAATTATTTTCAAAAGCGACTGTATAATACAAGTGCAAAGATCAGCTAATATAAGTAAGATATAGTTGAGCTGAAGAATGTTTTATACATTGTACATACAAATGGAAGTCATTCACCAATTGATGAGGCGGCATTGCACGAAATTTCCAATAGTTCTATGTGGAACATTCATGAACCTAAAGCAATGAAAATTAAATTCCCTGAGGGTGTCACTATGTCTTTAAATTTCTCTTATTTTATAATCTCACCACACTCCCCAACATCTCCCATTGCCTTTTATCATACAAAACACATGGCAGTAATGATGAATGAATAAAATAAAAAGTGAACACACCATATGATGTGCTTTATAAAATTCAGTATAAAGCAATATTCAAGTAGACAGTATAATTGATCATCATTGGGCTCATGTGTAAAAGTCTGTGTTTCTGAGCACCTGTAAATAAAAAGAAGCATTGATACTTCTCAGGTGTCACAAGTGATCATAAACTAAAATGTTTAATTTGTTTCTAGTGGACATATGTCTGAATAAGAGTCTTGATTCCAGTTTTCATAATGAATTTAGGCTAGTATACAATCTCTTGATCTATAATAAACATTGTTACTTGCTCACTTACATTAATACAGATTCTTATAGAACATAAAGTACCTATAACACAAGTTCAAGGATATATTTATATTTTAATCCAGATAATTTCAGACATTCAAGTAATGATATCAAAAGAAATAAAATCAAATGGAATTTTGGTAGAAATGATATTAGTAAATAAGCTCACTAGTATTAGTTAAAATATATTTAGTATCCCAGCTATATTCACTAGTATTAGCTTTTCACACAAAGACACAGGAAATTTCATTTTACTACTCAGTCTTGTGGTTTTTACTCCTTTCACCGAAGAGAAACAAAAATGTTTTCTCTCCTCATTGTGGCTCAGATTTAAAATGTAACAACTAAAGCATAAATTGTTGAACACTGCAGGCATGTGCTCCATGGATATGTTTGAATCAAGGGCTTTTATAAAGGGCTCAGACCTTCCTCCCAGGGGGCTGTCATTTGCCATAGACACTCTTTTTCATTGTGAGGGACTAGCCTCTGAGAACCTCTCAACATTGTTTGTCAAATCCTATAGATTAATGAACTGGGCCATATATCTCTTCCCCTTCACTTATGAAAGGAATAGCTAACTAATTCATAGAGCTGAAGATTATATCCTTTTGCCCTTTGATACTAGTTTTTTTTTTGTAGTTTTTTAGTTATTTAATCTTTAAATAAATAAATCCAACTGGAGTTCTTTTAAGTAAGCCAGCAAGGGAAGGGAAAAACACTATTATTATGAGTGTGTAGTTAGAAAATGTAAATGAAATTTCATTTGACTGATACCAGCCTCTTTTTTCTTTAGAAGAATTAAGTTTAATTTTAAGTGTCTATTTTTTAAATAATTGGGACTTACTATGAACAAATTTCCCATTATGTTGTGAAGTTAAATGATTTTCTGTTACTGTTTATGTCCACATTTTCTGTCTTTTGTGAGGAGTTAGTGTGTGGTAATGGATTTTAAAGCCAAAAATTATCTGTTAGAAGAAAGAATGCAACTGGAAGTGGAAAGTACAACATGTTACATTGTACTTTCTTTAGAACCCACATTCTAGGTATTATAAATTACAAACTTGTTTGCTGGATGAAGCATGACTGGGTATTTTACCATGGTTTATTTAGAAAGTAGTTAGTTGTGTATGAGTCATCATTGTTGATTTGCCTATATTAAATTTATGATCAGAATTAGTAGCTAAATGTTCAACAAATAATAGAAGCAGCAGCACAAACATCTATGTAGCATTTACCAGATTTTGCCCTAGGATGTTGACACTTGGTTGCATATTTAAACCTGCAAAAGTCCTCCGCAGTAAGTACTGCTACTCTCTCCATTTTGCCAATGAGAAAATTGTCATTGACAGGTAGAATAATTTACCCAAGGTCATTATGGCTAAATGAAAAAAATCTTCTTATTGCAGCTAATTAGGTTATTTGTTAAATATCCTTGATTTCGGGGATTTTTTTTTAACATAAAATGTATTATTTGCCCCAGGGGTACAGGTCTGTGAATCAGGCTTACACATTTCACAGGCTTACACATTTCACAGGCTTACACATTTCACAGCACTCACCATACCACATACCCTCCCCAATGTCTGTAACCCAACCACCCTATCCCTACTCCCCTCCCCCGGCAACCCTCATTTTGTTTTGTGAGATTAAGTCTCTTATGGTTTGTCTCCCTCCTGATCCCATCTTGTTTCATTTTTTCCCTCCCTACTCCCCCACAACCCCCCTCTCAATTTCCTCATATCAGAGAGATCATATGATAATTATCTTTCTGTGATTGACTTATTTCACTTAGCATAATACCTTCTAGTTCCATCCATGTTGTTGCGAATGGCAAGATTCGGGGGTTTTTTTGTTGTTGTTGTTTTGTTTTTGTTTTATTGATGGACATAGTATTCTATTGTATATATATAAACTCTTCTTCCATTCCATTCATCTGTTGATGGACATCTAGGTTCTTTCCTTAGTTTGGCTATTGTGGACATTGCT
The DNA here is from genome assembly GCA_004024625.1 of Mellivora capensis. Classification (NCBI taxonomy): domain Eukaryota; kingdom Metazoa; phylum Chordata; class Mammalia; order Carnivora; family Mustelidae; genus Mellivora; species Mellivora capensis. Next base: position 162,387 of record PISX010000858.1, on the reverse strand, counting down.
GCTATAAACATTTGGGTGCGCATACCCCTTCGGATCACTGCATTTGTATATTTAGGGTAAATACCCAGTAGTGAGATTGCTGGGTTTTAAGGTAGCTCTATTTTTTGAAGAACCTCTTACTGTTTTCCAGAATGACTGCACCAGCTTGCATTCCCACCAACAATGTAGGAGGGTTCCTCTTTCCACATATCCTCACCAACATCTATTGTTTCCTGACTTGCTCATTTTAGCCATTCTGACTAGTATGAGGTGCTATCTCACCGTGGTTTTGATTTGTATTTCCCTGGTGGCAAGTGATGTTGAGCACTTTTCATGTGTCTGTTGGCCATTTGAATGTCTTCTTTGCAAAAATGTCTGTTCATGTCTTCTGCCCGTTTCTTGATTGGATTATTTGTTCTTTGGGTGTTGAGTTTGATAAGTTCTTTATAGATTTTGATACCAGCTCTTTATCTGTAATGTCATTTGGAAATATCTTCTCCCATTCTGTCATTTGTCTTTTGGTTTTGTGACTGTTTCCTTTGCTGTGCAAATCTTTAATCTTGAAGAAGTCCCAATAGTTCATTTTTGCCCTTGCTTCCCTTGTTTTTGGTGATATTTCTAGAAAGAAGTTGCTGCAACTGAGGTCGAAGAGGTTGCTGCCTCTGTTGTCCTCAAGGATTTTGATGGATTCCTATCTCACTTTGAGGTCTTTCATCCATTTTTTAATTTATTTTTATTTATTTATTTTACACAGAGTGAGATCATAAGCAGGTAGAGAGGCAGGCAGAGAGAGAGGGGGAAGCAGACTCCCCACTGAGCAGAAAGCCCAATGCGGGGCTCAATCCCAGGACCCTGAGGTCATGACCTGAGCTGAAGGCAGTGGCCCAACCCACTGAGCCACCCAGGCGTCCCCTTTTATCCATTTTGAGTCTATTTTTGTGTGTGGTGTAAGGAAGTGGTCCAGTTTCATTCTTCTGCATGTAGCTGTCCAATTTTCCCAACATCATTTGTTGAAGACTGTCTTTTTCCATTGGACATTCTTTCCTGCTTTGTCAAAGATTGGTTGACCATAGAGTTGAGGGGCCATTTCTGGGCTCTCTATTCTGTTCCGCTGATCTGTGTGTCTGTGTTTGTGCCAGTACCATACTATCTTGATAATTACAGCTTTGTAATAGAGTTTGAAGTCTGGAATTGTGATGCCACCAGCTTTGGTTTCCTTTTCAACATTCTTCTGGCTATTCATGATCTTTTCTTGTTCCATATAAATTTTAGGATTATTTGTTCCATTTCTTTGAAAAAAAAAAGATGGCATTTTGATAGGGATTGCATTAAATGTGTAGATTACTTTAGGTAGCATAGATATTTTCACAATATTTGTTCTTCTAATCCATGAGCATTGAACATTTTTCCATTTCTTTGTGTCTTCCTCAATTTCTTTCATGAGTACTTTATAGTTTTCTGAGTACAGATTCTTTGCCTCTTTGGTTAGGTTTATCCCTAGGTATCTTATTGTTTTAGGTGCAATTATAAATGGGATTGATTCCTTAATTTCTCTTTCTTCTGTCTTGCTGTTGTTGTATAGAAATGCAACTGATTTCTGTGCATTGATTTTATATCCTGACACTTAACTGAATTCCTGTATGAGTTCTAGTAGTTTTCGAATGGAGTCTTTTAGGTTTTCCACATAAAGTATCATATCATCTGCAAAGAGTAAGAGTTTGACTTCTTCTTTACTGATTCAGAGGCCTTTTATTTCTTTTTTGTTGTCTGATTCCTGAGGGTAGGACTTCTGGTACTATGTTGATTAGCAGTGGTGATAGTGGACAACCCTGCCATGTTCTTGAACTTAGGGGAAAGTCTCAGTTTTTCTCCATTGGGAATGATATTCACTGGGGGTTTTCCGTAGATGGCTTTGATGATATTGAGGTATGTGTTGGGGTCCATTATCAAAGGGACAAGACTGAGACAAAGTGAAAGTTATGCAAAACTTTATTCTATCCCAAGCATTAGAAGTCAGACTGACTGGCCAGGGCTGCTTCCATAGAGAGCGACCCCGTCCCGATCTCACAGGCTGGTTTTATAGAGCATAACCACAGACCTCACGGTACATGGCTTCTATTGTTAGGGCATTTACTCCCAGAATCGAGACCCGGAACGAATACCAGGAACTACTGGGGCGTTTATTCCCGGAATGAAGTCTGTGAATGTAAACAACAATATGGCTACCTAGGCAAAATGGAGTCACTCTGGCTAAGCAGGCCCTAATAGTTAAACAGGTTTTAACATTAAATCGGCCCTAACAGTATGTACCCTCTATCCCTATACTTTGAATGAGTTTTGATCAAGAAAGGATGCTGTACTTTGTCAAATGCTTTTTCAGCATCTATTGAGAGTATCATATGGTTCTTGTTCTTTCTTTTATTAATGTGTTGTATAACATTGATTGATTTATGAATGTTGAACCAAACTTGCAGCTCAGGAATAAATCTGAGTTGGTCATGGTGAATAATCCTTTTACTATACTGTTGGATCCTATTGGCAAGTATTTTGGTGAGAATTTTTGCATCCGTGTTCATCAAGGATATTGGTCTGTAATTCTCCTTTTTGGTGGGGTCTTTGTCGGGTTTAGGAATCTAAGGTAATGCTGACCTCATAAAATGAGTTTGGAAGTTTTCCTTTCATTTCTATTTTTTGGAACAGTTTCAGGAGAACAGGTATTAATTCTTTAAATGTTTGGCAGAATTCCCCTGGGAAGCCATCTGGCCCTGGGCTCTTATTTGTTGGGAGATTTTTGGTGATTGCTTCAATCTCCTTACTGGTTATGGGTCTGTTCAGGTTTTCTATTTCTTCCTGGTTCAGTTTTGGTAGTTTATGTTTCTAGGAATGCATCCATTTCTTCCATATTGTCCAATTTTCCTGGTGTATAGTTTCTCAAAATATGTTCTTATAATTGTTTGCATTTCTTTGGTGTTTGTTGTGATCTCTCCTCCTCCATTCATAATTTTATTAATTTGGGTCCTCTTTCATTTCTTTTTTATAAATCTGGCTAGGGGGTGTCAATCTTACTAATTCTTTCAAAAACCAACTCTAAGTTTTGTTGATTTATTCTATTCTTCTTTTGGTTTCTATTTCATTGATTTCTGCTTTGATCTTTATTATTTCTCTTTTCCTGCTGGGTTTAGGCTTCCTTTGCTGTTCTTTCTCCAGCTCCTTTAGGTGTAGGGTTAGGCTCTATATTTGAGAACTTTCTTGTTTCTTGAGAAAGGCTTGTATTGCTATATACTTTCCTCTCAGGTCTGCCTTTGTTGTGTCCCAGAGATTTTGAACAGATGTGTTTTCATTTTCATTTGTTTCCATGAATTTTTTTTTCAATTCTTCTTTAATTTCCTAGTTGCTCCACTCATTCTTTAGTAGAATGCTCTTTAGCCTCCATGTATTTAAGTTCTTTCCAACTTTCCACTTGTGATTGAGTTCTAGTTTCAAGGCATTGTGGTCTGAAAATATGCAGGGAATGAACTTTTGGTACCAACTGAGATCTGATTTGTGACCCAGGATGTGATCTATTATGGAGAATGTTCCATGTGCACTAGAGAAGAATAGGTATTCTGTTGGTTTGAATGGTTGTTCTAAATATTTGGATGTTGTTCTAAATATTCTTGTCCTACTGGTCCAGTGTGTCATTTAAAGACTTTATTTCCTTGCTTATCGTTTGCTTAGATGATCTATCTGTTCATTTCGGTGAGGGGGTGTTAAAGTCCCTTACTATTATTGTATCATTGTCAATGTGTTTCTTTGATTTTGTTATTAATTGGTTTCTATAATTGGCTGCTCCCATGTTAGTGACATAGATATTTAAGATATTTTTAGATCTTCTTGTTGGACAGACCCTTTAAGTATGATATAGTGTCCTTCCTCATCTCTTATTATGGTCTTTGGCTTAAAATCTAATTTATCTGATTTAAGGATTACCACCCCAACTTTCTTTTGATGTCCATTAGCATGGTAAATTGTTTTCCACCCCCTCATTTTAAATCTGGATGGGTCTTTGGGTCTAAAATGAGTTTCTTGTAGACAGCATATTTATGGGTCTTGTTTTTCTTGTTTTTTGTTTGTTTGTTTGTTGGCTTTTGATTTTTTTGTTTTTCTTTGGTTTTTTGTTTGTTTGTTTGTTTATCCATTCTGATACCCTGTGTCTTTTGATTGGGACATTTAGCACATTTACATTCAGGGTAACTATTGAAAGATATGAATTTAGTGTCATTGTATTGCCTGTATGGTGAGTGGTACTGTATACTGTCTCTGTTCCTTTCTGGTTTTTTAGGTTACTTTTAGGTTCTCTCTTTGCTTAGAGGACCCCTTTCAATATTTCCTGTCAGGCTGGTTTGGTATTTGCAAATTCTTTTAGTTTTTCTTTGTCCTGGAAACTTTTTATCTCTCTTACTCTTTTCAATGACACTCTAGCTAGATATAGTATTCTTGGCTGCATATTTTTCTTGTTTAGTGCTCTGAATATATCATGCCTGTCCTTTCTGACCTGCTAGGTCTCTGTGGATATGTCTGCTGCCAATCTAATATTTCCAACATCATAAGTTATAGACCTCTTGTCCCGAGCTGCTTTCAGGATTTTCCCTTTGTCACTGAGACTTGTAAGTTTTACTATTAGATGATGGGGTGTGGATCTATTTTGATTGATTTTGAGGAGGGTTCTCTGTGCCTCCTGGATTTTGATGCTTGTTCCCTTTGCCAAATTAGGGAAATTCTCTATTATAATTTGCTCCAATATACCTTCTGCCCCTCTCTCTCTCTTCTTCTTTTGTGATCCCAATTACCTAATATTGTTTCATCTTGTAGTATTACTTAACTCTTGAATTCTCCCCTTGTGGTCCAGTAGTTGCTTGTCTCTCTTTTTCTCAGCTTCTTTATTCTTCATCATTTGGTCTTCTATATCACTAATTCTCTCTTCTGCCTCATTTATCCTAGCAGTAAGAGCCTTCATTTTTTATTGCACCTTATCAATACCTTTTTTTATTTCATCTTGTTTAGATTTTAGGTTTTTTATTTCTCCAGAATGGGATTTTATTTCTCGAGAAAAGATTTTCTAATATCTTCCATGATTTTTTTGAGCCCAGGTAGCACCTTGATAATCATCATTCTGAACTCTAGTTCTGACATATTACTAATGTCCATATTAATTAGCTCCCTACCCATCGGTACTGACTCTTGTTCTTTTTTTTGTGGTGAGTTTTTCTGCCTTGTCATTTTTTCCAGATAAGAATAGATGAATGAGAGAACAAAATAATAAAAAGGTAAAAATGACTTCAGAAAGATATATACTAACCAAATCAGAAGAGACCCAAAACTGGGGGGAGAAGGAAAGGAGAAGAAAAGAAAAAAGGAAAAAATATATATGTATATATTAGACTGATGAATAGAACAGAGCCACACACTTGATTTTGGATGTATTTTGGTCTGTTAGAAGAAACTGCCTCCCAAAATTTTAAAGAAAGAAAAACATATATACAAAAATAAGGGCAAACACGATGAATGGATAGAATATAACTGTAAAGATGAAAATTTTAAAAAGATTCTAAAAAATTGGAATTGGTGAGAAGTTGGTTGAAAAAAGAAAAGAAAAAAAGAGGAAGGAATGTGATCAGTCTGGAGACTAGATCAAAGCCGTGTGCTAGATTTAAGGTATATTTTGATCTATTAGAAGAAATTGAACCCCAAAATTTAAAGCAACAAAAACCCATATGTATACAAAAAATAAGGTTAAATACAAGGAAGGGATACAATATGACTATAACAATGAAAATTTTAAAAAGGTTTTTAAAAAGGTATTGATATGATAAAATAGTTAAAAAATATTAAAATAAGAAAGAGGAAAAATTTTTAAAAATAGAATAAGAAAAAAATAAAATTAAAAATATTTGAAAGACCAAAGGATCATTGGAAAGAAGCCATGATTGTATGCATTGCTTTCCCCTAGCTCTGGAGTTCCTTAGTTCTTATTGATTGGTGAACTTGGTCTTGGCTTAATGTTCTTGCTGATCTTCTGGGAGATGGGACTGTTGCAGTAATTCTCAAATGTCTTTGCCCCAGGTAGAATTGCACCACTCTTGCCAAGGGCTGAGCTAAGTAATCTGCTCACTTTTGGTCTCTTGGGAGCTTTTGTTCCCTGAACGCTTTTCATACAACTTTGGAGGTTGGAAATGAAAATTGCACCCTCTCAATCTCTGGCCCCATAGGAGCTAAGAGCTTGGGGTCAAACTCCTCAGTGTGCTCTCAGAGAAGATCAGTCAATCCTTCCTGTCTCCTTGGTCTCTGGCCACACTCCATGTTCAGCCAGCCTGTGACCCAGTGTTTCTATCTCTGGTGCATGGCTCCCTTTGGAGTCTCCAAACCCAGCTGGTTCCTGCAGTGTGCTCCCATGCCACTCCTCCTGGAGGAGGAAGGTGAGTCTCCCCTGGATCTGCTGCTTGTTGGGTCCTGCCCAAAGAGCAGTGGTATGACTGTGCCACTGATCATGGCTTAAGGTAACCCTGAGCAGAGAGCCCACTCCTCAGCTCCGTCTCTGCAGCTGGCTTCCCTGCTCTGATAACTGGGAACTCTGCCACACTCAGACACTCCCAGTCTCTCTATGACCCCAAGGGTCCTGAGACCACGTGAGAACTCCACCTCCACTTGCCTCTGGAGTGACATCCCTCGGTAGACTTCTAAAAGTTCCGATTTTGTGCTCCACTGCTCTACCACTTGCCAGGAGCCAGCCCTTACCCCTACTGTCTGTCTTCCTGAATGTTGCCTTGATTTCACTACTCCATACATCTTAACTTCTGGAAAGTGGTTGATTTTCTCTTCCTAGAATTGTTGCTCTTTTTCTCTTCTCTCCTGCTGAGTCTGTAGCTGCTCAGAAAGTTTGATAACTATCTAGATGAACTCCTGGGAACTGATGCTATTTAGATCTCCTACTCCTCTGCCATCTTGCTCCTCCCTTCTTCTGATTTGGGGAGTATTAATTGTTTTCTTAATAAGTGAGTTCACTGTATTAGAATGCTTAACTGGCAATGCATGCTGACCATGACAATATATCCATCAAATACAGTAAGCTCATGCATCTTTGCTAAATGGGATATTTTTTGACAATACACTGCTTATATATTCAAGCGAAAATCATTTACTTTAGGGTGGCTTGCAAAATGCTACTTAAGAAATTGACTAATGGTTAGTAGTGTAAGATTTATCAGTCTTGAAAATATATTTATTTATAAGATATTTATTTGTCATTCTATTATTACCTAATTTTACTTTTAAATTAAAAACATGTACCTTTTTGTTGGTATGAGTATAGTAACCCCCCAAAAAATAGAAGCTTCAAAGAGAAAACTGAAATAGTGGAGGGTAACCATAAGAGGAAAATCATACTTGCATATAAATTCATATTGAAGCAGTAGTGCAGTACCAGCATTTAGGGTATGAATGCCCTTATATTTTTCCGTGGTGTGTGTCTGTATGTGTATGTGTGTGTGTTTGGCTATTTATTTATTTATTTCCCCCTGTTTCTCTTCCTTTTATTTATAGGCTCTCTCCTGAATCTCTGTGTAGAAATAATTCTAGTTTACACTACTTAACCTTACTCGAAAAACAGTACTTACTGACTTTCCACTGGTGTCTACTCACCCACATTTCCCTGGATGTGTGGTCCTTGGGACACAGTAACCTTAGTTAAAGTGTTCTAAACTCCTCTTTCCTCCCTCCAGTTTTTGCCTTTCCCTCAGTTTCTTCACTTCAACTCAGCTCATCTTTTACTCTTTTCTCTTAACCCTCTTTCTGAAGCACTCATGTTTCTTCCACAATGCTCCTCCCTCACATATTCACAGCACTAATACTTCTGTCAATGAGGGGATTATTCCCTTATTCCTTTTTCCAAAACGGGTGAGATTCTGGAGTCATAATGTCTGGATTCACATCCTGCATTTACAGTTTACTGGTTTCATGACCTTAGCAAGTCAGTTTAATTTTATTAAGCTTCCATTTCTTCTTCATGGATAACAACATTCCCCTCTTAGGCTTTCAGGGAGGATAAAATTATGTAATGAATACGAAGTTCTTAGCAGCAAGCCTCGTGCTAGATTGCATATTAGCTATTATTATTGTTGTTCCCACACTACAAACCCACTCTTAACTCCTTATTTCTTATATAATTAATTAACTCAGGTACTATTTAATCAAGCTGGTTACGTCCAAAGACCTGGGAAAACGGATGTTGTCCTCAAGGAGCTCAGTCTGGTAGGGGAAGCTTGACCAGATGAGGGATAATTGTAACGGGCCTAATCCTATTTCCGTTGAACTGCAGTATATATGCACTTAGGTGTAACTGTCCACCCCAATATTCTTATAAAACTTAACATACCTTCAGGGAGGAGTATGGATTACAGACTGAATATGGGATGCATAACCATCTTTACTTCATTAAAATTATAATTTTCTAAAATAAAAATTATAAGCATGTAAAATATAGTTTTGCTTAATTCAGGGATAAATATTTATGGACATAAGTACAGTAATATGTATTGTTTCAAATATTTTTTATTAAATTCAGTGTCAAAGTACTAGTTACTTTATGGCTAAATATTACATTTTTTCCCTATAGGGCAAAGTTCAATTTAATTAGCCACAATGAATATGTATTAGATCTTAATTCTCTCAGAGAGGTACTGTGTTATGTGTTAGAGGTAACTGAAGTAGAATAAAAAAAGTGTCTGTTCTTTGGGATTGTTGGTGAATTATTAGCTGAGCATATAAAGCAGTTACTTATATGAAGCAGTTCAGTATAACATGTAAAAGGAAAAAATATAACAAGGTGTAGTGGGAATAAAGGGAATGTGATCCATCAGATTGCAGCAGTCTGAAAGGAATTGTGAGAGAGATGGCATTTGACAGAGTAAACAAGAGATGAAGCATTTTTTATAGTGATGGAGTAGAGGAGACCCCATGCCCATGAAAAGTTTGGGAAATACAGTTATTCTGTTTGTTTCAAATCTAGGTTGGTGTGCAGGCAGTAATGTTGAGAGGTGAGCTAACAAATGTTCGTTTAAAACTTGCTACCTTGGGGGTGCCTGGGTGGCTCAGTGGGTTAAAGCCTCTGCCTTCGGCTCAGGTCATGATCCCAGGGTCCTGGGATCGAGCCCCGCATTGGGCTCTCTGCTCAGCAGGGCCCCTGCTTCCTCCTCTCTCTCCTTCTGCCTGCCTTTCTGCCTACTTGTGATCTCTGTCTGTCAAATAAAATAAAATATTTAAAAAAATAAATAAATAAAATTTGCTACCTTGAACAGGGACTGTATTCAATGACAAAGACACAAATTTGCCCTAATAAGGAGGACAGGCAACTAAACAATTTATTTTAAAGTTGTGATATTTGCAAACTTCTAAAAACATTTATTTTATTTAAATTCAATTAATTAACATACAGTGTTAATTACATTCCATACAGTATTATTAGTTTCAGAGGTAGAGTTCAGTGATTCATCAGTTGAATATAGCACCCAATGCTTATTGTATCACGTGCCCTCCTTAATGTCCATCACCCAGTTACCTCATGCCCCCACCCACCTCCCCTCCAGGAACCCTCAGTTTGTTTCCTAGAGTTAAGAGTCTCTTACGTTTTGTCTCCCTCTCTGATTTCAGTCAAAAACCTAGGCACTTCAAGAATGTATTATTGGAAGTGACCCGAAACTAGACTGTGGCTCTCTCAAGGAGTCACTATAGAAGTGATATTTAAACTCCAGCTTGAATGATCACTTGAAATTAATTAGGCAAAGTTCAGTGGTCAGGAGCTAGTGTTCCAAGCAGAAAGAATAGCATGCTAAATACCCTGAGGTGGGAAAGGATATGACTCAGAGAAACTGAAAAATGAGAAGTCTACTGAGCTGGCAAATTGAGAGCTGAAATGAAAGAAGTGACAGGTGACCAGGAAGAGTGAGCAGCTCCAGAAGCCAGGTTAAAAATTTAATATTCCTCATGCCAAAAGGGGAAGCCACTAAAGAGTTTTCATCAATGTATCAGTTTGATCATATTTGTGTTTTATAAAAAGTCTTTTAGCTGAATGGAACTAGGCTAGTTAGAGGTTGGAGATATTACATTTTAGTAGTTCAGCATAGAAAACATGGAGCTCTAGATTAGGAAGCAGCAGTGAGGTGGGTGGCCAGGCATTGATTTGAGATGTATTGATGAGGTGGTAGTGAGTAGTTCTTGGCCATGAATTGATGTACCTGTGCAGGATGATGGAAGTGGCAAGATGGCAGTTTCGTGCCTTGAACAGCTAAGTGGTTGGTGAGTTAGGGAGCACTGGAGGAGGGGCCAGAACAGGAAGGTGATGCCTATAGTTTGTTAAATGAGGCTATTTTGTGACACCCAGTGGAAATATCAGGCAGGTCACCACGTGAGCAGTCTCGGTTAAAATTTAGATCTGGAGTTTAGTATTTAGGAAAGTGACATGAGAGCAGATATGTTATCCAAAGGAGGCTGGGCTCTGTTATGATATTAAACATCATCATTACAAGCTCAAAACTTCAACTTTATGCTTTGACTCCTTGTTCCTCTTCCTTGCTCCCTGTATCTAAGGCAATTGTTGAGTCTCATCAGTTCAGTTTCCTATTTCCTTTCTCATTCATACTGCTGTTTCTATTTCCAATAGTCTAATTAGGTTCTTGTTATTTCTCACCAAAGCTATTATATGTTTGAGGGTAGTAAGACTGGTTGCCAGGAGAGTAACAGAATATTATAGTAAACTAGGAGAGTTATGACTGTCATTTGTACAAGGGTATTAGTCGTGGGGTAAGAGGAAAATGGATGTATTTAAGAAATGTAGGATATGGAAAGAAGGAATGGAAAATGAGTATTTGACTAAAACTAGCAGTTACAGAACATTAGAAACACCTCAGCATATGTGCATACTAGAACTTTTCCCCTTCATTTTTAACAAAACAAATTTACATCACATCATATCAGTATATTTTATCATACTGCTCTACATAAGCCTTATCTAGCAATAACAATTCTTTCAGGTAAAATTGATTTGAAGTAAATTTTAGTAGAGCTAGGACCAATTATTTGCTAGACAATTTTTCTAAATACTTCATATATATTAAACCATTTAATATTTATTAAAATTATTTGAAACACTTATATTGGGGCACCTGAGTGGCTCAGTCATTAAGCGTCTGCCTTCAACTCGGGTCATGATCCCCGGGTCCTGGAATCGAGCCCCACAGCAGGCTCCCTGCTCAGCGGGAAGCCTGCTTCTCCCTCTCCCACTACCCTGCTTGTGTTCCCTCTCTCACTGTGTCTCTCTCTGTCAAATAAATAAATAAAATCTTTAAAAAAAAAAAAAAGAAACATATTATCACATCTAACAAATAAAGAAATTGAGGAACAGAAAGGTTATGGTGTATCTATTCTTAGATCATACAATTTGTCAAAAATAGCTTTGAGTCTAGATGTTCTATTTCCAGAGAATGTACTGTTATCTGCAAAAATAGAGGGTTGCATATGTTTTAAGCACTTATTAATGTATGAAGAACAATGAGGTTTATGAGAAATGCATGACTTAATATTTAAATGCACATAAATATATAAAATATTTACTAAATATCCATCAAAATACATATAATATTTAAAAACTCATTGGAACAAAGAGCAGAATAGTGGTTGCCAGGGGAACCACTGGTAATGGGGGAAATAGAAAGAGGTAACAGTAAAAACTTTCAGCTGTAAGATAAAGTCTGAGGATCTAATGTAAAATATGGTGACTATAGGGGCATCTGGGTGGTTCAGAGGGTTAAGCCACTGCCTTGGGCTCAGGTCATGATCTCAGGGTCCAGGGATGGAGCCCTGCATCAGACTCTCTACTCAGCAGGGAGCCTGCTTCCTCCTCTCTCTGCCTGCTTCTCTGCCTACTTGTGTTCTCTGTCAAACAAATTAATAAAATCTTAAAAAAAAAAACACCCATGTACACTATGGAGTATTATGCCTACATCAGAAAGGATGAATACCCAACTTTTGTAGCAACATGGATGGGACTGGAAGAGATTATGCTGAGTGAAATAAGTCAAGCAGAGAGAGTCAATTATCATATGGTTTCACTTATTTGTGGAGCATAACAAATAACATGGGGAGATGGAGAGGAGAAGGGAGTTGAGGGAAATTGGAAGGGGAGGTGAACCATGAGAGACTATGGACTCTGAAAAACAACCTGAGGGTTTTGAAGGGGCGGGGGGTGGGAGGTTAGGGGAGCCAGGTGGTGGGTATTGGGGAGGGCACGTATTGCATGGAGCACTGGGTGTGGAGCAAAAACAATGAATACTGTTATGCTGAAAAGAAATTAAAAAATGAAAATTAAAAACAAAAACATGGTGACTATAGTTGATAGACTGTATAGTATAACTGAAATTTGCTAAGAGAGTACAACCTATATGTTCTCACACACAAAAAAAAAAGAAGAGGAAAGAAAAATAAGTATGTGAAGTGATGGATGTGTTAATTAACTAGATGGGGAGACTCCTTTCACAGTGTATACGTATATCAAATCAGCATGATGTACACTTTAAACATATCTTACAAATTTATATGTTAATTATGCCTCAATAAAGCTGAAATAAACTTACATACATTCATAAATCACTACATACTCAGAGCTTAATTACCAGGTTGGGGGATAAAAGGACATACTGTAATTGGTTTTAAAACCACATATCATAGGAACTTAAGTTATTTAGTTGTTCAAAGTGAGTTGAGTTCAATAAGAGATGGTTGAAATGAAAAAAAGGTTTTCTGTAGGGGAAATTCAAGGGTGATCTTTATCATTTATACTCAGACATCTAAAAATATTCACCTTTCTTAAGTAGCACGTAAGGAAATTACTGCAAACTGGAAAGTACAAAATTCGGCTTTGGTGACTTGCCAACAAATCTACCATAGTTTTAAATCAGAAAAAAAGAGTGCATGTCTGTGTGTGTGTGTGTGTGTGTGCGCACGCACGTTGTGTGTGTGTGTGTGTGTGTGTGTGTGTGTATAAATCCTACCCTGTCTCAGGTAGGTAGATACTCTGAACAAATGGGAAAAAGGCAATTTCCTACCTGATGATGTGGAACTCTCTAAATCTACCAGTCCAGTTTTTTTTTTTTCTTTTCTGTTTTAGGTTTTATAGGACTTTCTAAGTAGTCAATTTAGTATTTGTTACCAGTTTGGAAATTATTTTTCTGAAGCCAGTATGAAGTGTTAAGTATTTATAGACAGAATCTTTGGCAAAGAATCTAGAGAATCTTGAAATGGCCTTTCACTGTGGCAGAAGAACTTGTACAGATTCAAGTGCAAATCCAGATTTGTAGAGAGTAAGTGAGAGTTTGTGGAAGTAAAGTGTATGATTGAGAAAGCTGGTTTTTCCAGTGTGACTTAGTGATTATTAAATAGCTGTGTGTTTTATACGAATTGCTTGTAGGGAAGCTCCATAACATTTAGTAGTAAACAATTTATGCAGTTAAAATGTGAAAAAGACAAAGAAAAGCAAACTAAAAAGACATCTTAGAGTAGAATGGGAATTGAGCCAATAAACCTGACTGGTAGAGTCTTTGGAGGGAAGCCAGGAAGTCTGTGATATTTCTCTAGTTAGTATATATATATATATGGTATTGGATAAAAAAATGTTAACTCTTTCTATTGAATTTGAGACTTTCCTGATTCTGAAACTCAAAACTGAATGCAAATTAAGGTATTTTTTAAGAGTATGATTTAAAAAATACCAATGCATCCATGACATTTGGCAATGCCTTAGACCTCTCTAAAATGTCAAGATAGGAAAATATCCAAAACCTTTTTTTTTTTTTTTTTTGAGAAAAAGAGAAAGTTGGCTTCTAGCCAAATGCCTGCTGAGGAATTCTTATGAGAATTTCTGGAAACTGTATTTTTTAAGGTAATCATGTTCTCCATGCTTGCCTAGCCCCAAATGTTACTTGAGCAAATTTAAAGTCTCATCAATTTGTGCCTTATTGTTGTACATCCTTTAGACTTCAGTCATCAAGTTTCACTTTGGCGAGGTGACAAAAAAAATATATTGTGTTTGGCACCACACAATCTAAGAAACTTGAAGAATAAATACGCCAAGAAAGAGTTATGTTTAGTAGTTTGAATTATATTTTTTATGTATGATATGTGTGTAACCTTATGTTAGACAAATCTTTATCAGCCTTTTACTTTTCTCATTAAAATAAATAGACATCAGATACCTGATATACATATGAAATGGTTGGAGGGCAGAAGTGAGATATGATTCCAGGTAAATAATGTAAAATCAGCAGAGCTCTCACCTGAACTTAAAAGTTTTAAATCTTATCAACATAGCTTTCGAGGGACAGGGAACAATTGTCTATAATCAGAAATGGCCAAGAAGAAAGATGCCTAACTTTTCTGCAACAATTTGGGAGAGCACTACTATCACTTGTATTAATTAATTCATTCTGTTATTTAATATAGGTGGTACAGATGTGCCCATAGCATTGAGTTTTTTCAAGTTCTGTTAAATTATGCATAACATAAAATTTACCATTTTAACCACTGTTAAGTGTGTAAGTCCTTTGCCACCATTCACTTCCAGAACTTATACATCTTCCCAAACTGGAACTTGGTGTCCATAAGACACGAAATCTGTGTCCATAAGACACAAACACTCCTTCTCTCCAACCCCCAGCTCCTGACAACTGGCATTCTGATTCTGTTCCCATGAATTTGATTACTCTAGAAGCCTCACATAATCATATAATATTTGTCTTTAGTGACTGGAATATCTCATTTAATATAATGTCTTTAAGGTTCATGTGTTTTGTAGCATGTGTCAGAATTTCCTTTCTTTGTAAGGCTGAATACTACTTCATTGTATGTATTTACTACATTTTATTTATCTATTTGTTTGTCCAAAGGGCACTTGAGCTGCTTCCATCTTGTCTGTGTGATTGCTTTATGTTATATGATCATTAAAAAGGGGGGCTGGGAATGAAGGAGTGAGGAAGGTGAATGATGTATCTCTTTTGGGAGGATCAACTGTGGAAAAAGATGGAAGATAGTTGGACAAATTTATAAATTGAATAATTTTGCAGAGTGAAAGATTTTGTGAATAAAACTAAACATAGTGATGAAATGGAGAAAATTTGAGGTATATGGGGAATACCCTTTTCATAGGGTCATTTAGCGAATACCTTTCTGAGAATGAGGCATCTTAAATGATGGTTGTTCAACTAGTCCACTCCATCAGGGTGAGGACCATTTTTTCCTCATTGGCTAGTATATCTGCAGTGCCTTGCCCAGAGCCTGACACTTGACAGCATTCACTATTTATTGAATGTAAGAAGAGTGAAGTGGAATGTCAGTAAATAGGTCTTCACGTATTTGTGAAGGAGCTGCCTCCACCTCCAATAGTTCTTTCTCTCATATCGCATCTGCCTTGTATGATCCTTTTCTACATCTCTCTAGGCAGCCCAGGGAGAGTGATTGGTCAGCATTTAACAGAGGGAAGACAAATAAATTATTAAGGGGAGAAAATGATGGCTTAACAAAAGTGATATCAATAGTAATGATACTGATACCAAAATATAGTATGATGATGGTTTATAAGTGTAAGTCACTTTTTAAAATATTTTAATAGGTATAATTTTATTTAATATTTATTTTTTAAAGATTTATTTATTTAATTTAAGGAGAGAGAGAGTGTGTGTGCACCAGTGGGGGAGGGGGTAGAGGGAGAGAGAGAGGGGGGAAGCAGACTCCCAGATAACACCTGGGTCTCCATGTCAGGACCCTGAGATCATGACCTGAGCCAAAACCAAGAGTCAGATGCTCAACAGACTGAGCCACCCAGGTAACCCCTTATTTCATCTTTAGAACTACCAGAGACAGTGTGACAGGTGTTATGTGACAGGTAACTTTTGATGAGTTGAGATACTTAGATTATGCAACCTAGTGAATGGAGGGCTGGCTTTTAAAAAAGGGGGAGAGAGCTTCTCAAAGAGTCCTTATTTTTACATATATGACACAATGATTCATGATTAATTGTGTTATTGAGGTTGAGTTTGGAATTTTTACAAGAATGCCAATCACATTCATGTACACAATAGTAGTAGACTGATTTCAAAGTGTTTTGATATATGCTTGTATTCTTCACTGGTCCAGTGAGAAAGACAACATTATCATATTCATGTCTGTAAACATAGAGAAGTTGAGACAAATTGTCTTGATCAATGTCATATAGCAAGTGGAAAACCCATGCTTTTAATCTAAGAATCTATGTTCTCATGGATTTCTTTATCTAGTCAGAATATTTCTTAAAAATTCTAAGCCCAACATCTTTCTTTTTAAAAATAATATATATTACTTTTTCCTTTTTACAAAATGTTGGGTTTTTATTAGAATAAATTTAGAAAATACACAAAATAATGAAACAAGAATGATCACCATTAATAATCATCAGAATAATTGAACTTCTTTCTTCCTAAAAATACTCTATTTGAAATGTGTTATTCAATTGGTGCAGAAGCTTGAGAATGATTGGATTTAAGTCTATTATTTAAATTTATTTTAACAAAGAGCACCTGGGTGACTCAGTAAGTTAAGCCTCTGCCTTAGGCTCAGGTTCCTGGGATCAGCCCTGTGTCAGGCTCTCTGCTCATCAGGGAGTCTGCTTCTCCTTCTCCCTCTGCAGTGCCCACCCTTACACTCATGTTCTCTTTCTCTCTCTCTCTTTCACTTCTACTTTCTTTCTCTCTCAAACAAATAAAATCTTTAAAAAAATTATTTAGTGAAATAATAGTAATTTATTAATGAATCATGTGAATCAGAATAGCCATGGATATAGTTCCACATATATGAAGCAAATCAACATTAAGAATATTTCCTACATTTTCCTTTTTATCTTGATTTTATCTTAATTGTTCTAAGAAAGACATGTTTGTTTGTTTTTTTCCAAAAAGAGGTTTAAAGATGAGAGTAAGTGTTATAGGTTAAAAAAAAAAAAAGTTTGACATTAATCACCATGTGCCTAAAAAATGTTTCTTCTAATAAATGAAATTTTATTTCTAGAATCTGTATGTGTGTATATTGAATTTTTTGTGTTCTGTTGCTTACAAAAGACACTTCAGCAGCACACTGTTCAATAATACTAGTATTAATATCAGCTCTCTTTTAATGAGCACTGTGTGCCGTATGCTTTATACCCTTTATCTCACCCTAATTATCACAACTATATGAATAAGGTACTTCTATTGTGTCAAGGTTACTAATGAAGAAACAGGAACATATGCAGGTTAAATAATTTTCTAATGTCATACAAAGGTGAAAATGGCCAAGCCAGGATTTAAACCCACCAAAAGGATTATAGCACCCTTGCCTTCCTTTAGAAATTAATTGAGGGCAAGAAACAACCTGTGTTTAATATCTGACTTGATGTAGTATCTAGATGAAGATAACAAATCTATTGGAAAATAACGGGGGACTGTATCCATTCAGTTTTAAATTATCCCCACTTTAAATACATTAGGGTAATTGGCATGTTTGTTAAAGGGTGAAGTGTTAGGAAAAACCTTTAGTTCTAGTCATAGGCCTCTACTAACCCTGAAATTGGGGACACTACGCTAACTCTTTGGCCTCAGATTCTTTATTCACAGGAACCAGATGAGATGATCTCTGAATTCCTTGCCAACTCTAAACTTCTGTTGTCACCTTCTGTGTTGTCACTTGGTTTGTGAGCCATATAGAGTAGTGATAGTTTCAGTTTCCTCCACGTTACTCTTGCATCCTTACTTGTAAGAGTGAAACTGAGTATAATGAAAAAATGTAAACCGTTGGTCGCATTTGGTTCTCGTTGAAGTTCTCGCAGCATTCCAGAAGTTTGGTGACAAGCTCCTGTTTTTAAAGCAATGAAACATCAGCTTAAATCCGTGGCTTGACAATATTCCATAACAGATTTCTGAAAATAGTCTTTGGAAAAACTCACAAAAGGAGGTAATATTTATAAGGAGCTATCTTGGCTCCAGTTCAAATAAGTTGTATGGAATAAACATCACTTTTTTATTCTGTAGATTTACTGATTTCAAAAGGCCTCTTACCTATTTTTAAGGGATCTAACAAGATATAATTCATATACCATAAAGTTCACCCTTTTAAAGGGTACAATTCAGTGGTTTTTAGTATATTTACGGGACTGTTCACATTGATCCTTATTTTCTCTTTGCTTGTCCAGAGCATCAATCCCAGAAAAGTGTGCAGTGTTGGCAATCTATCAACATTTGCTGAATGAACCGCTTAATGACTATAAGGGTATATATAACAGAAGGAGGCAGATAATCCTAGCTAAACTCAGATGAAATCACTTGTAGAAACACAAGGAATGATTATGTATTCAGATACAGATTCCCAGAAGCATGCAAATAAATGATTAAAAGAACATGTTTATTTGTAGTATTAACCCCATAGAAAAACAATGTAGGCTTGTTAGCATGAGATAAGTTGTCAAGTCTGACATTTGCCCCTTATATATCTCGAGTAATTTTATGTAGGACTTAAATTTACAGTTACATCTTGGCATCTTCAGAGCAAAATGAATTAACACTTTGGAATTTTTCTTGTTGTTTTAATAGATTATCACTTGAGAAAGGCAGTATCATGACATTCAGTGGAAATGTTTGGAATTTTCCTATGGGCCTTTGTGATTTAGCAACTTATAAAACCAATGAAAAAAAGTTTGATCACTATTTATGTCCCTTCTTGGTTATTCTAAATTGAAAGTACAGCAAAAATGTTTTCTGTGGCAACCTCTTTTGTCTTAAGATTGAGTGGCATAACACATTTGCGAAGCAGCTAAATTATTATTATTATTATTAAAGATTTTGTTTATTTATTTGTCAGAGAGAGCATGAGAGCACAGCAGGCAGAGAGAGAAATAGGCTCCCTGCTGAAGAAGGAGCTCGAAGTGGGACTTGATGCCAGGACCCAAGCAGCTAAATTATTGCACATGTACATGCTTGGTTGAGGTAATCACTACTACAGAGAAGGCAAAAACTTGAAGATTTTATTTACTTCCCTGTTTCACCTGTAGTTGCGGTGGGCATTACCCACATGTTCAAATCACTGAATGACTATTCCTTATATATCTGTTCAGGCCTTGGCAACCTACTTGGCTGCCCTAATGAGCTGGGTTCTCCGATGTTTGGGCCTGGAAATGTGTAGTTAAAAACCATTGCACTTGGAGGAACTAAGCTCTTTGTTAGATCTCTGCTCTGGGTTTGGTGGTTTTTGTTACCCAGTAGCTATCTTTTGTAACTTGGCTCAAAAGATTTTCTTGACTTTGATGCTTCCTATAAAAGCATTTTAAGGAACTATTTAATTACTACTTTTAACTGATTAAAAAATTGTATAAGAAAGTTTTAATGTATGATAATTGTATAAGCTTTTCATTTGAATAGGTAATTATTTAGACTTACAGTCACCTGCACTACAATTATACAAAACTTATTTTTATGATTATGTTATATTTACCTGACATCACACAAAACGTTATTCATTTTGCATCTGGGAGCCCCATTATATATATGAACAAGTTGAGGCTTAGAAAAGGTGACAAGTGTTTGGATAAATAGAGTAAAAATTGTTGGCGAGTCCTCACAAACCAAAGCAAACTTAGGACATTTTACTTCATTTTAGTATAACTTTAGCAAAAACAAGACCAAAAAAAGTTAGATGTTTTAAAAATACTTATTAAAAGTAGAGAAAACCTTGTTCATTTATTTATACAATTATTCTCTCTAGTAGGCAAGGGAGTGTAAGTTTTATGTTGTTGGTTCTTTTAATAAAGTTTACTCAAGCAGAAAACCTAAAAGAAATTGCAGGCATACACTGGGTTGGTACAGCTTATTGATACCTGCAGAACATGACATTCCTCTATCAAACAGGATTTCCTTCCTGCCTGCTTGTCTGCCTACCTGCCTTCCTTCTTTCCTTCCTTCCTTCCCAACCTCCCTCCTTCCCTCCCTCCCTCTCTTTCTCCCTCCCTTTCTTTCTCCCTTCCTCCCTTTCTTTCTTTTAGAAAATATATTTATTCTCTCTCTCTTCCCTTTTCTTTTTTTTCCTAGATTGATTTATTTATTTATTTATTTATTTATTTATTTATTTTTATTTGAGAGAGAGAGAGAATGTGGAGTCAAGGAGAGGAGTAGAGGGAGAGGAAGAGAGAGAATTCTCAACAAGACTCCACCCTGGAGTGTGGAGCCTGAAGTAGGGCTCCATCCCAAGACCCTGAAACCATGACCTGACCCAAATTCAAGAGTCAGGTGCTTAAGTGACTGAGCCACCCAGGTGCCCCAAACATGATATTAAAAAATTCATAGATATGAGAATAGCTGTTGTCAGATAAAAAGTATGCCAGCTCTATCCCACACTAATGGACCTCTACTGGTTGCATATATTGTATTGAGTTGAACATATAAAGGAGTGAATTTAAGAATATAGTATTTTAAAACCTAAACTGTTTGTAGTAAAATGTAGTTGTAAGAGCCCAATATGAAGGATAACTTGAAGAATGTCATTAGAAAGTAAGGTGTATGAGGTAAAAAATGTGATTGTTTTTGTTTATTATTATACATCTACCACTTAGAACGGTACATAGTAGGCCCTAAATAAATATTTGTCATTCCTGCTCACCAAAATGCACAGTGGATTTCCTCACATTGATATGATCATGTCCTCTAACTTTAACAACATTGAAAATACTACCCAATAAATTAAGAGAACAATTCTGTGCTCTATATTCACCATTGTTTTGTGATTTAAATTATTTTTTCAATTGCTATTATGAAAATTTTAAATGTAAGAAGTGAACTGAACTGAAAAGATTAAGTTTTTCTAAAGGATAGTTTCGTTGGCTATAAAGTAAGTGAGAATTATACCCTCTATTTTAAAATGCTTATGAAAACTGCTTGATTTGCAACTTCATTTGTTGTATTGAGAGTTCATTCTGTACAAAAAAAAGCATCTTCTTGTGAAAAGAAATGTATCTACATAATGGTAAAAAAAAGTGAAGTATAAAAAATGGCTGTAAGCTCATTCTAATTTCTTTGAGTTTGAAGTTATTTAAAAGCATAATGCTTGTGTCTTAGTTCTGACAAAGAATACACTTTCTGAAAATTGAGAACAAATTTTCTCTTATTTACATGTTAAAAACATGCTAGAGAGAATAAAAAATATTACCATGCTAAACTAACTTTTGAGAAGTGATAGTAATAGATTGTAGAACTCCTAAAGAAATGTCCATATTTTCTAGTAAATAAGTTATATGTATTTAATCTTTCTCTTCAAATTTTGAACTTATTTAATATATTTTAAAGAACTAAATTTCTAACTTGTACTCCCCATGTTTTTATGGAATTTAATTCTTAGGGAAATTAAGTGGGTAAGGTAATTATTAAAAAGACATAAATTAAAAGATATAAACTTTGGTTGTTTTGAATACTATTAAGACAATCGAGTGATAGTGTTAACCTACAAAAGCCAGGTCATTTTTGTCACAATTGTCTACATCGCGGTTTTCTTCAGAAAATACTTTTGAAAGGAAAGACCTATGTGATGTAATGTATAAATGTTTGTGGTAGTTTAAGAGAAATTTTATGTGAAAATTTTCCCAATGTTTTTCAGATATAATATATAGAATATTTAAAAATATTGTCAATAAAAGCACTTTGACAATGCTTAATCACTCTTTAATATTAGTAAAAACTTTGATAATGACTACTAAAACTGACCTATTCTCTCATAAGAAACTATTCTCTGATTAACTGAACAATCACAGGCTCTAATATATAAATACAATCACTAGAGGAAAGGGATAGATTTCCTGTAGCTTTTATTAACATATTCAGACTGTGAGAATTCTGTTAGTCTAGACAAGAGAACTGCCATATTTCTTTTGCCTTCCTTATTTTGACAGATTGAAGTGCTTGCAATTCTATACTACCAGGTTTCCATGAATCCCCTACTTATATATAGTTTAATTTTTGCATACTTACCAGGTGTTTAAAAACTGTGATTTGTTTCTTTTTTCTGCCTTTTTTAAATGACTTATTTATTTATTTTAGAGAGCAAAAGAGAGGGAGAGAGAGAGAGAGAGAGATTGATTGCAGGAGTGGGAAGGGCAAAGAGAGAGGGAGAGAGAATTTCTAGCTGACTCCACACCACATGTAGGGTGTGATGTAGGGCTCCATCCCAGGACCCTGACCCAAAAGGAAATCGAGAGTCCAATGTGCAACCCACTGTGCTGCCCAGGCTCCCCTCTTTTCTCTCTCTTTCTTTACTTTTGTTTGTTTGTTTGTTTCCAGTGGAGAGAGTATGCTTTGGTTTGAAGAATAAAATCAAAACATCTATGGATACCGTACTGCTCAGAGTTGTATTGTCATGAATTGAGGAGTGAGAGTGTAGTGACAAAATAATCAAACCTTATTTCATGGAGATGGTTAGTTGTAGTCAGTACATATTCACAATTGGCATGTCTTTTTCATGACTCTTGAGTCTTATATCGTGCATAAGTATACAGATACTTCCTTGTATTTTGCATGACTTTGCATTCTACTGGGAGAATACATTTCTATAGCAATTTAAAGAGTTCTTGAGAGTTTCTTTTGATACTGCTATTTTGTTAAAAAATCTTTGGTAACTTGGCTCTGACAATGAAAAATAGAGGACAAATGGCCTTCTGTACTGAAACATCTTTTTCATTTAATTTGTTGTTTATTTCTTTATTCTTGGAATTTAATAAATTTCCCTTCTGTTAATTAGTTATTATTTTCATAGTCAACAGGAGATCATTCTTAGGTTTTCATTAATTGATATTTTTGTGATAGTTTATGGTTCATCCCTGCTCTGAATTTTGCATATAAAACACCATTTGGGGGGCACTGGGGTGGCTCAGTGGGTTAATCATCTGCCTTTGGCTCAGGTCAAGCCTCACATCAGGCTCTTTGCTTGGCAGGGAGCCTGCTTCTCCCTCTCCCTCTGCCTGCCACTCCTCCTACTTGTGCTCTCTCTTTCTCTGTGTCAGATAAATAAATAAAATCTTAAGAAAAACAAAACAAAACACTGTTCTCTTCACTTGTGTGTATATAACAACAAAATATGTTTCTACAATGAGCATATGGGTTTACTTTTTTTACATTTTGTATTTTTTTAATTTTTTTATTTAAATTCCAATTAGTTAACATATAGTATTGTATCAGTTTCTTTTATACAATGTAGTGATTCTACACTTACATACTATTACCTGGTGCTCATCATGACAACTGCACTCCTTAAGCCCCATCACCTATTTAATCCATCCTCCCAGCCCTTCTCCTCTGCTAACCATCAGTTTGTCCTCTATAATTAAGACTCTTTTTCTTGATTTATCTCTCTCTCTCTATTCCTTACTATTTTTTTGTTTTGTTTATTAAATTCCTAAATTCCACATGTGAGTGAAATCATGTGGTTTTTGTCTTGCTCTGACTGACTTATTTTGCTTAGTTAGCATTATTCTCTCTAGCACCATCCATGTCATTGCAAATGGCAAGATTTCATTCTTTTTACAGTTGAATAATATTCCATTGATGTGTATATGTATATGTACGTATATATATATATATATAGAGAGAGAGAGAGAGAGAGAGAAGATATATATAAATAGAGATGATACATATTTAAGATTTGAAATATATATAAATGTCTAGATAGATAGATAGATGGATAGAGAAGACATGGGATAGGATAGAGAAGATGTGGGTCATATATCTCACAACTTCTCTATCCATTCATCAATCAATGAGCACTTGGGCTGCTTTCATATTTTGGCTATTGTAAGTAATGCTGCTATAAACACAGAGGTGCTTGTATCCCTTTAAATTAGGGTTTTTGTATTCTTTGGGTAAATACCTATTACTGCAATTGCCAGATCATAGGGTAGTTCTATTTTTAGCTTTTGAGGACCCTCCATACTGTTTTCCACAGGGGCTACACCAGTTTGCATTCCCACTAACAGTGCATGAGGGTTCCTTTTTCTCCACATCCTTTCCAACACTTATTGTTTCTTGTGTTGCTGATTTTAGCCATTCTGATATATGCGAGATGATATCTCACTGTAGTTTTTGATTTACATTTCCCCGATGCTAAGTTGGTAAAATTCTTTTCAAGTGTCTGTTGGCCATAGGTATGTATGTCTTTTTTGGAGAAATGTCTGGTCATGTCTTCTGTCCATTTTTTTAATTGGGGTGCTTTTGGGTGTTGAATATATAAGTTCTTTATGTATTTTAGATACTAACACTTTGTTGTTATCATTTATAAATATCTTTTCAATAGGCTGCCTTTTAGTTTGTTGATTGTTTCCTTCATTGCATAGAAGCTTTAATTTTGATGTCATGCCATTAGTTTATTTTTGCTTTTGTTTTGTTTTGCCTCAGGAGACCTATCTAGAAAAAAGTCGTTACTACTGATGTCAAAGAAGTTACTGGCTGTCTTCTCTTCTAAGATTTTTATGATTTCAGGAGTCTTTAATCCATTTTGAATTTATTTTTATGTATGGTGTAAGGAAGTGGTCCAGTTTCTTTCTTTTTCATGTTGCTGTCCACTTTTCCCAGCACTTTTTGTTGAAAAGACTATCTTTTTCTCATTGGATATTCTTAATAGCTTAGTCAAAAATTAATTTACTACATACTTGTGTATTTATTTCCTAGTTTTCTGTTCTGTTCTGTTCTGTTGATTTATGTGTCTATTTTTGTGCCACTACCATACTGTTTTTATTACTATAGCACTGTATATAACAGATTCTGAAGTTCAGAATCGTGATGCTTCCAGCTTTACTTTTCCTTTTCAAGATTGCTTGGCTGTTTGACGTCTTTCGTGGTTCATACAAATTTTAGGATTGTTTGTTCTAGTTCTGTGAAAAATGCTCATGGTTTTTTGATAGGGATGGGATTAAATGTGTAGATTTTCTTGGATAGTATAGGCATTTTAAGAATATTTGTTCTTGCAGTCCATGAGTATGGAATGCCTTTCCATTTCTTTGTATCATCTTGAATTTCTTTTATCAGTGTTTTACAGTTTTCAGAGTACCGGTCTTTCACCTTTTTTATTATATTTATTCCTAGGTATCTTATTATTTTGAGTCCAATTATAAGTCGTATTGTTTTCTTAATTTCTGTTTCTGCTGCTTCATTATTGGTGTAGAGAAATGCAACAAATTTCTGTATCTTGATTTTGTTCCTGTGACTTGCATGAATTTGTTTATCAGTTCTAGCAGTTTTCTTGTCAAGTCTTTTGGATTTTCTATATATAGTATCATATCATATGCAAATAGTGAAAGTTTTACTTCTTCCTTACTGATTTGGATCCTTTTTATTTACTCTTGTTGTCTGATAGCTGTGGCTAGGACTTCCAGGTCTATGTTGAATAAAAGTGAAGAGAGTGCACATCCCTGTCTTGTTTCTGATGTTAGAGGATAAGCTCTCAGTTTTTCCCCATTAAAGATGATGTTAGCTGTGGGTTTTTCATATATAGCCTATATTATGTTGAAGTATATTCTCTCTGAACCTACTTTGTTGAGGGTTTTTGGGTTTTTTTGTTTTTTTTTTTTCTTCTACTGAAATAATCTCGTGGTTCATATCCTTTCGCTTATTGATGTGACCTATAACATTAACTTACTTGAGAATACTGAATCACCATTGCAGCCCAAGAGTAAATCCCACTTGATCATGGTGAGTGATTTTTATAATGTATTGTTGGATTCAGTTGAGTTTTACATCTACATTCTTAAGGATATTGGCCTGTAGTTCTCTTTTCTAGTGGAGATTTTATTTGGTTTTTCTATCTGGGTAATGAGCATATTGGCTTTTAAGTCATTGAATAAGCATATGTTAAGTGCCTCCTGTATGAAAGACACTATGGTGGAAACTAAACATTGCCATCAAAGCTTAGAAGAGAAGCAGTATTTCTGAGTTCATTTAAAGGATTTCTATAAATATAATTAAAGCACAGCACACTGTAAAAAGTTTTTTTTTTTGTTTTGACAGTGAGTTCAAGATTTTCAGAAGCTATATATTATATTTCCCATTAAACAAAAACTATATTCATTCTTATGTATTGATGAGCTAGTGCTGTTTCAAATAAAATAAAATTGTTATAGTTTTGAAGTAAAAAAATAATCCCACACAGCTCTAAAATGGGTTTTTAAAAAATTTTATTTATTGATTTGAGAGAGAGAGTATGAACAAGGTAGAGGCAGAGGGAAGGGGGAAGCAGATCCCCACTGAGCAGGGAGCCATATGTGAGGCTCAATCCCAGTACCTGAAGATTCCAGGACCTGAAGATCATGACCTGAGCCGAAGGCAGACCCAACCATCTGAACCACCCAGGCAGCCCTCTAAAATAGGGTTTTAATTTTATAGTTTGAGATAGTTGTTTAAGATCTGTAAGGAAGTATAACAAATATACTAATAAATTAAACAACTAAAATAAAATAGATTGGCTGTAAGTCAAAACTGTATGTCATTTATGTCAAGTAATAGAAATTTCTTCCACAGAGAAGACTAATGTGCAATTGACTAAAGGTGAAATTGAGCAGAGGGGTTATTTTGACATTGCAGTAATTCCATTAAAAAAAAAAGAGTGGGGGCGCCTGGGTGGCTCAGTGGGTTAAAGCCTCTGCCTTCAGCTCAGGTCATGATCCCAGAGTCCTGGGATCTAGCCCAGCGTTGGGTTCTCTGCTCAGCAGGGAGCCTGCTTCCTCCTCTCTCTCTCTCTGCCTGCCTCTCTGCCTACTTGTGATCTCTGTCTGTCAAATAAATAAATAAATAAAATAAAATAAAATCTTAAAAAAATAAAAAAGTACATTTTTTAATTTAAATTCAATTAGCCAACATATAGTACATCACTAGTTTTTGATGTAGTGTTCAATGATTCATTAGTTGTGTATAACACCCAATGCTCTTCACATCACGTGCCCTCTTTAATGCCCATTAAAAAAAGAGTGTAGTCAAGTTTAATGTGTGTACTAGAAAGCCACTAAAGATGGAGTGTATATATTCGTGGGGACTACATTCTCTTATTGTAGTTCTGCCATTATTGTTCTCTTACGGGTTTCCCATTTTTTTCATAATTTTCTATTCTTCCACAACATTCTACTCTTTCTTAAGACAATCTGATTGACTCAATCCAGTCATAATTTGCTCCTCATGGGTCAAGTAGTTCTACCTTCCTCCCTCAGTCTTTGGTTTGGGTGGGGGAAGATTTGAAGGTCACATCTTGTTTTGAGTTTCCCTTCTAAAAGTTAGGGGTATGGTATGTGAAGTGAGAGTAGGAAGTTATACAGATTAGGAAAATGTATTAATAGATTCATAGCAATAAAACTTAGCACACATTATAAGGTATATCACAGATCATAGATATTAGTATATATAATCTTTTATCTTTTTTGCCTATTAAAAATAGCAATCTCTTATTTATAAATGAAGATTAAATAAAATATTAAATTAATGTAGCCATTGTTTTGAATTGTGTATTTGTTAACTGTTGACACAATAATGTTGCATAATAACAAGCCACAAAAGTCTCAAAGGCCTACAGGAATGCACATCCTTCTTTTTCACCTGCAGGTAGGGTACATTTTAGCTGATCTAGGCTCGGTTCAACTGGGAGGCTCTGCTTCAAACTATACAAGTCTCTTAGCTGAGACTTGTCAACTCAATCAATACCTGTTGTTTTCATCCTGATACTAGTAGACTAGGAGGGACATATTGTGCTAGTGACCACGGCGGATGTGTAAGAGAGCAAGCATATTTCAAGTGCCCACCTGTGTCGTATTTGTAAATATCTCATTGACCAAAACAGTTGGCCATTGTGGATGAGTCCAAAGTCAAGGGGTAAAGAGAGAGAGCCCACCTTTAGTGAGAAGCTATAAAGTTGTTTATAGAGAGGGATGAAGAATCGGGGTCAGTGTGGGTCTGCCACAACTTGTAACTCGAATATAAATCAAACTACTTTTCTGTTTTTCAGCAGTCTGAGTAGAAGTCTTATTTATTTTATAAAATCCCTTGCTATAGGGCAAAAATAAGTGTGAAAAGTGAAGAAATAAAAGGGTGGAATACTTGTATTTGATTGTTTTATACTATGTTTTCCTTTTGATATATGTTTACCACATTCAGATTAACATCTTTTGAAAAGTATACTACAGGATGCTTTTGCAGAGTATTTGTTTTGAAGAATAGTATAAAAATTTCCATAAGTTTCGTATGCAACCACACATATTTCAACTTGATCCTTTATTTTGCATTTACTTTTGGGCGTCCTTAAGAATCTGTTAAAAGTCTGAAATTATGCAGTATTGATTTCAGGAAAAGTTGAAGTGGTTACACATGATTGCTTCTGCCTTAAAAGAAATCCTTATTTGGTTCTAATTTGAACAATATTGAAAGCACAACAAAACTAGCTTTCTATTATGTCACCACACATTTAGCGAGTTATGGAAAGCATTTTGTTTCAAGAATGGAGTTAACTATGTCTTGTCCGCACTTCTAGCCATTCTTGTCATTTCTGGCTACTCTACAAGCCTGCCTGTTACTCATACAGATTTCTTTCCTAGTTAGAAATGCATCGAAATCCCAGGAACATATGCTGCTGACTGCTAGAAGACTTTTAGTGATGAGA
Source organism: Mellivora capensis (assembly GCA_004024625.1). NCBI lineage: Eukaryota > Metazoa > Chordata > Mammalia > Carnivora > Mustelidae > Mellivora > Mellivora capensis. Next base: position 133,656 of record PISX010000858.1, on the reverse strand, counting down.
GATTAATGTAATTGCTTTTTTTGAGAAATATAATTGGTCACAGTTACATACATGTAGCTTATTTGAGAAATATGTTTTGTTTTAAACCTCATTATGTTTATTTTTACTTTGCTTTTAAAATTAAACTAAAAAGAATCTGAAATGTGCTTGCTTCCTTCTTTCCTCATATTCCAGAACACTTTGAATAGAAACAGCACAAGCTTGTGTGAAATAAACACACAGGTATCTAAATATACACATAATTTAAAGTTAAGGTATAAAGTTTAAAATGACAAAATATTTGCTAGCCTAGGATTCCAAAAAGAGGAGATTATAATTCCCAAATTAAGTGTCATTTCCTTAAATATTATCATTATATCATGTTTACTTTACTAAATTGTTTTCTGTAAAACAATTTAATAAAACAGAATTTAGTGTACACACACACACACACACACATATAGCATGTTAATGCTCCTCTTCTAGTAAAATGCAATAATTTTCCAGCTTTTTTGTCATTCTAAAGAAAAATTATACCTAAATACATAGATTTAATTTCTGATGATCTCTGAAACCTCAGCTAAGTTTGAGCCTGCAACAGTCCTGTGCCTCCAGAGTTCTGGTTCGCTTACGCATACATAGTGGTGGTGGCGCTGTCGTTTTTTCCTAATAGGTTCCACCTTGCCCCTGCCTGGCTTTAGTAACATGGAATCATAGATCTTTTCTCCAAAGTCTCATTTCTCCCTTTTCTTTGAAGATTTCCATTTCAAAAGTTCAGAAATACCACCGGAATGAGAGAGTATACTATTAATACAGCTACCACATACTCTTTTGAATTAGGTCGATTATATATTATAAATAAGTAACTACCTAAAAACATTGCTCACAGAATATGATTAGACCTTGCATACCTACATAGTCCAAACATTACATTCCTGACATTTAGGACTTTTAAATGTAAACTGTTCTTTGCTAAGGCCTTCTCATAACTAAAATATGAGTCAGTCACAAACCATAATAGAGTTTGGCTCGGCAGCATGATGAAGTGTTCTGGATGTAGTGAAATGTTTCGCCCAGACTCATGGCAGCAGAATTCCCAGTGGTCACCCAAAATAGGGAAAGAAATGAAGAACAAAATTAAAGGAACTATGCAAACCCTGGCACCAACCTTTCATGGCAATACAGCGTTTTATTGTTGTTAAGAAATGAAAGTACTTAAAAGACTAAACCCATAAATAATAGTACATGTTGAATTTTTCTCTTTCCTAGTGACTGAATTTAGCTCTCACCTTGAAATTTTGAAAAAGAGTATATATGTATGTTCTATCAAATGAAATGATATAGTTAGTTCAATAAGAAAACGAACATAGAAAGTCAGACTTTCTGTTGAAATTTAATTAGAACTTCTGCTATGTAATCTTAGTATATATAGGCTTTAGCATAAATTTACTAAATAAAACCTTGTTATTGGAAGCCTGTATAGCACATAAAATGTGTCAATCTCATTGAATTAAATGAATCCTGTTGTAGTCAACTTGAACTAAACAGTGACCATGTGAAACTATTGCCAAACATTTAAAATATAAATTCGATTTTTTATATGAGCCGTGGTTTTGACATTTTTTCTCCTGATGTTTTTCTTTAATGAATGTTGTGCTCGAGTTTCAAATTTCATATCAAGTCCCAGAATATTCCTTTTTACACACCACCCGATGCGGTGACAGCAAGCTGTCCCCTAGCACGGAGCCTCTCACTGCACTGAAGGCAGACCGTTACTTCACACAGTCTCCTCTCAGGCAGGAAAGGTGGAGTTTTCCTTTGCCTGGGTCAAAGGAAGTGACCGGCCAGTCGTGATGGTTGTCCTGATCATCGTGGGGATTAATTTGCTTTCAACTTCAAGCCCTCACTTGAGCATGCATACTGGAAATGAAGTGGTAGGTCTCAGCATCTTGTTTTCACTCTGATGAATAAAAGTTGTTTTGAGTGTAAGATTAGACTTTTTCCCCCAGTGAATTTCAGTAGCACCTATACAGTAAAAAGCAGAGCATCATTTGTAGAGTGCTCTTTGAGTGACATCATAATGACATATTAAGGGTAATGCACATTTGAATGAGCTTAGTTATTCCTTCAGGTTTACTCATGATTTGTGTGGTGTTTAGTGTAGCTATTTCTGAAGTAGTGATGCATGTTGATTAAATCTTACATTCCAGTCTCCCAAGTGGGAGATTTTCTGAACAAAACATATATGTTTGTCTGAAGCTCTTTTAAGTTATCATTCTGAGTATGAAGTTATTGAATTACCATCCAATAGGATTTCATATCATAAAATTTACACATGATGGCATGAGAGGCAAACAAGAGCTAGGAAATCAATAGGATTTGGATTGATTCTAAATATCATTGTGATATAAGGCAACTTTTTTTTTTTTTTTGGCCTGTTCTATTGCTTGGTGTCCTTTGTTTATTTTAGAATTATATACCAAGAAACAATGATATTGCCTTCCAAAGCAATTGCTCTTATTGACAGCTCTACACATTTTCATTTTCTGTTAAGAAGTATTATATTAAAGAGGACTAATATGCAAAGGGAATTAAGGTGAGGTGAACTGATTAGCAGATTTTCTTTTCTTTTTTTTTATTATGTTCAATTAGCCAACATATAATACATCATTAGTTTTTGATGTAGTGTTCAACAATTCATTAGTTATGTATAACACACAGTGCTCATCATAACACATGATCAATGTACTCTTATATTCTAGTAACATATCTACTGTATTAAATTTGCTGAACTTATGACTCTGATAAAAATGCAAAAATAACCTGGGTTTGCTTTTTAAAATGGAAATCTCTCTAGGGTAAAAAGTATATGCTAGGCATGCATAAGTTGTAAGAATGGAAAAATGAGCAAGACGATTCTTGCTCTCAAAATCTTGGAGTTTAAAAGGCACTAATTTACTGAGCAGTATAAATGATCTTTGGTAACATGAAGAGATTCTCACTGACCAGTTCCTGTAATATACACATTTATTGAAGAAATCAGAGCAACAAAATACTGTTGTTGAAATAAATATTTTTTTGGCAGGACTGTTAGTTAAATAAGAGGTGTATTGAAAAGCAATCTTTATGGGATTGTCACATCTTTGGAAACCATATGTATGAACTCAAAGCATCATTTTTGGTGTAATGCTCTGTCACAGTTTACATGGTCTAGGTAATAGTATTACTTGAGAAACTCAATTTTGGGGTGTCAGTTTCACAAAAGTAAAAAAAATAATGTAAGTATTTTGCCACTAAAAAAGCAACTAATCAAGTACTGTATGTCTTGATGCATCTTTTACTATTTTAGGATTTTGTGTACTTCATGTCTATCTCACCAACCTAAAATTTAGATTTTAGTCATTTATGAAAAATGAATATTTATGATTGCATCTTTTAAGAAAAAGAAACAAATTCTTTGTAGACATTTTTAAAGCAGTAACTTTTATTGATATCTATAGAGAATTTATCTAGTTCCCTTACATTTTATATATTCCTACCACTTTCCTACTCAATTATTAGTAGTTTTCAGTGGCATTGATAAAGCAAAACTTCACAGATTATTTTCCCTTATTGTAAATAAGAAGAAACTTAAAAATGAAAAAAAAATGTAGATAAAATAGTATTTGTAGAGTAGACATCAAATCTAAATTTCTTCAAAGTCATTTTCTTATAGATATCAAATGCATATTTTGTTTGAAAGCTCATTGTCCTCATGCACAGATTAGAAGCTTTGGTCTAAGATATTCAGCTTGCACTCTATCTCTGGCTCTGTCTCTTTCCACACACAGGTCTCTGGAAAATCACTGGGCTTGAGATAGGAGGCTGACCATTGCTTTTCTTAGATAAATGACTTGACATGTCAGTGCCTTAATTTTGATTCTCTGTAAAATAAAGGAGATGGACTTGATGATATTTAATGTTCCTCCTAAAATTTTAATACACCTACCTGCAAATATATGGATTTCTGAGCTTTTAGTGTACTATAAACTCTACAGTTCCCAAAATAAAAAAAAAGATTGTTTTTCATTCTTATTTATTAAGAACAATTTTATGTAGTTAGTAGGAAGGTTTTGAATTAAAAAAAAAACATGTTTTAGATATGTGTTCATCCTTATTCACTAAGAAACACTTTATTTAGCTTGCAGAGAGGTTATGAATTTAAGAACATGCTTTCAATTGTGGTTGTTCTAGTGACCACAATGAAATTACTGATTTATTAACTGGGGGATCACTTCATAATGGACCCTGATATTTTAGTCAATTCCTTAACCTTGACTATAACATATTGCCTTTGTAATTTCAATTTAAGTCAGTGATATGCCATGTTTTATAGTTAGAGCTACATGTATGAATGACTTCATAATTGATATTGCTAATTAATGATTACTTATTGAGTATACTGATTTATTCACTCAAAAATTAAAAATTAATTCCCAAGATATAATATCATTCTTAATTCACTGCAGAATAAAATGACAGACTACACATTACAGAAAAAGGTTGAGAGAAGCTTTGTACTCATTTCATAACAACTATTTGCACAGTTTATAAATAATGAAATTTTTTCTTTTTAATTACCTACTTAATGATTCAGCAGCCTGAATATCAAATACTCTTCCTTCAGCATAAAAGGTTTGGTGACAATACTTAAAGCCAAATTTTTAATTTAACTTTTACCTTTATTAAACCACCAAAAGACAGCCTGTTTTTAAATTAATTGATCATTAGCCCCCTTAATCTCAATCATGTTTTTGTTTCTAAATATAATCATTCATTTAGCAGGGTTTCACTGCTTAGGGATCAGGTGTCTCAGCCAAGAAAGTCATTATTCTACAGGTCTTTAAATGGTGACAGAGGTGGTGGCAGTGGACAATACCTATGGCTCAACCATTAGCTGCGGCTGATGTTTTGTTATGAGTAAGTGAACCACAAAGTTACCAACTGCCCTTGTAATTGTAGCAGGTGAAACCACATATGTTTCTGAAGCATCAACTACCTACGCAAACAGGTCAATAATTGATAGGTGGCATAAATGTGCAAATGCCATATCTTCATGGTATAAAGTTTCTTTAATCTTTAAGAGTAAATTTTCACAAACTTTCAGAATAGATACCTTGAAAATGCCCCCTGGACTTAAAGAACGGAAGCTGTTGGCAGTTTCTGTTTTGTTTTTATTTTAAATATAGCCACTTGTGAAGAAAGTTTTTGAGTTCAAAATGTGATTTTTATTTTATTTATTTTATTTTAATTTTGAAAAATGAATATTTAAATGAAATTATTTTATTTCAGGTCTAAACAATTGTAAAGATAAACATAAAACGCTGAGTGGCAGTGGTAGGACTAAAAACGTAGCTGTGCAGTAGTTTTTGTTTGTTTGTTTGTTTTTTCATTTCTTTTCAGTGTAACAGAATTCATAGTTTTTGCACCACACCCAGTGCTCCATGCAATGCATGCCCTCCATAATACCCACCACCTGGCTCCCCCAACCTCCCACCCACCGCCCCTTCAAAACCCTCAGGTTGATTTTCAGAGTCCATAGTCTATCATAGTTCATCTCCCCCTCCAATTTCCCTCAACTCCCTTCTCCTCTCCATCTCCCCATGTCCTCCGTGTTATTTGTTATGCTCCGCAAATAAGTGAAACCATATGATAATTGGCTCTCTCTGCTTGACTTACTTCACTCAGCATAATCTCTTCCAGTCCGGTCCATGTTGCTACAAAAGTTGGGTATTCATCCTTTCTGATGGAGGCATAATACTCCATAGTGTATATGGACCACATCTTCCTTATCCATTCGTCCGTTGAAGGGCATCTTGGTTCTTTCCACAGTTTGGCGACCGTGTGTGCAGTAGTTTTTGATTTGTCTCTTTAAAAGAAAAATGCATTTCTCAACATATACATTTTTTAGTTTAGGAACAATACTGTAGACTATTTTAAAAATCTTGGAATTTTAAAACAAACTACTAATAGCCATTGTCTGTATTATGAAAGTGATCTTGTTTGTACAGAAAGAAGTCTTTAAAAATTATAAAGTCTTAATTCTTGTTTCCAGATATCTTTTCTAAACTATTAATGTTTCATTCCTATGTTTTATATTTATATGATATCATATATCATATGATAAATGATATGCAAACAATTCATATCAAATCTTAGTCTGAAGAAAGCGTCATAATGGAATAAGACTTTTAGGTTAGTGGCAGATCTAAGAGTTAGCCAAGCACATGTTAGGCTCTGGAGTCATCAGGAAGGTGGTAACTGGCAAGGGCAAAATGTAAGGCAGTTCAAAGAATTATCCATGGTGTGGGAGATAAACTTTTTGAGATCAAGATGTCAACAATATTTCTATTATCAAACCCCATTCCTTTCCTGAAAGGGATGAGACCTGTCTTGTTTTCTTCTGTAGTTTCAGTGATTAATAAGTGATTAATATATGCCTGTTGTGTGATAGATTCTAAAATATTGAATGAATAAATACTGGAATCAGTGAGAACCTCATCACAAACAGGGTCCATGGTCCTGAAGTTCTTGGTAGGTAGAAACATGGCACAGAGGAGCAGAAGAAATGAAGGGATTGCAGGATGACACCTACCTGTGCTAAGGAGTTCATATCTCCTTTTCTACATAATTCATTACCCCGGGCTATTGGGAGAACTGAGAAAAGTCATGCTAAAAACTTTTTAAGGATATCTGAGGAATTGTGGAATAAAAAAGAGATACAGGGCAATTAAGAGAAATATCTATATTTCTGTCCCCCAAGAAAGGAATAGGGAGTTCTTAACTTTTTAATTGGTAAGCTGACACTGATTTTAGGAAAAAGAATGGCCTGACATTACATGAATAACATGGGGTGTCTAAAAAACAACCTTTGCATATATCAGGTGCAATGATGAAATGTTCTAAATCTATTTTTATAATTGGTTGACTATAGATACATTCAGAAATGTTTAGTTTTGGACTCATTAATATTAAACTAAATTTATTCTTTCTAATAAAATAGGCAAGCTCAGGGGCACCTGGCTCAGTTGGTTAAGTTAAGTGTCTGCCTTTAGCTCAGGTCGTGATCCCAAGGTCCTGGGATTAAGCCCAGGGTCCAGCTCCCTGCTCAGCGGGGAGTCTGTCCCTCCCTCTCCATCTGTCTCTCCCCCAGCTCATGCTCTTTCTCACTCTCTTAAAGAAATAAATAAAATCTTTAAATAAAATAAAATAGGAAAACTATTTCTATACCTGAAATAATGAAATTAGCCAAAATCTCATAGAGCATACATGATCAAAGACATCTAGAGCTGTATCTAAGGATCAATAGAACAGTCTTCTTTTCTATTTTTTCTTAAATTCTGACAGAGAGGGGCACCTGGGTGGCTCAGTTGGTTGAGCGATTACCTTTGGGTCAGGTTATGATCCTGGGAGTCCAGGGATCAGGTCCCACATCGGGTTCCCTGCTCAACAGGGGGTCTGCTTCCCCTGCTGACCTTTCTCCACTCATTCTCTCTCTCTCTCTCTCTGTCTCATTCTCTCTGTCTCAAATAAATAAATAAAATCTTGAAAAAAATTCTGACAGAGAAAGATTTATTGACTGACCCAAGATTATATGGCTAGTTACTTCATATATAAGTGATTCAGATTCCAGACAGAAATAATATGCACATTTGATTGTGACATATTTTTCAAATATGATTCGTTGTGTTTATTGAACATACACACTTAGACATGAGAGAGACAGGTTTGCATGGCAGTAGAGAAAACTTACTTTCCAATTGTCATTGCGCAATTACTTAACCTCTTTACTTTTGTTAACTAGTTTCTCTACTGGGAACATAACAGTATTTTCCTCATAGGGCTCTTTAGAGACCTTTTTAAAGTGTGTGTATGTGTATGTATATGTATGTATGTACACACACATATAACCTGAAACTATGTCTAGCATTTAGTATATTAGTTACTTTGTTATAACTATTAAAATACAGAAGGGGCTTGTTCAATTCATGCACTCACCATTTTTAATGAGGTAACTTTCTGGAATACCCAGCATGTTTCTAGTGCATGGCACTGTTTCCCCATGCATCTTTGATGTCATATTTAATTGGTGCCAATATGGATTTCCCTTACCCTCAACTGGTGTTCTTTCTTAAGCACATACACATGCACACACACTCCACACACTCATATACACTTTGATAAACACACACATTCATATGCACATTCTCTCACAAATACACTTATAAAATCTCTCTCTCTTTCACACACACACAAGCATATACAAGGTTGGCATGTTGGTTTTCAGTTAGACCAAATCATAAAACTATAGATGAAAGACAATTTAGAATTGAGAAAAAAATCTATTAAGCTAAAATGTCAGAGTTGAATATTGAGGTATTTCCACCCATTATCTCTTATTCTTCATTTATTTTTCTACTGTATTTTTTTTTTTAAGATTTTATTTATTTGTCAGAGAGAGAGAGAGCGAGAGAGCGAGCACAGGCACACAGAGGCAGAGGGAGAAGCAGGCTCCCTGCCGAGCAAGGAGCCCGATGTGGGACTTGATCCCAGGACGCTGGGATCATGACCTGAGCCGAAGGCAGCCGCTTAACCAACTGAGCCACCCAGGCATCCCTCTACTGTATTTTAAGGATTATGCACACATATATGAAAATTCAGGCATCTGTAATATGAAGATAATTATTAATTTCTAAAAACATTAATGGTTATATTTTTGGATGACCATTGGGTCATTGATTCTTAAATCCATATTTTTCAGGCTTTTGAAATATATATATCTCAATCAAAGATCTTCCTACATGAAAACTTCATATGTATTCAGTATGTTCCAGAGATGAAATTATAATTTTGACTTTGGGTTGTAGGACCTGGAATTCTGATTTATAAAATCCTTTTCCTCAAAGTCTCTCCTTAGCTCTAAGGAACTCCTAGGTCTGTGCTCACACCTTCAAAACCAAGATTAACTTTTTATCAAACACTTCCCTACTGTTAAGAGGTGGAATTAGAGGTATCATAATTCTTTAGTACTTAACTTTATATATTGTTTTCTGGGTTTTTCTTTTTATCATTTGCTCATCCATTTATTAGTCTAGCTATGTTATCATTCCCATTCATTCCCTGTCAGAGAATAATGACAGCCCTACCTCTTGCTTCCCCCTCAACCCCAACTCCACCTCCTCCTGGAAAAGAAGAAACCAGAATTCTTTTACTCTCTTCTCTTTCCTCATATTTGTCTGCATTGCTCTGAGATCTGATGGAGTTTTTACAGTTTAACTATAAAATATGACATTTCATCCCAATTGAAAAATGCCTTGGTTATATCCTAGCTAAATGGCTGGATGGTTTTTCTCCATGACTTAATTTTGTGACCCAGCTGGGGAAACTTGCAATTTTATTAGCAGCTGTCTTCCCTTTTCTGATCAGATATACAGCTTTTAGCACCTAGCTCAAAAGAGAAAACACATGGTTTGAAGTCATATTTAGACTTCACAAACCCTTCCTTCTAAACAATTTTTCTGAGGCAGAGAAGCAAACAAATAACTCTGACTAGGATCTTTCAAACAAAACTGTTAATATTTGCAGTCTATATAAACAGTACATTTGAAAGGAATGATTGTTTAGCTGTAGTCACATTTAGAAGTGCTGATAGGAGGGGAACTAGAAAGAAAAGAAGATGCACGTATTTTCCCCCATGAGTTGGGAGTTCACTTTAAAGGGGAAAATGGTAAGAGTCTCTTAAAACTAAATGTGAATGTCTTTATTTCTCTCAGACATTGCTAATATGTAAAAATTTCAGGAAGAAATTCTACACCCCCTCATTTGTGTGTCTGGTGACATTTAATGGTTGAATGGCAGGTGGTCCTAAGTCTGGGCAGTTCTTCCGTGTTGCACAAATCTGGGGATTAAATCAACAGTTGATCAGTGGGCCTTCCCTTGTATAAACTCCAAGGCGAACCTGTAAAGTCAGTTACTATCAATAAGTCAAATGATTTTTACTTGGATTTTATATTTTTTATGAAGATTTCACAGCTTCCTTTAGGATATTTTCTGTTATTTGGATGTTATATAAAGGTTCTGATTCCTTTTGGAAGGCTTAGCTGGCCAGTGGGATCCTGGTATACATCTTAACTGGTACTTGCAGGCATGTGGGACATTCCTCTGTTGTTTCTTTCTCTCCTGGTAGGTTGAAATAACACTTCAGGATATCAATGACAATCCGCCAGTATTTCCAACAGACATGCTGGATCTTACCGTGGAGGAGAACATTGGAGATGGCTCTAAGATTATGCAACTGACAGCGATGGATGCTGATGAGGTAACTCAGAGCCTGAATTTGTTTTGAAACCTAACATTCCAGGGATCTATCAAATTTCTACTATACGTTGACCACTTTCAGTATCCAATAATCAAAGTTAAGCACTGTATGTGCTTTTCCAAAGAATGTTAATTGTTGAAATGTGATATAAGAAGGCTAAGATAGAGACTATCAAGAGGTAATTTTCCTTTGATCAGCAATTTATTCAGTTAATTGATGGTTGCATTTAGACTTCTTAATCAAATTATTTTCTCAAATAACAAAAAAATCTACAGATATAACCATGTATTTATGCCTTTATCATTCCAATTTGCTCTCATAGCAGCTAAAGATTGATGTTTTAATTTGCATTTGGAAAAAACAGGTTTTTTAAAATTAAATATTTTAAAGTCTATCCTATAGTTTTTCACTTCATTTGCATATATCTGTAAAACAAAATAAATGATTTAATAACAGCCCTATACATTAAGGAAATTATCTAGGCAAGCCCCACATTGGCTCCATACTCAGTGGAGAGTCTGCTTGAGATTCTCTCTCCTTTCCCCACTGCTCCTCCCTCCCCCCACCTGCCCCCAATAAATAAATACATCTTTAAAAAAGGAAACAGAAATTTCTTACTAGTGGTGAATGTAAAATTTGGGGGCACAATTTAGATTACTATCTTCTATATTTGTATTTCAAATTTAGCTATTTAATCACAGTGTTGTAAATGGCTAACAATTTATATTATTTGCAGTTTATGATTTTTCTGTGAAAAAAAGCCCATTGCCTGTTTTTTTTTTTCTTATTGCTAGGTAAAGGAATTAATTAATGTTATGTAATTATGGAAAGAAAGATAACTTTCCCTGACACCAGTAGCTCCTTTCACCTTAAGCTAAGCCCAACACACATCATAGGATTTAATTTTTCTGCCCTCAATTAAATTTCAGAAGTATCTGAAAACTTTTGGTCCATGAGTAAGATCTTCATGAGTTTATTTCTTTAACTTTAAAAGGTAAATAAGTAAAAAAACAGATGAATTTTAACAACTAACACATAAGTGCAATGACTTAGTTATTTATAAATTTTGACAAAACCGAAGAAAAGTAAACAAAAGAACGCACAGATATTTAGGTGCTTGTAGTTTTCTATTATTTGAATCTTTATTTGAATTTGAATTTAGTATCTTCTACTCAGTTTCATAAAGTGTTAAAAAACAAAAACTCAACCAAGTAAAACTAAAAACTAAATTGGGTTTATTCAATGATTCATGAATCAGGCAGCATCTCATCTAGCAATAGAAAGGACCTCTGTCAAGCTCTAGAAAAGAAAAGTTTTTTAAAGGCTAAAGGGGATGAGACAAGGAAATTATTAGCAAAGAATGCATTGTTCTAGGCAACATCAGCTTCCTAAGGGGAACAGAGGAGTTTTTGGGTGGATTATCTCACTAGTGTTGACCAGGTTGTGTCTGAACTGACAGTGTTTGACCCTGTGACTGGTTAAAGGTTACATTTCTGTGTGTGTGTGTGTGTGTGTGTGTGTGTGTTTAGGGGGTAGGGATTGAAACTGCACTTAAATAGGCATTATGTCTTGGTTAGTTGACATGAGATTTAGCATAAGTGACTCCATTTGGGGACTGCTTTCTCCTTTTTACCAATCCCCCCTTTTGATTGGACTCAATTTCACTGTGAAATATGATAAATATTTAAAGCATTAGTACTACTCACAGTTAGCAATTATATTTGGATTACTTATGAAAATTTCAAAATGACAAGTTATTTTTATTGCTGACAAATTTTATAACAGGGATAACATAAACTTTATTTGATTAATAAATTCAGGTAAAATAAAAGTTGTATGACTGCATCACATTCAGTGCTGAAAAATCTAAGGACATGTATATTTTAATTAGGACAAAAAGTTGAATTAGCTTTAATATTGAATATTTTCCCAGATTACATGAACCCAAAAAGCATTTGGGTTAGTTTGCGTTATATTTTTGAGAATTTTTATGAATATCAAATTTATATAAGTTCATATTTGTTTAAGCCAATTAAATATTGCTCTTTCACAAATTAATTTTAGTAATACCATCTGGAGGTAAAGGTGGCAGAAGTTTCTATGGCCAGATGGTATTATAAAAATTAATTTTTATATATTATATACAATATATAACATGTATGTTATATGTCATATATAACATATATAATAAACATATACAAGACATAATATATATTTATATATACATATATAAATACACTTACATAAATATGTATATATATACACACACACATATATATGTGTGTATACACACACACACACACACACACACACACTTACATAAATATATAGAAAGAGAGACATTGGGACACCTGGGTGGCTTAATCGGTTTAGCAACCGAACTCTTGGTTTCAGTTTGGGTCAGTCTCAGGGTTGTGAGATTGAGCCTTGTGTCAGGCTTCGTGTTCCATGTTGAGTCTGCTTGAGATTCTTTCCCCCCTACTCTCCCCGACTTTCTCACCCTCCTCACTCTCTCTCTCTAAAAGAAAGAAAGAAAGAAAGAAAGACAGAAAGAAAGAAAGAAAGGAAGAAAGAAATCTTAAAAAGAAGAGAGACATTATACCTTCTGTATACTCAAGATTTCCCATTAGTGCAAATTCTAAATGACCTTCTTCCCCTCTTTTTTTTTTCTGATAAAGATTACCTTCCCAAGATTCATACATTAACACATACATCTCAAAGGCACAGTGAAGAATACAAGTTGTAAGCTTTTTAAGATAAACAGGAGATGCTTTGGGATTGGTAAAAAAGAGTAAATGAACTTTCAACTACTCTAGAGCTGGAGTTTTCGTTTTGCAAAGATTTGTAAGATAAAGACAGTTGTTCTCAATTCCTCAAAGAATTGGGTTGCAACTTAAATGACATCATAGGTTGATTCACCCATAAATCCTTTTACAAGGGCTTTAGAAGGTTTTTCTTTCCTTCTGGAGTCATAGTTTTATTTTAGCTTAGGGGAGACAGCTTTACAAAAAAAAAACTTTTAGGCTCTGCAATTTAGCCAATTTCTGACCACAGAGCTACTTTGCAGTTTTATTTGGGACAAATAGTAAATATTTCTGGCAGTATTGAATAACCCCTTGGACTGAAGAGGTGTCCCCAAAGAGGATGCATGAGATATTTTGTTTACCTCCTTCTACTGGGCACTACAGACAGAGATCTAGGAGAGCTGACTCTGGCAAGAATTCTCACTCTTAGCTGGCTTCCACCAGTTTTTTCAGGATCCCATCTGTACCTCTGGTATTTACCAGAATTTGGCTAGGTTTTTCATTATTTTTAACTTTAGTTTTCCCTTGGTTTTTTAAGAGAATAACAGCAGTTTGCCAGAAAATCCCTTAGAGTCCCATCAACTTTGGGAGATCCCCAACAGCGATGAGCCCTTCTTCAAGAGTAGACGTGTAGTGTCTGTACGGCCATTAACTTGGCAGACTTTTTGCTTACAGTCATATAAAGGGAATTCAGACAGAGGATTACTAGAATGAGTACTCAAATAGAGGTTAGAAGGAAGCAGTAAGACTCACATCAGCCTTATGTTTTTGTTTGCTTGTTTGTTTTTCAGTGCCTTTTAAACTTGAATTTTTCATTAGCTTTTTGAACAAATCTTTTATTGAAGGTATTTTGGAATTTTGAAGACTTTCAGAGGTTTTTGTATGCCAGTTAAAATAAGTATTCCATTCTGTTTCTTTGATTTGAGAGTCCTTGCTTTTAAATGCACTTCTTACATGATTCTTCTTAATTACCAAACTAAGTTCGTAGGACACAAATAAGCTTGGGAAAATTTTCTATTTTTGTAAATATTTATTTCTTCCAGGACTATAATTCTTATAAATATAAAAACCAGGTATGTAGGAAGGTAGCAGAAATTCTCTAGATTTTAAGCAACCTATTTTTATTAAAATTACTTTTTTTCAGCTAAGGCTTTGGATCTTTTAGAACCAAACTAATACCTAGAAGGGATATGCATCTGGGTTGGTGATTGGACAGTGTATCACAGGCTACCTCACTACATGGAAATTTGCTTGAGATTGGCAGGTGACCTACTGTTAGTTTCACTCATATCGTGACCAGTTTATTCTATTACAAGAGTCTTTGATTTAGGTGGTAAGCATCACAACAGCTTTTAAGTGCTTGACGAATGCCCACCAATTTGTGCAGCTTTTTGGCCCCTGAGATTTCTGTTAGCAATAGTCTTTATATACATAAAACAAGACAAACATGTGCCTCTTAACATGCTAGCAGCAACCAGAAGATCTTGTTGCAGACTGGCCAAGAAAGGCTGTGTGCACCACCATTTCCCAGTGTAGATTAAAGCAACAGACTCCACCAAATGGGGACTGTGGAGCGGAACTGGGAAAAGAACTAAACCAGCAAACTCCAGTAAATGGAGTTTATAATCTGCAGTAAACTCCAGACTGTAAGTGCAGATTGTAAGTGGGGTAAGGGATTCTAGTCTACTGGGGGATTGAAGACTAAACCAAGAGCTAGGGACTGAGTTTCTGAATGAAAGCCTCTGCCTAGCTCAAGCTGACTCAGTAAGTCTTACAGTGGAAAAGCAATTAGGTTGGGAGCTCAACACAAAGAGAGCCATGCTCAAAACCAAGAGTAACTTACCCACCATCCTCAGAAATAGCTAGAAAGACTGAACTCAGAGGAGTTCCTAGGGTCCTATACTAGTGTTTCTTGTCCCTGAAGCTCTTAGACGTCATTTTTTAGTCTTGCCACTGCCACCAAGTCTGTTAAACAACACAAATTCAACTGAGTAAATTTACAAATTGGCTTTATTCAACAATTCATGAATCAGGTAGCATCCCATCTAACAATAGAAAGGAGCTCTGCCAGTCTGTAGAAAAGAAAGGTTTTTAAAGCTAAAAGTGGGTGGAAAAGTGAAATTATTAGCAAAATGCATTTTTTAGGTAAGGTCAACCTCCTAAGGGGAACAGAAAGGGTCTATTGAGTAGATTATCTCACTAATATTGACCAAGTAATTCTATGTTGACTGGTTAAAAGTTAAATTTCTCTGAGTTCAAGCTGTAATTAAATTAGGTATTAAATCCTGTTTTGCTGACATGGGGTTTAGTACAAGGGACTCCATTTTGGGCCAATCTCCTTTTTAACATTTGAGAATGCTCTACTAGATATTTACCAAAAGAATACAAAAATACTATTCTGAAGGGACACATGCATCCCAATGTTTATAGCAAAATTCTCAACCATAGCCAAACTATGGAAAGAGCTCAAATATCCACTGACTGATGAATATCCATTGACTGTTTAATATAATATATATATATGATGCATGAATATATATGAAATATGTATATATTTATATATATAATATATTATATTTATATTACATATTATATTTATATATTATCTATAACATAATATACAATATTATAAATATATTATATTTATATTATATTATACCTACCTACCTATATATATATATGAATACATGCATATTTCATATATATTCACGTGTCATATATATATGATGAATGCATAAAGCAGTTGTGGCATATTCTATATAAGAATATATATATGTGTATATATATGGATATATGGATATATATGTATTTCTGTACATATATATATAAGAGAATATTACTATATTATGTAGTATAATATATTATGTATATAATAGAACATTATCACTCTATTATATATATAGAATATTATTACTCTATTTTATATACATATAAAATAGAATATTATTCAGCCATAAAAAATGAAGTCTTGCCATTTGTAATCACATGGATAGAGCTAGAGAATATTATGCTACGTAAAATAAGTCATTCAGAGAAAGACAAAACTTTGATTTCACTCATATGTGGAATGCAAGAAACAAAACAAATGGTCATAAAGGAAAGAGAGAAAGGAAAACCAAAAAACAGCCCTTATATTTAGAGAACAAACTGAGGGTTACCAGAGGGAGGGGAGTAAGTGGGATGTTAAAGAAATAAAATAAGTATTTATTTTATGTTATGTTAATAAGTATGTTATGTTAAGTATGTATAATAATAAAGTATAATAAAATAAGTATGTATGTTAATAAGTATGTTAAATAAGTAAAATAGGGTGATGGCGATTAAGGAGCACACTTGTGCTGAGCACTGGCCTTTTTATAGAAGTGCTGAATCACTAAATTGTACACCTGAAACTAACATTACACTGTATGTTAACTAACTGGAATTTAAATAGAAACCAAAAAAGAAAAAAACAAAACAAAATGAAACAAAAAGTGAAAAGAGAAAAAAATTAAAAAAGGAAAAACAGTAAAAAAAAAGAAAGAAAGGGAAAAAAAGCACCTATTCAATTGATATAAGACAATTCACATTAAAGAATTTTAACTGTAGTGACTCATTGGTTATACTTGCTGTAGGAATAGGACAAATAAACCTCCTTTTTAAGTGGTTTATTCAGAGTGAAGCAATAATCATGTTAATTATAATAAATATATATTCTGATGGGATATACTCTTCTTTTAAGAACTGATTATTTGAAAGAGATACCAATACTATGATGTTGATACTGTTATAATTTTATATCCCTCTCTATTTTTTCAAGTCATGACAAGTAAGGGTTACTACAAATACAGTGCTACCTGCATGTTTATGTTTCTCTATCTACTTTTTTGTGTGTGTTTGTATGTGTGCACATAATTGCATTGCCTTCAAGTGTATCTTGTGAGATACATTTATCTTTACAATGAGATCTGAGGGAGGCTGGAAAGATCCTTATGTGTCTAAGTATTTATATAAACATTGTTTTAGTGCACTTTGTTTTATTTCTATTGAGCTTCATTTTATGTTTTAAAGTAAGTGTAAGTAACCATACAGGTGTTATCACTTAGACTTCCTAATATAAAAAACTACTGAAATCTAGGATATGCAAGAAGTGCATTTGGCATGAGACAAGGTGTGGAGTTAAAGGGGAAGGAAATTGTAAGGTTGTGCAGAAGAAATAGACCAGGGAAATGGAGGAAGGGTTGTCTGAAATTCAGGTGGAGGTAGGGATGCTGACAATTTGTGCAAAGTGTGACTGCCTGAAGGCATAAAAATCACTGAAAGGAGGACATTTTTGTAAAACTGCTTTTGAATTATTTTTTTAAATTAAGCTCATGAGGTTGCTGTCCTTCTTGAATACACTTTCTCTTAAAAATTTTAGTAGCTTTTAAATGATCACTATTTCAACTCATGACATGAGGAATCAACATTTCTTTGGCTCTATGCCCAATGGAATGGATACCTCAGCTTTCTATGGCATTCAGAATCATTAGCTGTTTCCTTTTTTGAGTAGCTTACAATGAATTAATATTAATGCTTTTAGATAAACCTTCATCTTATTTTCTACTCTGTCTTCAGCTTTTTACCTTTTAGTTGATTTGTTTTTTAAGAAAGAGAAATGGGGGAGGGGAAGAAGGAGGAGAGAATCTCAAGCTGGCTGCACACCCAGGCCAGAGCCAAGGTGGGGCTTGATCTCATGACTCTGAGATCATTACCTGAACTGAAATCAAGAGACAGATGCTTAATGGACTGAGCCATCCAAGTGCCCCTCTTATTTGAATTTAGAAAAACAACAAATATATATATATATATATATATATATATATATATATGTATATGTGTGTGTGTATATACATATATATATATATGTATATGTGTGTGTGTCTATATATATATATATACATATATATTTGTACATCATATATGTATGCATTTCAAATGTTTACTAAGTAAGTCATGGCTGTTTTCTTTCTTCATCTAATTTGAATAAGACTCAATATTGAATGCAAGTGTTTTCTTTTACTTTGCAGTCAGCATTAAATTTTTCCATGACTATCCAGTGGACTGGTTTTAAAAAATTAATAGAATTATTTAAAACACTAATAATTGTGGTTATTAGTAAATTATGCATCAATACATTCTTTATTATTTATACTCTTTTTCTCAATTACTAAATCAAACATAAAAATATTAGTATGTTAGAGAAATTCTAGTAAGGCACTAGAGAATAATGCCTCAGTAAAGGAATCAGTTTTAGGAAGCAACATGTACATGTTGAACTTAATTTAAATATCATTTGAAACATATGCTGGATCAAGGGACACATCTTTCAAAAGCACATGACTTTGTCAGTCTCTTGTTTCCTTTTATAAACAGAATTATTATGCTTGTAATGGGCCAGGATACTCAAGCTCTGTTTCATGGTACCATACTTGTTTTTGAAAATACTACTTAAGGTTATAAAATGCATTTGCAATTTATAGCTATTTACTTTTAGAATTCCTTCCACGTGCTTTTGTCTCTGTGGTTCCTCAGGAGAGTAGAATATTTTTAACCAGCATTATTTCCACCACACTGCAGCTGAAATACGATATTTATTTCTTGTGGTATTGCTATTACTGCATATTTTGGATATTAAATAGACTTTTCAAAAGACCTAATTAAATCATTACTCTTGGCCATTTTCAGACATTCACTAGAACTATTAATTCACTGCATCAGCTGATTTTGAATATAAAAAGATTGTTTTATCAACATAATTTGATGCCTTTGCTTCTGTTCAGTAGAATTATCATAACTTTAGGAGCATTAATTATGACAGTTATTTTGTAGACAGGACATCTCTAAATTTCAAACTATTTGTGTAATAGCTTTAAATATGTTTTTGTTTCTTTGCCTTCCCCTAATTTCCAAATACTTGCCATTTTAATAGGTCAAAATTGAATGTAGCTGTTTTCATACATGGACTGCTTTAGTAGAATAATGGAATGCTTAGTGAAACAGAATAAATAGTACAGAATGTGGTCAGATTAGGAGTCTAAAATTCTTATTGAATATTTTTGTTAAACCATAACATTACAATAAATATGTTAGCTACTCCATGTACACCTGAATATACAAGGTACATGTGGTACTGTGTTAAACCAGCTATTCCCTTACTAAATTAAAAGGTGCTTTGAGGCATTCACTTTACTAAATTGTAAGATTGGCTCAGAGAATGCAGTACAAAAATATAGCAAATGCCACTAAACATACATTTTGAAAGAGTGCTTTTGTCTTTGTCTGTTAGCAATCATACCCTTATGTGTTTGACCATGAAGGATAAAACATGCCTAATCTATGAAGGAAAAGTATGGAAACTGTGGGTGCCATAATTTCCTGGCATGCTAGTCTTATGGTCCTACACATCCTAAATTTATGTTCTTCCCCAATATCTTTCTTGAGAGATCTTAGCCTGGATATTTTGATAAATAAATTTCTAGTCGTAAAAAGCATACTTACTTTATGTAAGTATATTTAAATCAAAAAGTAATTTTTGGAAGTCAACGATTCCAACATTAACACTATTATCCCAACACTATTATACCCCAGTGCCAAAATGCAACAATTACATACAATAGGACATCAGAAAACGTGTTTTTCCTGGGATATATACCAACTCAGTTGTATTCTGTTTTAAAGTATTCATTTATAGGCATCTATCGTCAAATGCACTTAACCCATTACGTAAAAACAGGAATAAAAATAGCAGCTAACATTGTCATATGCTTTCTGAAGGATCATTCTAGGTTTTTTATATGTATGAACTCATTTAATCTTCACAACAGCTCTATGTGGCTGATAATGTTATTGTCCCGATTGCCCCGATAAAGAAACATCAGCTCATAGAGGCTAAGTATAAGGCCCAAGGACACATGATTAACAAGTGGTGGAGCAGTGATTCAACCCCAAAAGTATCAGATTTCAACCAGTGCAGTGTATAATATTTAACTCAATATTTTAATTTAATATACATAATTAAAAATATATAAATCAAACTGCTTGTAATTTCAACACTGGACTGTCAAGTTTATAATATATTTAATATATAATATATTTTAAAATACCACATTACCAATTTTTTTTTAAATAAAAAAATATATATAATATATTTTAAAATACTATGAGGTAGAATTCTCTATCATCAAATCCAGATGGGTTCTTTACTTTTAATTCTTCTAAATTTATTTTTCTTTCTTTCTTTTTTTTTTGACTTTGCTAAGATCTACTCTTTCTTGAAACCTTCCCTTTAACCTCAATTAGTGCCCATGAAGTGATGTGCTTAGATAGTGTTGGGCACTTAGTAAAAATTTAAAGAATGTTCTGTTTTTCTCAACCTTTCTGTGTCCTCTGCTAACTTTCTAGTTTAGATTTCAAAGTTTTGAGGGCCACAGCTCAAAGAGCTAAAAGAGCATAAGAAATCACTTCTGCTTTCATTTTAGAGAACATGGACTTGGAACCTGCAAAGAATATAGATTGTAGAAAGTTTCACCTTGAGGAACTGAAGCCCCAGCCTCTTGGGCCCACAGTCTGCTCACTCTCTCCCTTCTCTGGCCTGTCCCCAATCTAGTTCTTCCTATGTTATCAAGACCCTTGAAAAATTACTTCCAATTACGAAAAGATTGGTATTTTTTTAGCCATAAAATTCAAGGCAGTTTGTGTTGCAGTTGAGATTCTCAAAAATATACCTGTAACCTAACATTTTAGTTTGACCTTCTATTCTTCATTTAAACTCCCCACTCTAGCTGTTTAACAGTGAGTATGCTAGACATATTCTCCTTCCCTCTGCATTTTTACTTAAACTGAAATGTTTCCTTAGTCTTCCCTTAAAAAAAAAATCTACAGACCCCAATTCAGCTCCATATATACTCCCCTGTATTACCTTCCCTAAAGAAATCAACTCAAAACAATCCATCTTTTTTCTTGGTTCTTACAGTGCTTATTGCAAGCTTCTCCATTTAGCACAGACCTCATTTAATTACCTTCTCATGCTGAATCAGAAGGACCACGAGCTCAGTCAGGCAGACTTGGGTTTGCAATCCACTCTAACACTTGCCGTGTGACCGTGTATAAGTTAACTAGCATCTCGGAACCCAGTGTCTTCGTTTGTGAAATGGCACCTCATGAAGTTGTGAATTAAAGTGAGAGGATGCATATGTAGTGCTGTCTCAGTGTCTGGCACAGAGCCACCCCTTCAGCAAATCTGGTTATGTGGTTAATAGTAGTAGTGTCATTTGTATTTTCTTTAGTGACAACTTGACTCCTTTCTACATGTACATTTTATGAGTTAAAAAATAGATATAACTAATACTGACAGCTGAGATTTTCTGTCTTATTTAATGGGTGAGTGGTGAAAGATTATGTGATAGACTACTTTGGTCTGCTATCTTTTGAAATCTTTTAATATCTTACAAAGTAAGATTAAAGCCAAAGGCTCACTTTGTCAAGTACATACTCAGCATAAGGAATGGTGCCCTTAACTGTTCTACTTCTAACAATTCAGATATGGGTCTTTTTCTCAGGGTGCAAATGCTCTGGTCACCTACACTATCATTAGTGGAGCTGATGACAGTTTCCGCATTGACCCTGAATCTGGAGATCTGATAGCAACCAAGCGGTTGGACAGGGAACGCCGTTCCAAATATTCTTTGCTGGTTCGGGCAGATGATGGTCTTCAGTCCTCTGATATGAGAATTAATATCACCGTCAGTGATGTGAATGACCACACACCCAAGTTCTCCAGACCTGTGTACTCTTTTGACATCCCTGAAGACACAACCCCAGGTAAGTGGGCACACCCTTAAGTATATTTCACAAAGATCATTTTTTACTACAATTACAGACTATGTTTGGCTGCTCTTAATTAGCGACTAGTTTTACATAGAACATATGCTACTAGGTATAAAAATATATGTGCTAGGTATTTTAGTTTACTAATTAACCTTCTTAGATACAGTTCCCAAATGAATTGCTAGACTTCTGATAGCAAATGAAGTTAGCAATTCATCTGATTACCAATTACAAATATTTCTGTTTCTGAAAGTATTTGGGAAGAATTGTTAATTTTTCTGGCAACAAGAGTTTTGATACTGTTTTTCCACTTTATACTCTGTGATATTTTACAGCCCATTTAAAGATTTTATGTATTAATATCATTTCTAAATGCTGACTTCTAAAAAAGTGGTAATATAAAATGTTGTACTTTGCTACCTCTGCATCCATTCTGAATCAAGGTACTTCAGAAATCCATTTGCAAAACATGACTCCATCTCTATTTTTAACATATTTTAATTCATTACAAAAGTTAAAAGTAAATGGATATTATAAAAATGTCTAATATGATTATAGTGCTATGTAGACAAAGCAGAAAGAAAAGCACATGAAAATCTGTGATTCCTAGCTCTAACACTTAGAACCTGTGTGGCCTGGAGAAAATTAATGCATTACTCTTAGTTTCAATTTTACCTTCTGTAAAGTGGAAACAAATACTTCCTGTTAGAATTAAGGTGAAGGTTGATTTATCATATATACTGTAGTTAACATGGGGTTTAGGAATTAGCATGTACTAAGTAAGTGTTAGTAGAATCTCAATCCTGAATTGTCAGCTTGCCTTTTTGAACATACTATGTTGTGATTGTTGAGTTTGAGTACCGAATACCATATTTCTGGTGTGTGTATGCTTCATTTCCATTATTGGAAATTCTTATCTAAAATTGAAATTTTATTCCGAATTACATTTGGAATGATTCTGTGTAATAAGACATATGCTACGGAAATTCATTTGACAAAGAAATTAAATATTTATAAACTACTTCTCACTGCAGTTTTCCCTTCACTCCTTAACATGAGTTATGCCGGTCGTTCATGAAATTATCACCATATTTAGTTCTGCCTTAATTATAACAATGACCACATGAGCTAATGTTCCCTGAGCATAAGTCTGCATTATTGCTGGGGACCCCTAGTTCCTGATGCTAGCAATGGGCCCCAATATATGTTCACTGCAATCATCAATATGTTCAAGAATTGGTAGTGCCAGGCAGAAAAATAGTGTTAGAAGTATTATTTCTCCAGAACATTTCCACTGCAACATAAAACTTACTGAGTATTTAATATGCTGTATGGTTTGTTAATATTTGGGAAGCTTGGTATCAGTGTTAGTTAATATTTGGGAAGGTTGGTATCAGTATAGAAATCTGCAGAATGTGGGATGCCTGGGTGGCTCAGTTGGTTGGACAACTGCCTTCAGCTCAGGTCATGATCCCAGAGTTCCGGGATCGAGTCCCAATCGGGCTCCCAGCTCCACGGGGAGTCTGCTTCTCCCTCTGACCTTCTCCTGGCTCATGCTCTCTCTCACTGCCTCTCTCTCAAATAAATAAATAAAATCTTAAAAAAAAAAAAAAGAAATCTGCAGAATGTTGTGTTCGCTATATTTTCATAGTAATTATCTAGTTAAAATATTTTACTGTACAAATAAAAATTTGTTGGTGTCTGTATATATTCTCTTAGTGATACCTTTTCCCATTAATTTTAGACTATTAATTTATCTTTTGATAGGTTCTTTGGTAGCAGCTATTTTAGCCACAGATGATGACTCTGGTGTGAATGGAGAAATTACATATATTGTGAATGAAGATGATGAAGATGGCATATTTTTCCTGAATCCAGTTACTGGAGTCTTTAATTTGACTCGAGTATTAGATTATGAAGCACAGCAATATTATATCCTCACTGTTCGAGCTGAAGATGGTGGGGGACAATTTACTACCATTAGGGTTTATTTTAATATACTAGATGTAAATGACAACCCACCTATTTTCAGCTTAAACTCATATAGCACATCTTTAATGGAGAATCTACCTCTAGGATCTACTGTTCTTATGTTTAATGTTACCGATGCAGATGATGGTACGTACTTTATTTTATGCACTTACAAATTTATTAAAAATGTCTTCATATTTATGTTGTATTTATTTACTGTGTTAGGTTGTCACAAAGAAGGAAAGATTAATAATTTAACTATAGAGGATTAAAATTAAGTGCTTTATCAGTTGAATTCATGTTTGTAATATTTATACAGCATGCACTGTTATCATTCTATAAACTTCATCTTCCTTTTTTACAGTATCACAGCTTAATAATGTAGAAGTCATAAAACAGCTTTTTACTAATTTTTTGTCACATTAATAAAAATATTTGTTTATATATATTATTTTAACATAAAAAGGATAAAATTTGGAAGCAAAAGAAAAAACATCTTAAAATATGTAAGAATGCATTATTAATTTTACATTTCTGACTGAAAAGTTCTAATAATATTCTAGCAAGCTTTCGTACTTTGATTCAAAGACAGTCTCAGATCTCTTTAATTTATGCTATATAATCAAATTGAGATTTTTACTTAAATCTAGACTTCACATGTGTTTGATTTTATTTATTGCAAAAGCATTTGATAAACTTTCTTTTAAAATATAACTCTCAAAAAATAGAATAAAATAAAATACAATATAACTCTCCTGGCCTTTCTTCTGAGATGTATTTGTAAATACACATATTGGGTAATACAGCACTAGAGATAACATTGTGCGGATTATCAGTCTTTAACTGAACTGTTTGGAAAGTTAATACCTTGTTTCCCCTTTTATTGGATGAGTTAAATGTCTATGCTTGAGAAAACAAGGGACAGAACTTTAAAGAGGAAATAGGTTTCTAGCCGGAGGATATGCCTAGTGACATAGGCTATCAACCTTAATTTAGAATTTCCTGATTCTTAATGACTTGGGTGAATGACTAAAGTAATTTTGGAATACCATCCTATCTTAATATTCTCCTCTAGACTTAGTTTCCTTTCAGGATTGTCTACAAGTGTCCCTGAGAAAGATATGAGAGGCAAAAAGCACAGTATTTTACACATGTTTCAATTCACAGAGTTGGAAATACTTTCTTCAGAATTCATTAAGTGCATGTTGAAGTTTTCCTTTTTTATGTTTACGTAGTTAATGCTGGTCACAGGAATTTATCAAAAATAGAAGTATCTGTAATACTAAGACAACTACTGTTGCTTAATTTGTGGCACATTTAGTGTGTAACCAGTCTTGGCCCAAGAACATTGCTCACCCTGTTTCATGTACCTCAGCCCAGCCCAGCTCAATTAGACTTTGTATACAATTGAGCTTAATCCCTATTTTGGGAGTTGAATTCTCTATTACAACCTTAATTAGTTTATCTGCTCCCTGGATATGAATATCTTATTTGTCCTTGTGACTCTTCCTGAGTTTTCTGTAGTGAAGAATTTCTGCCATTTTTCTTTGTAATTTATTTATTCTGCATTAGAGAGACACAATTGTTTAGTAGGATCGTGTGCTCCTCTGGACCAAACTTATTTATCCTCATACCTTCAATTATTGGGAACTGAAAAATAGCAAATAAGAAACTCTTTATGAAAATCTGCTGGAATATTCCACACACACATACACACAGACATGAGTTGACCACTGACTTCTACTTACTTTTCATGCATTTTTTTCCCTTTAATTGTGTTTGTCTTGGGTAAAAAGTGTCAAGCTACATTTTTCCATTGTTTTAGTTTTGAATACTTTTATCAGTGTAATTTCCTGTACCTTGACCTAAAATATAGGACATGTTCCTATTCATTCTGAATTTCAAGGATAATGATAAGACTGTACAGGGGTAACCTTGTTTGTTTAAAGTTGCCAAGTTTGTCACACTGAATAGTTCTCAAAGTATTTCACAAACAGTAATATTTAGACAATTTTTTAAAATAGCAAATTCATCTTAATCTCTGATCAAAAGGCTCCTGCTGAGGTGATATTATCATCTGAAGAAATTTTATATAAAAATAAAGTTATTACTTTCTGTTCCCTATATCTAGATTCTTTCAGAGTTCAACATCAAACCTGAGCTTACAGAATCTTTTAATAAGAATACGTCAAATATCTTAACTATTTTCACAAGATAAATAGTGTATGTATTAATTTCCAGGCTTTCC
Source organism: Mellivora capensis (assembly GCA_004024625.1). NCBI lineage: Eukaryota > Metazoa > Chordata > Mammalia > Carnivora > Mustelidae > Mellivora > Mellivora capensis. The sequence continues at coordinate 107,450 of PISX010000858.1, read as the reverse complement.
GGTACAAAGTATAAAAAGTATTATAGTGAGGCAAACTACTATAAACTGAACTTCATGGAAATATTCTGGTTTTATAATTATTACATTATACTAGAAATAAATTCGTACGCTCTTCAAATACTGGGAGTCATAGAGTGTTCTGAGAATAATGCAATGGTAATGTTGCTGAATAAGTTTACCTGTCCATGCTTGGTACAATTGCAGGTCATTCAAATGAAAGGAGTTTCATATTCCAATGACTTGATGACCTTGGTGGAACTGCTTCATAAAGATGAATGCTGTCTGAAGCAGTTCCCTGGGTTACAGCTGTGTGATAAGTTGACAAATGCTAGCTCATTGTAGCATAATTAGACAATGTTTACAGACTGTGAATAAATACACACATTTCATAACAAAACTATATACCTATAGTTATGTGCTATATTTCCTGGAACTAAATTATTCCCGAGACTGAAATTAAAAAAAAAACAAAAACAAAAACAAAAAACCAACACAACCACACACACACAATAAAACTGCCAGAAGGAATCATGTGACTAAACCACTTTCAGAACATTGAACACAAATGGTTAGAAGTATGAAAAGTTTTAAGTTTAAAGACCTGGTGGGCTATAAAACACCACTAAACTCAAATCCCAATGCTTATGGGTAGATTACAGAATTTTAAAATACTGTAGGTCCTGTTTCATGATTTGAATATTTGATGCAAAGAGCAGGAAAGACAAAAGTTCTGACCTCTATTTTTTTGGATACTACAAATGTTTAGGGAGAATTTTGAGTTTCTATCTATCCACATCTCTTTTTTAGCTGTATAGCACATGCCCAAAGTCACTTAGATTTGTCAGAAACAAAAAATCCTTTTCTTTACAGGAAAGTAAATATAGGTGGCTCTTGTGGCCTGTAATTGCAAAAGTAAGGATTCATGAAGTTCCTGAGATGAGAGCTGTTTCTTCGATGGTGTGGCAGTATTTTGTGCAAAAGTTGTTATATTTTTATGTTTATTTTCTCAAAGATGATTGTTATCGCGGTTCATTGCAATGGTATCTAATATCTCTATCTGCCATTTGAAATTTGAATATAGTCTACGGCCATACCACCCTGAACGCGCCTGATCTCGTCTGAAGTTTGAATATAAAATCAATTTTTTTCTTTTTCCATAATTCCTTTTAAAGTTTAATTATTACTTATCCCACCCCCCTACTCTACCAAACTTTTTCCCTTAAAAAAGAGGTGGCTCTGCTGTTTACAAGGAGGCTATAAAGTCTTAGTATCATGTTCTCTTTTTGCCTCTGAAATTTAGTTGTTTACTCAGGAAGTAGCAAACACTGTGGACCGAGGGTGTTCAGGTCCTTGCTTTAATTGCTTGCATTCCAAGTGATTTATGTAGAATGCTAGGCTATCACTTTGTAACCATGTGCAATTTTGTCAGTTTTTCTAATTACTTTTGATCTAAATACTTTTGATCATGAAAGATTTTATATGCTTTCATAGAACTAAATTTTATATCTCTTCTTGCTGGTATTATTTTATCCAGATGTTTTCATAACTTTTTCTCAGTAATAATTAGATCTGAATTTATGCCTCCAAGAATAGGAATTCAATATTTGCTGATGGTTTTAGCCATAAAAAATGCAGAAAATTTCCTTAGTAATTTGACTTAAAAATGTATATAAATTTAAATTAAATTTCTTTCTAGGAATATATGTATCCCTATATATCATCTATATAAAATTTCCATGAATTGCACCAATTGATGGAACTTTCCTTTGCACCAGATGATGGAATTTTTTCTTCCCTCATTCCTGTGGAATTTTAAGTCAAAGGTTGAAGTAGGTTATTGACCTTGCTCAATCCAGATCTTAAAATCCTCTTTATCTCCTACTGATAAATTGACCTGTGGCCTCCATTAGCTTTATTTATTCAAAATTTTCCTGATCTTCAGAGTCCTAATTATCTTGAACTTCACACTGCTTTGTTCACCTGTGAATAGTTTTAAATAAACTATAAAGATTAAAAGCCACAACTCATAATGAGGGGGAAAATCCAACCTTTTCAAAGATCTACTCAATCCTTGTTTATTTTAGAAATTTTTGTGAAAAAACTAGTGTCTGAAAGTTATTTTCATAAATATTTCTTCTCTGTATCAACATATAGACAAAGAATATTAGATAGAGACCATAAAATCATAGGAAAAGAGTAATTCTAGCATTATTTTAAAAAGAACAGGCAAGATTTACCTGCTAGAAAAGAAAATCCCATTACTCTACTCAAATTTGCCTTTGTAAGGAATCTGAAAGTTTCAAGGAAAGGTAAAAGCTAACTCAAGTAGTCATAGAATCCTGAGAAAGGGTATTTTGCAAGAAAAAAAGAGAAAAAGAATGATTAAATTGCTCTAGAAAACTCTTGGCACAGAATGGACATCGTTTCTGACACCTAAATAATTTACATAAAAATTTTTTTTAAAGACTTTATTTTTAAGTAATCTTTACACTCAGAGTTGGGCTCAAACTCACAAACCCGTAAGCAAGATTTGCATGGTCTACTAACTGAGCCAGCCAGGCGTCCCTGATGCCTGAATAGTTTAAATTAACTTCAGAAATACAGGGGCTATTGGTAAGCAATTAATGTAACTCAACAGATTATCCCTAGCATAAAATCTCAGAGTATAAAATCTTTATTAAGAATGAATTATTAGAGGCACCATATATTTCTTAGCAACACTTATAATATCCGACAGTGTCCCAACATCTTTAGGATAAGATATAAAAATGTACATAGCATTATGCACAAGTGAAGAAAACACTAGTCTGAGATAAGAAATCAGTTTTCTTTCTGTTTTCACTGCTTATCTGTTATTGACTTTTAAATTATTTAGTAAAAATGATTGGCCAATCCACTCTCCATTTTTTTTTAGAATATTCTCCACTCATTTTTTGAAATGAGAATTTATATATATTTTTTTACAATTAAAAAGTGGCACATATTTCTAGGAAAAATAGATAAAGTAGTATATAAATATAGCTCAATAAAAGTGTAAGCATGTATATTTGCAGCCTTTTATGTATAATTTTACTGCTAACATTTCCTTCAAAGAATACTTTTAAAACACATTAAATGTACATAATAAAATTTGAGAGAGAATTATTTTCACAAAGGTCATTAGCCAGATGCTTAATAAGAATTAAGAAGTATTTATTGGTTCCGACAAGAAATGTAAAAGTAGACTTAAACTATCCATGACTAATGCCATACATCAGAAAATTTTATTACCCTTCTCTGAAAATTAGTGTCAGCCTCAATAAATTACTGAACTTCTAAATGTTTGGCTAACAGTATAAAGTGTGGCACTGTTAATGTTGAACCCTCAGGAACTATTTGACAGAAATAAGGAAATGTATAGAAAAAAATATTTTTCTCCTCTTTATTTTTGTAATTTAACTTCTCAACATTGTAGTAAATAGCAAGTAGTATATAGATCATTTGTTTGCTGGTTGTAAACATCTTTTCGCATCAAAAGTTAGCAGGCAAGGCATTATGTGTATGTATGACTTACAAAAAAATTTACTGCAGCTAAATCATCCATAAGGTGTGTTTCAGGCATCATATATCAAATATGCAAAGTTTTATCTCAGAATTTTTGGTGCACCTTGTCTGTAATCATGCATTCAAGAATATTTAACCAAGCATATGTTCAAACATACATTAATTTTTTTCCCTTCCATTTCAGGGATCAATTCCCAGTTGGCTTATAGCATTGCTTCAGGTGATAGCCTCGGTCAGTTTACAGTTGACAAGAATGGTGTACTGAAAGTCCTTAAGAGTTTGGATCGGGAAAGTCAGTCCTTCTACAACCTGGTTGTTCAGGTGCATGACCTGCCACAGCTTCCAGCCTCCAGATTCACAAGCACTGCCCACGTCTCCATTATTTTGTTGGATGTAAATGATAACCCACCAGCATTTCTTTCCCCTAAATTGACATACATTCCAGAAAACACACCTATTGATACTATTGTTTTCAAAGCTCAAGCAACAGACCCAGACAGCGGCCCAAACAGCTATATTGAGTACACCCTACTGAACCCTTTGGGAAACAAGTTCAGTATTGGGACCATTGATGGTGAAGTGAGGCTCACTGGAGAACTGGATAGAGAAGAGATTTCTAATTACACTCTGACAGTGGTGGCTACAGACAAAGGTCAACCAGCTCTCTCTTCGTCTACGGAGGTTGTAGTTATGATACTTGACATCAATGATAACAACCCTGTTTTTGTGCAGGCCTTGTATAAAGTGGAGATTAATGAGAACACACTTACTGGAACAGATATAATACAAGTGTATGCAACGGATGGAGATGAAGGTACAAATGGACAGGTTCGCTATGGCATTGTTGATGGTAATGCCAATCAGGAATTTCGGATCGACTCTGTCACAGGTGCCATCACTGTGGCTAAGCCTTTGGATAGAGAAAAAACTCCCACTTACTCTTTAACTGTTCAGGCAGCAGATCGGGGCAGTACCCCCAGAACTGACACCTCCACTGTCAGCATTGTTCTACTGGATATTAATGATTTTGTTCCCATGTTTGAGTTATCTCCATATTCTGTAAATGTCCCTGAGAATTTAGGGACACTGCCCAGAACAATTCTTCAGGTCAGTATATTTCAGTTAAACAAATATTGTGTTCACTATAATACATCTAATTTAAAAGTCCACCCTCAGAAAAAAAATTTAAAAAAAAAGTCCACCATCTCCTACATCTACCACTTCTTCATTCTTTTCATAAATGCTTAACTGCAGATACAGAAAATTTTGAAAAACTTTATGAAAATTATACTTAAGAACCTACTGATTTCCTGATAGTTTGAAATGTTGTATTTCAGTTATGTTCTTCTGTGTGTACTCATGTTGCACACATTTGCATATTTGTGTATTTTGAATTTTGTTTCAGTATGACCATAATATCTAAACACAGTGAGAAAATAAAATTATGTAAAAGCTTGAAAACTTTATTACAAACATTGTTCTCACTTCCCTTCTTACAAATCCAACTACCTAGATGAAACTGCTGTCAAAAATTTTTGTGAAACCTTCCAAAAATACTGTGCTTTGATTTTATTCATATTTTTACATAAATAACACATATTTACCCTGTACCATTTTTATTTCTTACTTGAAACTTTAAAGAGTGTCTTTGGAGCCTTTTTAGGCCTCAACCTCATTATTTTAAATGGTACATTTTACTTTGTGGTAGACCTGGTATTAGTTTTACTCACATTCCTGGGATGTCTTATTCTCTCTTATAGGTAGTGGCAAGAGATGATGATCAAGGTTCTAATAGCAAACTCTCGTATGTTCTGTTTGGTGGTAATGAAGACAATGCTTTTACTCTCTCAGCTAGTGGAGAACTTCAAGTAATACACAGTTTGGATCGTGAAACAAAGGAGTACTTTGTCTTGGTGATCACAGCTACAGATTCAGGTAAATCCTATCTGGTTGTGAATAATCTATTCACAATATGATGAGTTTATTTGTCTACCATGAAATTAAATATTTTCTGAATTGTGCTAATCCTTGGAACTCTGATTATATCTATATGATTTATAGCACATATATCACTTTGTCAAATTTGTGTATAAATAAGTAGTGGTAAGGGCTTGAGTACAGAGCTCTATTCCTATAAGACAAGATGCATCCTTGCTGGGAAAGCCATCTGAGTACCTTTGAGGATGACCTGATACTCTACAACTTGAGTTATAAGGCATTTCAAATATTTTAAGATTTGAAAATATCTAGATGGTTCTAACTGGTCGTAGAGATAATAGAGTGAGTACAGAATTTTGCATCATTAATACTCTAGGTTTTGTAAGTAGCTATAATAGGCATTTGATGAAGCCCCACAGAGATCCAAAAAAGAATATCAATGAGAGCCCAACATTCTCATTCAGTTAGCAGTGTAATGGACTAGAAATAATGGAAAACAACATATGTTAGTTAGCTTTTAGTGTCTAGAAGTAGTAATTATGCAAATTTTTATAGTAGGTAGTACAAAATATAATCTATTAAAAAGATTTATCATTATTTTGTTTTGCATACTGAAACTTCTAATTCAAAATTGAAATAATTAGGGGGTATAGCTCAGGGGTAGAGCATTTGACTGCAAAATTGAAATAATTAAAAATTTGTCCAAGAAACTTTAGGCCTTGAAGAAAGTATGTATTGCTTATCTGATGAATAAACAACTGAATGGATTAATTAGTCATTGGTTTCCAGGAGTATTAATGAATTATGAAACTTTGTCCTATAAAACATTCATTTATATGAATAGTCACAACTTGGGGCACTTGAATGACACAGTTGGTTAAATGTCCAACTCTTGGTTTGGGGATCATAAGATCAAGCCCCACATCAGGCTCCATGCTCAGCATGGAGTCTGCTTGGGTTTCTTTCTCCCTCTCTCTCTGCCCTCCCCCTCAAATAAATACATAAATCTTTAAAAAACATAGTCACAACATTATTTAAGTATTAAAGAATTTGATAATGTTGACATAGTATAAAAATTTGTTGAAGTTGTTTTAAGCCAAGACACATTTGTTAGAACTTTAAATGCCTAAAATTATGTATAATTGTGTGTGTGTTTATATATATGTATTCATGAATATTATATGTATTTATATAGTTATGTAGATGTGTGGATACTGATACAGAAGAACAATTGTGAGTTTACAAATGAGCTATTTTTTACTGTTGTTGAAATATTTTTGATGAATATGATTTATTAATATTTTTGTTATATATGACCAATTCTGGAGTATACAATATATTGTTTCATGTCATCACTAATAAGAAAGCAAGAGATTTTGAGATTATAAGTCATAATAGATTTATGTTCAGTATTCAAATGATAGTGTTGCTGATTATTAATTGAGGGGCTCTTATATATTATTTGCTATTTGCTTTTGGGAATGTAATTATCTGATACCTACAGAGAGAACAATATTCTCTGTATTTTTTTTTTTGATTTGTGTGAATAATCATGTTACATTTTATGTAAACTGTAAAATTCTGAGGAATGATGAACAGAATATGGTGTGGTAACCACATAAAGCTTAAATCAAGTTCATCTTAAACCAAGTTTATTATGTGTGTAGTCAGTATTTTATGCTTCATGGTTAGTAGGCACAAAGGATAAGCATCTGTATATTAAAAAAAAATGCAGCCACTACCACATTGTTCATATCAATCTAGTATTTCAAGAGTTGCTTGGAAAGAGGGGAGGATAAAACTGAGTAGAAACTGGTATTCAGATATTTAGAAGCAAGATTTTGTTACTAAAATATCCCAGTCTTAGCTTCCCTCTCCAGTTAGCACTGAAAATGGGTGGTCAATTCTAGGCATGCAGGAAAACATGGCTTTTGCGGAGGTGAAGTGGGGGAGGATAAACCAGGACCAGAAATCTAGTTGGCTAAAACATCAGTCATTATAAAACTTGCTGCACAGAGGTGTGTTACACGGAGGTCATCCCTGGGTGGGAAGGAGGATGTGATTGTGAGAGTTAGGGGTGCAGTGCAGGGTGATTTGGGATGGACAGGCACAGCCCACAAGTTCTCCATCAGAATATTTGTACTTTGGAACATTCTAAGTCAAAAGCCATGGGAGAGAAGGAATGTAATCATGTAGACAAGAGTGCCTGTTTTCAACCACATAATTCTGAGAATTTAAATAATTTTTGTGTGTCTATGCAGTCAGGAGGTAGAAGATATTGTGAAGAGGAAAAGAATGTTGTTTTTTGTTTTTGTTTTATTTTGATATATGGCCATCTGTGTCATGCAGTATATCAGCTTTTATAGACATAAACTCATTTCTACACATCAATTTTCTTTATCATCTCAAAGACTTAATGTGTTATTTTGAGTTTTTTTAGAGTAAACCCAATCTCAGAGTGGTTAACTAATTTGTTAAGGGGGTGCCTGGGTGGTAAGTCAGTTAAGTGTCTGCCTTGGCTTAGGTCATGATCCCAGGGTCTTGGGATAGAGTCCCATGTCAGGCTCTTTGCTCAGCGGGGAATCTGCCTCTCGCTCTGCCTCTCTCTCTCTCTGACAAATAAATAAATGAAATCTTTAAAAAAAAATAATTTTCTCTGGATTATACAGCTTTGTGGCAGAGTATGGTTCAGACCTCAGTGAATGTAACTGACTTTCAAGTTCAGAGTACACTGTGTTTCTAGTGTGTAGGTAAATTAAAATTTGAAAAAGTAATATCGATTTCTAAAATTATTTTATTTGCTAAGCAAGCCCAGTAATAATCTATATGATATAATGATAAAAGCTTTTGATTTGAATTTATCTCTGTTTGAATTCTGGTTCTGTAATAATTTTCTTTGTGATTCAGGCAAGATGGATCATCCTTCTCAATCTCAGTGTCTTCTTCAGTAACATGGGGATAATTAACTATAAAGTAGTTTATTATAAGGTTTGATTGATACAACATATGTTAAATCACTAAATATGTCTATCATAGTGTGTAGATGATTATTTTAATAATAATTGTAATCCATACACTTTAAATACTTTAAAGTTCTTAGAAATATTTGCCTTGTCCCTTACTACATAACTATTCTTATTAAAAGATGTATGGATGCATTAGTTTAAAAAACATTTTTTAGAAATTGCAGTTAACATTAAGTTTCATTTTATACTTTACTACTTTAGAAAGTTTTTTATTTGTAGCAGAGACTTCTTTTCAAGCTTCCAAAGACTATATTATATAGTAAGTGTTTCATCATTCAAGGAGACCACAGATTTTTAAAATTGTAGTTCAGTCAAATCATAGTCAAGGAGGATTTTGTGGACTGATCATCAAACTTAACCACTACTTATAATGCTGTTTCTCCACCAAAATGACAATATAGAAGAGACATTTCATTGGGGGGGGGGGGCGGGGAGAAAGAAAGAAAGAAAAGAAAAAAAGAAAAAGAAAACCTGAAATGATAGAGCTAAAAGTGTTTTCTTCTAATAGACATGGGTGAATGACCCTGTTAGGAGGAACTTAAATGAGGAGGAGATAAAATAGAACATTGTTCTAAATGTGCAGACTGTGCAGGAATGAAGCTGGTTCCAGGGAGCCAGACTATTTGAGTTCCTGGTGCCAGGAGCCTTGAGCCTGAGGAAAGATAGGGACCTAGGATTCTTTTTTTTTTTTTTTTTTTAAGATTTTATTTATTTATTTGTCAGAGAGAGAGGGAGAGAGAGCGAGCGAGCACAGGCAGACAGAGTGGCAGGCAGAGGCAGAGGGAGAAGCAGGCTCCCCGCCGAGCAAGGATCCCAATGTGGGACTCGATCCCAGGACGCTGGGATCATGACCTGAGCCGGAGGCAGCTGCTTAACCAACTGAGCCACCCAGGCGTCCCGGGACCTAGGATTCTTAATGTAAGGACAAATAATATGACTCATACAAATAAGTATGACTCTAATTTCTAGGAAGGATTATTGCTATAAATGAGAAATGTGAAGACCAGGTGTGTGTTGATTCTGCCCAATACTGAAATGCAAAGTTATGAATTACAGAAATTCAGATTATCAGTAAAATTAAGGTATTTGAAATTTTGTCATTCAGACCCTTAAATATGGTGTTAGGGAGCATAATGGGGGCCACAAATGAGATCCAGTGTTTTGGCATCCCTAGAAATTAGAGAATTGATTGAACTTTGTCCCAAAGCATAGATTTTTTTATGAGAGTGCTTTTTTTTTTTTTTCTCCCTATTTTTTTTTGAGCTGCCCTGCAGTGGACTGATGTGTCTGAGGCTAATAGAGAAGTATTCAGTTAGGTATCTGAAGATCACTTAAAATAGATTATGTAGAAAACAATCAGAAATTGTGTAGAAAAGGACTAAATTATTTTAAAGTCATTAAAACTCATATGTGACTATGATTTTATGTTCTATTCATTTGCATATTTGGGGTATCTATGGGTATCTTTGGGTATCACAAATAAACCACTTTTATGGAAAAATGTGAGTTTGAGATACCAGGCTTCAAAATCTGCCATTTAATCGTGTATTCCAACAATGAAGTTTCTGACACAGGATTTAAAATACAGATTCACTGCTTTGATTTAAAAGTCAAATTGGTAGGTGACATGAGAAAATTCAGAAAAATATGGCAGATTTTAGATCCCAGATGCCATGTTATTCTCAAATTTGCAGTGTTCTAAGGACCAGGAAAATATCAAAATATTCTAAATAAGAAAAAAGTTTTGACAGTTTTATTCTAGGTCACAAATCACTTTTCCTTTGCTTTTTAAAAAATTCTTACCTGATGGCAACCCAAAGATGGGTCAACTTTGGCAATATGGCAATAATTGAATAAGCAGGGTTTATTTATTCATTTTTATTTATTTATTTTTATCAGCAAAACTTTAAATCTTTGAATTTTTTTTGAGAAAATATTAGCATTCCACTCCCATTTTATTTTTATTTACTGACAGCACAGTTATAAAGTAGCATATCTGGAAACTCTCTAACTTCTCCTGTCTACTGCTTAAAATAAGCTACAACCACACTATCGTGGAGCTGAAGGTTACATTGCTAAATAATAAAACCAGAACAGAGTGTAATAATTTTACCTCATTTCTTCTTATAGGATTACATTATTAAATGGTAGTTGAATGGGTTGACTATAACTTAATAAAAATAATATTGTATTTGAGTATAATTAAACTACATATATATAATTAAACTATATATATAATTTTACTATAATTAAAAATGTAAATATCCCCCTTCATTCTGTATTCCTTCCTGTTATTTTTTTCCAGAAACATGTACTGTACCAAGTACTTTTTTTTTTAAAGATTTTATTAATATGTTTGAGAGAGAGAGAGTATGAGCAGAGAGGAGAGGCTGAGGCAGAGGGAGAAGTTGATGTCCTGCGGAGGAGGAAGACCATGTGGGTCTCGATCCCAGGACCCTGAGATCATGACCTGAGCTGAAGACAGATGGTTGACCAAGTGAGCCACCCAGGTTCCTCTCAAGTACAAACTTTTTGAAGCTAAAATTTCAACTTTTTGAAGCTAAAATTCCAAACTTTTTGAAGCTAAAATTTCAATTTTTTCCTCCTCACAGTAATGAAGGTCCTACAGAGAACCCATCACTATGTGGTTCCTTCTAAGATGGCAGCTAGCTCTAAAGCAGTTAGTGTCCTTCACATGGTTTGGCATTCTATTCCCAAGTAGCCTTCCTTAGAAGAGTTTTCTTTCGTACATGTTCAATAAATAAAATAATATGATTTTAATATATAGCAAGTTTCACAGAATTATCAGAGAACCTAGAGCAATATACTTAAAACATTAAGTCAGAGAATTAATTTGCAAAACGGAAGTATATCCTAAGGTAAATCGATAGTTTTGTAGTTAAACTGGGGTTCAAATCTCACCTCTGCCATTTCCTAGCTACATAAGCTTGCATAAGTTTACCTTCGTGTTTCTATCGATAAAATGAATGTGCTAATTTCTACATGAAAAGCTTATTGGCAGAAATAAGAAAATGACTTACTTTAGCATTTACTACTAGTCAGCATGTTTGCTGGACATTTGCTGGACATCGCAAGCTCAGTAAAGCCAAATAAAGCTTTTTGATTCTGACCATCTCTCTACCCTCCATAAATTGCTCCATATCCAGTTTCCCAATTGTTGTTATCATTCCTTGTTCCTCTTTCTCTCTATCCCAAATTGAACAAGTCCATTGACAAGTAGACTCTGCCCTAAAATATATCAAAAAATGTCCTAAATTTATCCACTTTTCTTCCTGTCCATTACCACCACTTTGGGCTAAGCCAGGGCTAATAATAATAGCTCCCTAACTGCCTAACTTTCCTCCCCAAAGTACATTCCCTAAAAAGCAGCTCATGAACTTTGAAACTATAAATTAGATCATCATGCCCCATCGCTTGCTTAAAAACCCTTCAGTGGTTTCTAAGAATAAAGCCTGAATTTGTCATCATTGACCCATGGCATTAAATGACCTGGCGTCTGTCCACCTATCTGACCTCATTCTTCCCGACCCACTGCTGCCTTCATCAGGCACTCAGCCCTGGGCAGACTCAGCCATGGTCATCTCCCAACTCTGCATTCAGTGTTGTCATGCTGATGGGTTGAAATGGCCCGTGGGGAATTTTTGCCACACAGAAATCAGCAAATGCTACCAGTCTGGTGACTGGCTTCTGGAAAGTTCTTGTCAAACCTTTATTGCAAATTTAATGCCAGTTAATCTGACCTCTTTTAATTTATTAAAAATGCCAACCTTGTCCTGCCTTTTCCCCTGTGCACATGTACTTCTCTTTATCTGGAGTGTTCTACTCTAAGCTAGCTTTTTTTTTTTTTTAAGGTCAGACACATTCATATCTTGATCATTTTGTTGTTACTTCTAGGTGAGATGTCAGCTTCTCAGAAAAAATTTATCTGATCACCAATCTAATATAATTCCCTTTCTCCAGTGTCACTATCACTTAACCTTGTTGTGATTTTGTCTTAACATTAATTATTGTCTGAAACTATATGCTTATATATGATACCTGAGTATGTGCATTTTGTTTACCCCATCAATAGTTATCCTTCTTCCAGTAGAATGGAAATTTCCTAAGTCATGTTAAGAAATGAATTGCCAGAACCACCCAGAACAGAACTTGTGACATAAAGTACTTAATAAAATTTGGTGAATGAAAAATTAATTTAATGAGTAAAAAATGATGATAATTAGTAAGCAATCATCATTCTGTTATTTTAACATGCAACTATTATTTCATGCTTATTCACCATATTTTTTAGTTTATTCTTGTATATTTATTTCTTGCAGGCTTTTCCAAGGGCCTATCAAAAGGAAAAGTGTCAGTCTTTTTAAACTCATGGCTGAAATTCCAGAAGTTTTTGCTACATTGGTTGTGGTCATTCAAATTGACCTCTTCTTTGAAAAACAGCACAAGTGTTTAAGGCTCTGGAGTGTTTAGTGTGATGTGATAAATTGCAGTCATATGTAAGGACCCACTGAAGCATTTTATGGCTTTAATTCAGTTTCAAATAGTTAAAATACTGTTTGAACTATGTTCTCATGACTTTCCCCTGAACCTTCTGGATGTTATTCAATTCTCTTATCTGTCAGATGTTTCTAGGTAGGACTTGTCCTACCCTGCGCTATGCCACCTACCTTTTCTTAATTTGATTCACTAATTCAAAATCTGCATGAGAAGAAACCATGTGCTTTTGAAGTGTTACCATTTGGCAATTCTTTTGTATGTTGGCTTCCCAAAACAAGAAAGGGTGAGCCTTCTGTATCTCTCAAATGCTCAAAGCACCCTTTTAGCTACAAAAACTATATCACACATATGGTATTTAGCTTCACATGGCTTAATAATAAAAGCCTATGACTCTTCACATAAATGTAATATGAAAATGTTCACTTGTTTTGAGTTTTGTTATGGAAATTTTGGTGTTCAGATAAACCATCCCAATAGATATGCATTTATACAAGTAAATTTTCCAGGTCTCTTTGATATATATATCATATATATATATATATATATATCATATATGATGATATGATATATATATATTTAATATATATTTAATGAATTTTTATTATATTATATATTATATAATATATATATAATAATATATATTATTAAATATATATATATTTAATATATATATTTAATTCAAGAGAACCTTCTGCCTTCACCTGTAAATTTTGAATCTGTGAATCATTAATATCTGCCACTACTCTTTCAGGGAACTGCATTAGTGTGTGAGAAGTCAGTAAAACAAGGCGATATGACAATAGGGGGATGTTAGTTACAATTCAGTGTGTAATATGGAAGGATTTTGAAAGAGAACTGCCTATGAAAAGTTTCCAGATTAGAGAAACCTAACTTAAAATGATAATTTTATAACCAAAAGACTTCTTGGAAATGAGTCAGTCCATTTTCTTTATATTTGAGATAAGAAAATTGAGGCCTGGAAAAATAGGCAGTTTCCCAGAACTTGAAGACCAAGAGTGACAGAGTTAAGAACAATATCAAGGATTTCTGCCTTTCAACTGAGTTCTTGCTCACATCTACTGTGTATATGAAGCAAGACCTGCTGACTCTCTGTATAACATAGATTTCCAAAAACACTATTTTAAGAAAGCTTCTCTTCTAATATGCTGTATCCTTCTAATGAATAAAATGTTTAACTGTTGTTTTTTTTTCAAATAAATTAATGTTTCAATATATGTTAAAGTGAAGTCAGATAAGTTAGAATCATTAATTTCAATATTGGTCTTTTGAAAATAGGCTTAAATTTAGCCATTGTTCAAATTAAATTGCTAAGTAGGAGAAGATACAAGAGAAAATTCATTAGACTTTCTAGGCAGAAGATGATAATATTACCAATTATCCCTGCCAGTTGTCATTTTGCATGTGTTAAAATCAAACCATGAGGCTGATTTAATAGAACTTATCAGTGAATTCTGAGTACAGTTGATGAGACACTTGTGCTTTTATGGACTACAATTAATGTGTAACAAGTATCTTGATATTATTTTATCAGAAAATATTTGTGCAGCAGTCTCTTCTAGCTCTTCTAACTACTGGAAATCCAATGGTGAAAAGTGAAGATTTCTGTTCTCAAAGATAGAAAAAAAAAAAAAAAGTAATAAATAGACCAGGAGTGATATGAGATGCTATGAAGTTAAATAGAGCAGGTTAAGTGGCCAAAGAGTGAGGAACTGGAGGTACTATTTTTGGTTGTATAGTCAGGAAAGTGAAATGGAAGATCTAGGGAAATCATGTTGCTTGCAGATGAACTAGCCCTGAGACAGGGATCAACTGACCACACCCAAGAACAGCAGAAGGTCCCGGATGGCTGGACTGGAGTGAAAGAGAGAAAGTCTGGGAGGATGAGGCAGGTAAAAGCTAGATCACATGAACATTTAGGGCAGGGTAAAGAACTTTACTTTTGTTCAAAAAGAGGGGTGAAGCCTTTTTAGGGTTTTGGACAGGGAGTGATGGGGGACTTTGGAAAAATCTGGCTTTGTGGAGAAGAGATCTGGCTTTGTGGTAGTATGGTGCTGAAGAACAAGAGCAAAAGTAGAGACGATGTTTAAAAGACCATGACAACAATCCTTGAGAGAGACAATAGTGTCTGAAATTAGGTGGCAGTGTGGAGGCAGGATGAAAGAATGAAATATCTTATCCATTTTAAAGATTGAGCCAGTTGCGGGGGGGTGTGCCTGGGTGGCTCAGTCATTAAACATCTACCTTTGGCTCAAGTCATGATCCTAGGGTCCTGGGATTCAATCCCATGTTGGGCTCCTTGCTTCTCCCTCTCCCTCTCCCCCCAGCTTGTGTTCCCTCTCTTGCTATGTCTTTCTCTGTCAAATAAATAAATAAAATCTAAAAAAAAAAAAAGAAAGAAAGAAAAATTGAGCCAGTGGTACTTGAAAATAAGATTGGAGGTGTGGGAAGTAAGGAAAAGAGAAGTCCAACAGGAGTCCTAGAATATTTGCCTTGGAAATTTGGAGATGGGCAGAGAGAAGAATTTTAGGATAAATTATCAAGAACTATTTTTTGGATATAGTATATTTTTGATATGAGATAAACAGTGGAGATGTCGGGTAGACAGATTCAGAAGTTTAGTTCTTAGGGAAACACTGGGGTAGAGACAACATGGAAAGTCATAAACTTTAGGTGCTATCTGTTTTGTGCATACTGAGTGCTTGTATGTGCCAGAATTTGTACAATATCATCTCATTTAATCTCTTACCAGCCCTATAAATTAGATACTATTATTCCAATTTAAGAATTAAAAGGAAAAAAAAAAAGCCCTGAGTATCAGAGAAGGTAAGCAACTTGGTTTACCTGTTACCAGCTGTTTTTCAGTGAAAACAGGATTCAAAACTGGTAAACCTGGGCAGGGAGAACATTTCTTGTCCATTACTCATTGCTTCCCACATATTAGCTTATTTACTTGTTATATGTTTTGTATAGACCATGTTCATAAGAATTTCTTCTCTTTGAATTAAGTGTTATTTTAATATTAAAAATTCACTTATTAAAAAACTTGTGGTTTTCAGCCATTAAAACAGCTTGCAAAATAAGAATATTCATAAATTTAAAATCAAAGGATTGATATTCTTATCAAATCAGGAAATGTGTATCTAAAGGTTTTATAAAGTGCAAAACAAATGTTATATATTTTACTAAGAATATATAATTCTATGATATACACGTACACATACATACAATGAGTCAGTTGGGCTTTGTGCTATGTTTGCATTTAATTTGGGGGTGAGAAATTAATCAGTGCACAAATTAAATACATTATTCTTTATCTGTCCTTAGTCTAATATATAAAAGAGATACAGAGATATTGTGGATATAGATTGGCCAAAAAGTTTAGTCAGCATAACTAATAGGTCTGAGGGGAAAAGTTCAGTTATTAGCATTTCTAATTAAGGGCATTTATCATCTGACTGAAAGAAGGACTAAACTTCATTCTTATGCAGGGATAGAAAATTACTTTTTAATGGAGGGGAAACACGATGCTTTTGCGAAAGTTGATTCTGAAAGCTAAAAGGGTTAATCACCATGCTTTATTTTCTTGGTGAAGATACGATGACATTTGAATTAATGCTATCTGTCACGTTGTTTAGTTGAGACAGTCATTGCATTACAAATGGCTCTATAATCAAAAGAGAGGTCAGAAATGTGGAATATGACATATTACATCTGAAGATAGTTGTTTTTTAAATGTTCCAGAAAGATGGCATTTTGTCAGCATTATTTGTGGGAAAATGTTAAAGAGCTTGCCTTGTCTGTTACAATGAACATTTTTAATAATGAAAATTGGTTGAAAACTGTCCATAAGGCACCAGTGATTCCATAAAGCAGACAGAGCCAGGATTATCTTTAATTACTAAAAATGAATCACATTAACTTGCTTCTATATTTGAATCTAAGGCAGTTTTGGTTATTTCCACCTGGGTTATTGAAAGAAAATCTTTCCACAAACAGCTTACTGATCTAGTAAGCTTTTATTCAGCAATTCATGAATCAAACGGTACCTAGTCTAATAGAAGGAAGCTTCACAGAGCTGTACAAGGCAAGAGACTCATATCGACTAGGTGAGCAGGAGCAAGGACATTATACTGGGCATTTGCTGACTGATTAAAGCAAGGTTATTTTCCCTATATGGAGCATAAGGAAGACGTGGAGTCAGTTGAGGCAATTTGTGCTGACGAGGCAAGTGCTGGTTTGTTGACCTAGGTCTCTGTTTCCTGGGAGAACCCCCAAACAGAAAGTTAAGTTCTGGTTTGCTGATGGGAGGCTTAGCATGAATGACTCCATCCTGGGCCAAATAAGGTTACTTTAACAAAATCTTTGTCCTAGGTTTTTACTTCCAAGGTTGATAACTGATGAATTTTACTTCTAAGGTTGATAACTGATGGCTATTTTACTTCCTCTTATTTCTAGTAAGAATTTGTGCCATATCTGTTAGGACATAGTATTATTATAAATTATTTATTTACATAATTTTCTTTAAATCAGCTACTCCTTAATAGGAAAAATTCTTCCCATGTAGAATTTAATTTATATATCCATAGGTTACAAATACAAAACCAGATGATTCAACCTCCAAAACTCTGTTAAATAACAGCTAGAATTTTCATTATGTTGCATAGAATTAAAATTTGATAAAATAATTTCAGTCTACACTTTATTTACTCATATAAGCCATAAATATAAGTAGACAAGGGACCCAACGTTGAAATGGAAATAAATTATTTGCAATATTAAGAAAAATGTTTCTATAACTTTAAAGATAAACACTAAGTATTGTAAAAACTAACTTGATCTCATTGTTAGTTTTTCTTTTCAATAGTCTTTTAATTTTATCCTGTTAAAATATAATCATTTTGTAGCCTATTTTGATAATTATTTCATAAATATATAATTCAATATTTTCAATAAGTAGCAGAAGGAAGGTTGTGTTTAGCATTTGAAGGCAGCCTTTGGTATTTCAGAGTTTCAACAGGTGTTGACTTTTTTTTTGAGAATTTTTTTTAATATCCTCTAAAAAGTAATTCTGCAAAACCTACTCTTCATGCAGGATAAACTATTTTATTAACATTTTTATTACTTTATAAAATTTTTAAATTATGACAAAAATATATATAACAATTACCATTTTAATTATTTTAAGTGTATATTTTGGCAGCATTAAGTATATTCACATGGTTGTACAATTTTTCATGTCATTTTCATATCATTATTAAGTAGTTGCTTTAGTTTTACTTGTCACCTCTATTTAGCATAAGAATTTATCAAGGAAATACAGTGTTTTTGATAAAGATTCCTGCAGAGATAACTTAAAAATCAGGTGTTATCTAAGCATATATATATATATGTATGTATATAATTGATAAAATATATTTATAAAATTAACAGTAATAAATTACATTATAAAATGTAATTTCTAAAATATTAAACTTCCCATCATATTTAAATGTTCCATACTTATTTGCTTTACAGATTTGCTGAGTTCAAATTTAAATCTAACCATGTAAGTTCCAATGTTAATAAAGAATGGCTGAAATTCAGAACTTTTTTAGTGGGTGGCTTACAAACTGTGAGAAAACTGTGTTTACTTCATGGGAAAGGGAAAAAAAGCTAATACTTTACTAAAACAAGCACACACCCAGTCAGAGGACCCATTCACCAAATGTTTGATGTCAAGAATGAAATAGACTTTGTTACAAAGCAACAGACTTCAGTTAGGCAAAAATTTAATTTCTGCAGAATAGTTTTTCATGTTTCATGAAAATATCTTTCATTTATAAGGACTAACATAAAAAAATGTAATCTGCCTGCAGTTTGAACTTAATTACTCATTTAGATTCATACTAAAGATGTATTTTCTGATAGAGCAATTTCCTGAAACTTTTTTCTTTTCAAAATCTTATTATAAATTATCTTGAACTTTATCTTGATATATTTGAGCTTATTAAGCCACTGGTGTTAAAAGGCTTAAAACTTACTTAATTTACTTAATAATTTCCCAAATTCAAAAATAGAGACTATGACTCAGACAAAGCATGGAACTATCCACAATAGCATGTGTTATCAGAAGATTAAGCTGTGAATATTCTTTCTCTGTATGTGTGATTTACTTTCACACATTTTTAAAAAATGCCTTAAATGCTTTTCAAAATCATGTGCATTGTTTGCTATTTGCTCTAAAAATTCCAGGTTTCTATGAAATCACTCATGTCTACTTTACATTTATACATAAATGTACATACATGGATACAGAAGAATGTGTATCTACACAATATACATGAAATTTTACAAAATGAAATTTGAAGTTTCCTTTATCTTCTGACTTATAATTTTATTTCAAATATCCACTGCATCTCTCCTAGCCTCTACAGTTAAAAATTTCTGAGAACTTAACTTTTTATCCCATTTGTATTCTCAACCCATTTGTATTTTCAACCCTTTTCATTGGCCCCCCCCATCAGCTACCAGGAGTCTGTGTCATTACATCTTGCCTCTTCTTTTTGATTACATCTGTTTGTCATAAATCAATCCCAGATGCAATTGAAAAATCTTGCCCTATTACACCACTGCCTAAATAATTTATCATTATCAGATCTATTCAAACTAAACATTGGCTCCTGGTATTTGGATTCTTCTCCTGGGACTCAGGATTAATTGAGACCCTCTGTTTATAAGTAGTAGACTATCACCAAAACTTTGACCTCTATCTGCCGTCTTATTCTCTGACCCCAGCCTTAGGCTAAGGCCTATACTCCCAGATGTACATTTCTAGAAGTATTCAGGTCGTTGAACTTACAGCCAGTCACTAGACCAGATTTTCATATAAAGAATCAAAAGAATAAGACTACAGAACAAGGCCACGGCCTAATGGATGCATTATAGGTTTATATAAAGATGAAGTAAATAAATTTATTCCTTTTCTCCATTAGCTTATAACTTAATAGAGGATATGGCAGAAGTACATCGATAGTAATAATAATATAAATATCTGAAATAAGAATGGCATAGTTTTATCTGAGCTCAATGAACAAAAAAAATATTTTTTTAAGAATTCAAAATTGGCTTTCCCTTTCCACTGTGGCTGAAAGTAAATAAACTGCTTAAATTTTTTGAGTCTAATTTTTCATAAAAAATTAAACAATACCTACTGGGAGACCACTGGAGAAACTGTGGTTCGTGCTATCAATTCATAAAGAAAATAAGAAGAGAACCCTATGTACTTATCAAGTGGGTTGTGGCAGCTACTAAAGGGAGAAAAAGGGAACTAGGATAATTCTTTACTTTAGAAGAGTCCCCATGTTTATATGATCTCTATTGTTTCTATTTAGAGAAAATAAAATTTGAAAAATGATTTTGAAAATGCATCTAAAGGCAGTTGATCTTTTAGTTGTGGGACAACCCACAGACTCTAACCAAATTAAACCACCTATGGGGCTACTTTCAAGCCAGAATCATCTGTTGTCACCTGTGTGCTTTTAAAATCTTTTGGAAAATTAGACCTTCTCTGGTATGAAGACAATGAAATTGAACTTGCTGAATTTTTTCCTGTGTAAACAATGTTTTTCTCTTTTTGCTTACTGATTCAGAAAATACATCAGCAACAATATTTATGCAATTTTTGGACAAAGGAAGAAATCACATGTCTCTGACCAAAAGAGTTAGTCATCATTTTATGTGGTTTTCCATATGTGTGTCATCAGACACTTTAGAATACCAAAGATAAAACCTTTGGTTGGCAGTTATGGGTTATTTCTTAACAAATTTAAGCATTTATTGTTGATTAGATAGCAATGTATATACCAGAAATATGTAGGTCTTCTTTAAACTCTCATTGTAAATTATCAAATTTCTTATTTTTAAATTTCTAAGCAACATGTCCACTGTAAAACTATGGAAGTTTTGAGAGCCAAGTGTCTCATATTGTTATACTACAAAGGAATAATTAAGAGGAAAGGATGACTTAAATTTGTTTTCCTAAATAACATTATTATAGAACTGACTCAGGGGAACAAAAATCCTGAGAATTATATTAAAATCTGTAAGATTTAAAAATGAACCCTCTATAAGTCAGTTTTTCATTTTTCTTGTTTCTAAAGCAAGTACAAGAATAAGAAATAATAAAGAGTGTATTTTAACCATGTGCCAGTCACTATGCTAATTATACATATTACATTTCAATACTTCTTTGGGGTAGGTTCTATGCTTATTATCCCCATTTTACAGATAAGGAGATCAAAATTTAGGGAGTAGAGTTCAATGTCAGTAAAAGATATGAAAGAGCCCTCCATTTCCTCCTATCCTTTGCATCTAAGACCTTGATTTAGTTATTCCCTCTCTCAGTTCATCATAATATACACACTTGCATTCCCATGATAGCTTCTTTCACCTTCATAAAAGCATCGATATGCTTTAGTTACATTTTTTTAATGTAACCCGTGAAAGAGATACTAACATGATGCAGATATTTAACTTCCATTCACCAAATTACACATAATTAAACACACATAAGGATTTAGGCCAAACACTGGCCATCAATAATACTGCTGAAGATATTTAATTAGCTTTAGCATAACCCTTATGAGAAATTCAAGATCTCTGACAAGACTATTTTCTCTAAATGCTGCACAAATGTCAACTGACAAATAACTAAGGTCCCTCACAGATGGACCTTTTCCTCCAGCTTGTGTCTTGTGTTGTTCTCTGGGCCCAGATTGTCCAAAGTCCCAGCACATCTCACTGAGTGACACCTGTCCAACTACTAGCAACACCTTCCAGCTTTTTGCCAATGGCAAACATCTTCACATCTAAGTCATGTGGATTAAATCTCAGCTTCCTCACTATAGCTATGGCCTTGAAAAAGTCACTTAACCTAATCGTCAGCTTATTTAAATATAAAACAGAGATAGAGAAGTACTATCTGATGAGGATTAGACAAAATAATCTATGTAAACTCTTTAAACCAGTACTTGCATACCTAAGGACTCAATAAGCATTTCATATAATTATTAATGTGTTAAGTGAGATTTTTTTTAAAAAGTCTTATTTTGGTATGCTTCTCCAGTGTTTATAATACTTCCAAATCTATTTTGTGTGTGAAATATTTGTGACACCATTTTACCATTATTTATATTAAGTGACAAGTAAAAAAGCAATTACATTATTTTCATAAGTCTGTAACTATACATATAAACAATAGTGAAGACTAATTTTCTTTCCCTTAACAGAAAATCAAACATCTAAAAGGTAAGACTTGAATGACACCTAACTGAAATTAGTCAGTTAAGTTTCTGACTCGTGATTTTGGCTCAGGTGATGATCTTGGGGTCATGAGATCAATCCCTGCATTGGGCTCTGTGCTCTGTGGGAGCCTGCTTAAGATTCTCTGTCTTCCTCTCCCTTGGCTCTTCCCTCACCACATGTGCACTCTCTTTCTCTTAAAAAAAAAAATAATAAAATGAAATAAAAGATAAGACATTGGCAGTCATGAATTTAAAAATATGTTGATGTAAATGGAATGCTTTATATAAAATATCTTACTGAGAAATATATATATGGTGGTAATTATCACCATGTAGCCTAAATTTAATTGCGTAGGTTTTGCGAGTGATCATGCTTCATTACAGTGCCCAGCTCAATTGGTCATGCACATTTTCGTCTAACAAAGAGTCTGAGCTTTCTTGTAGAGAGCACAAAAATAACAGATCACCAAACCCACTGGGATCCATAATTTTCTAGTCTGCTGATTTTGGTTCCTATACATTTGAGCATAAAATCTGCTTGGTATTGGGCCATTAGTACTTACAATCTAAGAACATAGAAAAAGTTTAAATAGTAGGAAAGAAAATATCAGCTAATCACAAGATTACTAGAAAAAAAGAGTACAGAAAGTTGTGAATCACAGCATCATTTTGTGAGAGTAAAAGTTCACACCATGGACATTTTACAGAGAAATGAATGAGTAAATGAATGGATGGTTTTTTTAAAAAAACTGTTGAGGTCCAAAAATAAGTAGAATTTAAACTTCACATAAGGAGAAATAATTTTATGGGGAAAAAGTTTTAACATTTTAAACAGAAAAAGAGTATTCAGGGCTTCATTTTGGAGAAACACAGTTAAACAGAGATCTATTGTTTCTATTTAAATGAATTAAAATTTGAAAAATTATTTTGAAAATGCATCTAAAGGCAGTTGATTTGACTTTTAGTTGTGGGACAACCCACAGAATCTAACCAAATACAACATCTGATCTTCACCACAGAGTCTGTTACTTTTGCATAGTACAGACAATGTAAGCCAAGGTTTTGTTAAATGTTGGCTTTTCATTATATGCTGATAACAAAACTGGAACAAGAAAATACAAAGAATTGTTTCACATTTATGTTAAATAGTAAATAAATGTAACTAAAGTAATTCTAGGTCAGCTAATTGATATAATGGTATTTCCAGCAAGAGGAAGATTGTGGTTTTGAGACATAACTTGAAGCTTTATCTTTTTTCTTTACAAACAAATATTAGTACAGAAAAGGGGATCTAAAGACTTAGAAACCCAAATTGTTGATATTAACATTGAATAGTCACAACTAGGAATTTCATTTTCTTGCCTTGTCAGTTGGCCAGCTATTCAATGCCCATGGGTATTCTCCAAATCTGGACTGAGCTATTTTAATGGAATTTCAGAGAAACCAGCAGTGCCTCTTTTGTGGTGTTTAAATGATATTGTTGTGTTCTACATTGCTGAATCAGCACTTTTAAAATAGAATATGAGGTCGACATACTCTTTTTGTGCAGTATCACCAGAAGAGATTTGAAATACTAGTTCATAAATGAAAATACTTCTCTCTCTTTTTAAAACACATTAATCATTTTTTATTATGTTCAGTTAGCCAACATATAGCACATAATTAGTTTTTGATACTTATAACAAAATTAAAACTCACTCCATCACTTGTTATGTTTAGAAATTTCACTTTGAGATTTTTTTAAAGGTTGCAAGTTTATTTATTTATTTTTTAGTTAACATATAATGTATTATTTGCTGCAGGGGAACAGGTATGTGATTCATCAGTATTAGACAATTCACAGTGCTCACCATAGCACATACCCTCCCCAATGTCCATCACCAGTCAACCCATCCCTCCCACCTCCCTCCCCTCCAGCAACCCCCAGTTTGTTTCTAAAGTCTTTTTGGTAATACTATCTACAACCAATTATTGTTAAATTTGCTATTATCTTTGTTATTCATGAGCATTAAAAACTTGATTTTGATTTCTTTCTAGGATCCCCTGCCCTGACTGGAACTGGAACAATCAATGTCATAGTAGATGACGTCAATGACAATGTCCCCACTTTTGCCAGTAAAATGTATTTCACCACAATTCCTGAAGATGCACCAACTGGAACAGATGTTTTATTGGTAAATGCCTCAGATGCTGATGCTACAACAAATGCAGTTATCAGGTCAGTACATTTCCTTTTGTAAATTTTTATTGTTTTTCTCATCAAGGATTAATCTTTGGACTAAATGAATATAATGCTTAATTTTGCTAGAACTTCTGTGACATTAACACATAGCCCTATTGTGACTACCTACTGCTAAATAACCAACTATGCCTAAAATGAGGATTCGAACAATAATGATTTGTTTTAAAATTTTAATTAATTTTATTTATATTTTTATCATATCTCATGATTTTGTAGGTCATGTATTTGTTTGTAGGGTAGAGTTCACAGGGAGATTCTTCTGCTTCATGTGATTGACTGGTATCACTTAGTGGTATTTACCTCGTTACTGGGTAGTCTGGAGGACTTAAGGATAGAGATATAGAGCAACAAAAGAAGGTCAGAAACTTGTTCTTTGGAATTCTCCCAATGCTTGAAAGGCAGGTGTAGAAGGAAGAGTCATCTAAATAGCTTAGCAACTCCGGCCAGAGTTACAGGAGGAAATCCAGAAGAAGATGGACATTGACATGCGCTGTAGGAGGGAAGGCTATGCATGAACTTCTTTCAGAAACCTGGGACCTACTTTCAGGAAAATAAGTTTCTTCTTGAATTCCAAGAAGTTTATACAGTCAAATCATTAAGGATGGGGAAAATTTCTGCCCAACATCATAGCTATATGCCTCTTGGGTCCCTGTGCTTACCACTACCTGAAGAAAGGCAGTTACCATTTACCTTCTTCCTGGTATGAGGTTCAAAATGCTGGTAAATACCACCTCCTTTGCTTGTCCTACGCCAAAGCATAGAAATCCTGGAATCGAGGGGCACCTGGGTGGCTCAGTGTGTTAAAGCCTCTGCCTTCGGCTCAGGTCATGATCCCAGGGTCCTGGGATCGAGCCCCGCATCGGGCTCTCTGCTCAGCCGGGAGCCTGCTTCCCCCTCTCTCTCTCTGCCTGCCTCTCTGCCTACTTGTGATCTCTCTGTTGAATATATAAATTAAAAAAAAAAAGAAATCATGGAATCCATATCCTAAGAATTAAGTCTTAACTTAGTGTTGCGAGCACAACTAGGAATGAAGCTGACTCCACTATTAATTGTGGGGCAGCTTATTTAACATTTCTGGGGGTCAGTTTTCTTATCAACAAAATAGATATACTAAATAATAAAACCGACTTGATAGAATTATTGCAAAGACAAATAAAACACTTAAGTGAACTACTTAGAATAGTGCCTAGAACGAAAAATACTCAATATCCATCAACCTATACTCTCCTAACCCTGCAAAGCACTTTTCCCTTTGCATGTCATCTGTTAGTGCTCAGTAATTTCTGACAATTACTGACAATTCTGACAATTCAGACAAAATCCGACAATTTTGAAAGAGATCCTATCCATTGCAGTGTTGTAGTCTAATAAATCTTTATCTGCATACCAAGAAGTCTTTCTCTAAAGATCTGTCACCAACCAGTGGCCGAACAGTAACCTTGTCTGAGGTGTTTCAATTTCTGAAACAACTGTGAAGCCTCATGCTTACAAAATCAATACAAGTACTAGAATAAAATGCTATGAGGATATACTGTTTTCAGAGTATGTCAGAGTTGCACTGCCGTATGTGACCCTACATTTGTGAGCAATGGTAATCAATGTAAAGTTGGTCAAGAAAATCCTGTCTGTATTTCCAGAATGTTTGACACAGTTGTCCTGGTAGCTTTGAAATGATTGTTTTGATTTGATAGTATATATTTTGTTTGTTAGGTTGACTGGCTGAATTTTCTTCTTCCTTTAATATCAGAGAATTAACTTTATACTTTTACATTCACTGAGATCTATAAAATACATCTGCAAAATCTTTAAATGACTACATTGACTCTCATATAGTGATAGAAATTGAAGCTGTTTTTATTTTGTAAAAATAATTAAATTCACTTATCTTCAGACAGACAATTATTACAGCCTAGATTTAAAATACTTTCATAAATAAAGTAAGTAGTTATTCCAGCCTAAATCTTATTTACTGATATCTTTTTACCTAAATATTATTTACCTGGTATCTTTTTAATGGAATATTATGTACTTTTATATTAGGTGTTAATCATGCCTTGGTAATCATGGAGTTGAGAGAAACCCATTCTCCTGGTTAATGAATCCATTTTATATTAATTTTATATTGCTTATTTAAGTATTACATATGAAAGTCATTTACCCAACTACTGATGGGCTCTCTAATAGCACAACCCGTTGCATGTCATATAATTTGTTAGTCTTCTCTTATGGTCTACCGTAATCTTATACACAGCGGTCACCCAACAAATATTTATTTATTTTTTTGTTTCTACCAATTTGCTCAAGCTATACAATTTTTTGGATGGTGTACTGACTTTGAGTTACATACTTTATTTCACTCATAGTATTCTCCCCTCTAGTAAACTCATCTACTTTAATTTATAATCTTTATCGACTTTATGTATCTGCATCCCAGACAGACACCCATTCCAGCAGTTAGCTTTCAAGGATATGTAGCCTTTTTTCTCTTGACTGGACCAAATCGCCATTTAAACCTCACTTCTAACTTTCATGTTATAACACTGGAGAAACTCACAAAACTATATTGACTATAAGGCAGGTCTCTTATTCTGTGTTCTTAATCCCATCCCATTTAGTGTCCTCCAAATCTTTAATTCAACATTTTTTTCATTTCTTCCTTGGATCTTCAAATCATCCCTGTTCCCTGGATCATGCATTGATCTCTGTGGAAATGCTCAGAATATCTGGTATTGAATACTGGTTCGTTTATTTACCTGTACCATGACTTAGAAAAGTCATGTTTCTGTCTCTAAGGCTCAGTATATCCATCAGTAAAAATGGAGATAGGAATTATTAATTTACAATTTGTGAGAGTTAAATATATATTGATCACTACTATCTGCCAAGTAATATATATGTAATTCGTTAAGATGCATAAATGTCTCAAATACAATTTTCAGGACACAAAAGTCACTAAATTGAAGTGAGTTTTTTTTTTCTCTTTATTCTTCTTGTATCTATTTTACTCCTAATATATTCTTCCTTGCATGATGTCTGCAACAAAGTAGTGACTGACAAATAAATGCATTGAATGAATGATTCCATTATTCTTAGAGCTGTTTTTACTCACCTTTTTCTACACCACATTTTTGAGAGAGTAGGTCACTTCTTCACAGTTTTCTCCATTTATTCCTGAAAATTTCTCAATCTGATTTTCTCTTCCATTGCTTCATTAAAAAATAATTTATCAAAAGTTTTTCCTGAAATCCTTTAAGTCCAGTGATTTTTCTGAGTATTGTCCTTTGCCTTTTATAATATTTGCACTATAGGTCATCCTTTCTCTTGGCATTTTTTTTTCCCTCCTCAATGTCTATGTAAATTTTATCTCTTATGTCTCACTCTGCATCTCTGACCACACTTTCTAGTTTACCTTCTGATTTCCTCTCTCCAAAATAATTTGGATATTTCCTAAATATTTTTTCTCAGTTCTTTTTTCCCCCTTTCTTTATGTGTGTGTGTGTGGGGGAGGCGACAGAACAAGAGTGAGAGAGTGAGAGAGAGAGAGAATAATTCACTTTCTCAGCAGCAACCACCCAGAAAACTCTACATCTGTGCTGCCCATTCTGACTCCACCCCCGAGATCCTTGCCGGTATTTCTAACTCTGTAGTGGACAACCCGACATGGAGGTTCGGTTGGCATCAGAAGCACAACGTATCAGAAACTCTTTAAGTTTTCCTGTTTCTCCTTTTGGCATTCTGCTTTCTTTTAATAGTATTGCCTTGCTTTCTTGATCTCCGTGTGCTAGCCAAGAGTCATCCTCTCCCTCTATACTCAGTCAATGGACAAGTTCTCATGTTTCTTCTTTACTAATGCCTCTGGCACCCATTCTTTTCTGTGCGATCTTCCTGCCAAGATTTTAGTTCAGCCCACAATTACATCATGCCTGCACTATTACAATAAAAATTAACTTTCTTCCCTGACTCTGGTTTCTAATCCCGCCAATCTATATACCACACCATACTGTATGATTTTGGAGCCTTCACTATGTCCTAGGCACCCTAAGTCCTGAGGACTTGGGCCGTCTAGCTACCACAGAGAGAACAGTTCAGTATAGGAGAGAATTTTGTAATTTTGTAATTATAGCATAGTGACAAGTATGTAGTTCAAGCACAGAAGGGGTGGAGAGAACGGCGTACTCAATGCTATCTGAAGAAATCAGTAGAAGCTTCGGGTAATTAATGATTTTTGGAAAGACTGAGAAGTAGCTTATCAACGAATAAGGGATGAAAGACCTTCTGGGCAAAGACAATAACAGGCATAAGGTCAGGGAACACTGTGGAAGCATAGTGTCAGGGAAGCAAAGCAGTTCAGCATGGTTGGTGTGGGTGAGGAATGGGCCTCATATACCACATGAAAAATTCACACTCCTGTCTGTATCTAACGGGAGAAAAAACTGAAGTGTTTAAACTGCGCAATAACATGACTAGTTTACATTTTATGGTAATTTATCACTCAGTGTTGTAGGAAGCCAAGCCTGGGTCAGGGAGTGAAAGAGCCATTGCAGTAATCTGAACCAGCTTGGGCATCCAGGGGCTCAGCTTTAACAGTGATACCCCCTTCCTCAAAATCTTTCAGCTTCCACTTTACTATGGCATCATGCCCAGTCTCCATATTCCAGTCACTCCATAAAAGGCCCCAGTTTGTTCTGCCCCAGTCCTCAGCACATGGCCTAACTTGCAGGCCCCCTGGATCATTTTCTGCTCCTGGGAAAAGAATCTGTGCTTTTCCAAGCCTTATGGCCTTGTTCAGGTTCTTCTGTGTCCTAGATCAGGGTTCTGTGAACTGTAGTCTGCAGGCTAGATTTGGCCCAGTGCCTGCATTTGTAAATAAAGTTGCATTGGAATAAAGCCATGCCCACTCATGTACGTCTTATCCACGGCTGCTTTTGTACTTCAGTGGCAAGTTGAGTATTGTAGCAGAGCTCTTCTGGCCTCCAAAGCCATATGCACTAACACTAGCCTTTTACAGAAAAAAATCTGCTGACTCCTCACCTAGAATAGCTTTCTCCCTTTTCACCACTATTGTAAGATGGGTAGCCCCTTTAAAATCCAGCTTCAATTTTGCCTTTCTCAAAGAAAGCTTTCTTTTAATCATTCCACTCAAAAGCGGTCTCTGCGGCTTTTGAAGACCTAGAGCAGTGCTTCTGGACAGTTTCATAACACTCAAATGTATTGCCTGGTTTTGTACTTATTTTTCTTCCTCTCTTTCTTCTATCTAGGATGTAAGCTTGAGGTCAGGATTTTTGCCTTCTAATCCATATGTCTTTTAGTCTGCCTATCCATTTAACTAAGTATGTAGGTGGATTATAATAGATTATATATGACAGATTATTAAATTATAACTACATATGTATATATGCTCTGTTATGTGTGTAATCCTAGACTTTTAATTCTCAGCATCTACCAATTACAATTCCAAATGCATTTCACATGATATTACATTCAATATTCAAGACTACGAAGTGAAAGGAATGTATATGTGATCCACAATTTATAGGTGGAAAGAAAAGGCTTAGCAAGGTTGAGGAATTTAATGAATTGAAGTGTTATGAGTGAGGTGAAAATTCATGCCCAAGTGAATTGTGTTTCAAAGTACAGTCTCTTTAATTATTACTAAATTATCATATTCTAGTAACATACTGCACAGTGTTGTATGATCCTAGCAGATCTCAGAAAGAGGCGAAAAAAGGTTAAAAAATCAAATTGGGGTATTTTAGCTTTACAAGTACAAAAATTATTGATTTAGATTGTAGATAATAATGATGTCAGTTTACACTAATAATTTGAAATAACATTTCTTATTCTTTAATCAGTAAGTAACACATTTGTTGATTTGCATTGAATCAAATCAATGTAAACCAATGCTACATTGACATCCCTTAAACAAAAAGAGTCTCCTTCGGCCTTAGCCAGCAGTAATTTCTTGTCTCCACTGGGTCTGCTCAGGCTGCTT
Organism: Mellivora capensis; assembly: GCA_004024625.1. Classification (NCBI taxonomy): domain Eukaryota; kingdom Metazoa; phylum Chordata; class Mammalia; order Carnivora; family Mustelidae; genus Mellivora; species Mellivora capensis. The sequence goes on along the minus strand of PISX010000858.1, from coordinate 76,889 downwards.
TTTACCTTTTTTATACTGTGGTCCAATGGAGCAGGTGTGTGTTAGGTCATAAAGATGGAAGTTCCAACTCTAGATTTACCATTTTTAGGTGGTATGCTTTGTTGTGCAACTATATGAATCTCTCTTAGACTCAGATTCCTCATCTATAAAAAATCAAAAACAAAACCAAAATGTCAGGATTGTTTTGAAGTTAAATGAGAGCATATATAAAATGCTTTGTAGTGTGCTCAGTACACACTAAGAACACAGTAAGATGCTGCAAATCTTTAAAGACTAACATAGATGTTTAGATGTTAAAAAGATAGCACAAAACCCAATCTAATAGAATTTATTCCTTAGAAGAAATTAATGTGGACCAGAGAAGAAGGAGAGATTTCCATGTAGGGATGAGAACCAAACCAAGACTGAAGTGATAGAGGGAAGGAAAACCTGGGCATTTATCTTGGCCATCTATCCATTGTGTCCTTTCTATCTGTTTGTGTGTGTGTGTGTGTGCATGTGTGCATGTGTGTTTTAACTTATAAGTATAAATTGCATGAAACTGGTATTATAGATATTATGCAACATTAGAGAACATTTCATATTTAAAATTACCTTTTGATATACTTCAGAATCAGGTAGTCTAGAAAAAAATCACATTTTAACATGACAATTTATTCTTTAATGTTCAATAATAGTAAAGATGCTAATTACTTTTACACAAATAATCATATGCTCCATAGTGTGTATAATAGCATAAAATAAAGAATAAGAATTTAGAGTACAAGATTTCATTATGCATTATTTCATTAAACCTGGACAAGAACTCACATCATTTACCTTTTAGCACATTGAAATTGCTCTTTCTTTATACACCATGGTCTTGTCATATACAAAAATCCAAATCTAAATTTGAATGCATTTTTCATTACTCTAATTTTATTTTTATTTGTGAATGATTGAAGGGATATTTAATTGACCCTGATCTTTGCTGTCAAAGAGCTGTAAAAAAGTTTATGATGCTGTGAATTACTCTTTTTACCCTGTGAAGTTATTGGCAATTTCTACATCCGCTGATGTAGGGAAACAGGATTCCCCAGAATAAAATCACTCAATTCTCATAATTCAGATTCTTACAGAATTTATTGAAGAGGTAGAATAATTTGGTTTCCTCATGAGTCCTGAATTTCTAACTTTAAGAATTCAATTATAAGCCAGGGATATTTTTATTTTGACAAGGGAACTAGATGTCTAGTGCATAAGGATAGTAATTATACTGTATAAAGAGTCACTTCTGGTCCAGGAAAAGCTATTCTCATTTACTCTTGATCTTGGCATGTGGGTGTGCCAAAAAGTGCTAAAAATCTGAGTGATATCAAGTACTTTATAAATACTGAAGTCATTTCTCTGCCAAAACTCCCTCTCTACTATTTTTTTTCCATTTTGCTACCATTTTATAGGACTTCTATTTTTTTAAAAATATCAGCTCCCCAACAGTTCATTATTTCTCTAAAAAATGATGAAAATGCTGAAATGTTTGTTTTAAACTGTGAGCTTAATGGAAGGAATGTACACTCTACTTGCTGCAATGTAGGCCCTTTTTTACTGTCTCTGGTAGATACTTACTGTTGCTATGTTTTTACGGGCACAAACCAAACTATAGAAACATGCAGTCGATTCCAACGAGGGCATTTCTTTGTTGGCATCAAGGAGAAAATTTTTAAAGACATCCATTTCCTTGCCACTCTTCAACCTTAAAAACAATGGGCCACAGCCAGCTTCTGAACCTTCAAGCTTAGCTACTTCTTTTCTAGTTTCTTCTTTATGAAGAAGAGGGAAGCTATTCTCAGTGGAAACTCTTGCCTATTAACCAATGTGGTTAGCATCAGAATATCCATGAAAATGTCATACCTCTCCTGACAACAGGAAAGAAAAGCATGGCCGTATGAGGAATGACAAATGAGAGAATTAGTAAGTAGGATGACAAATGAGAGAATTAGTAAGTAGGAATGTCTTTGTATAAATAATCTGTTCTTTAGTTGTTCTGGGTAGTCAATGGATGTCAAATACAGTATTTTGTCTTTAAAATAAGATCTTCAACTGATCTCTGATTTATTATACTTCAACTAATCTCTCATTCTGCTGGTACACAGCAGAAAAATAATTTTTAGATTCATTTAACAGATGTTCATTTGTGATCCTGGCCACTAACCACAATATTAGAGCAAGGCCCTGGTTTATGCTTTCAGATTCACTTATTTATAACACAGTAGTCTTCTGGGTATATTTTGGGGCCTTGCATGATCCGAGAAATTTATAGAACTTGTGAGGACCTGCTTGAGCTCACTAGACATTTCACCGTAAAGATTGTCAATTAGATGTCCACATAAAATTTGAAATATTTATCTTCTAGCCATATTCTTTAACTGTTGTGTGATCATACATCTAGTGATTATTTTTTTTACATTTCTGTCTCAGTTTTTAAATTTTAGTGAATAGATGCTACAACATAATAACCAGAAAAAATCCACCCATCTCTGCTCTCTTTAGTTATAGGATCATTGGTGGAAACTCTCAGTTCACCATCAACCCATCCACGGGACAAATCATCACAAGTGCATTGCTAGACAGGGAAACAAAAGAGAATTATACTTTAGTTGTGATTTCCAGTGATGCTGGATCCCCAGAACCTCTTTCCAGTTCTACCAGTGTGCTCGTCACTGTGACTGATGTCAACGACAATCCACCAAGATTTCAGCATCATCCATATGTTACACACATCCCGTCTCCTACTCCTGCAGGTAATGAAGCCAACTCCGAGGTCTCATGGATTAATGCAAACTATATACACTGGGCATTTTCTATAAATGTATTTCTGTTACTTTTATGTGAATATTTCTGAATAGCCTAGGTTTGGAAATCCTCTAAAATCCAGCTTGTTTTAACTAATGAAATTGAAGGAACGTTGGATCTCAAATTAATTCTTTTATCCTACACCGGTTGTGTTTTAAGATTTTATAATTGCTACATCTTTCCTGGTACTTATTTTTTAATATTACTTGAATATTTTCAAATGACTAAAATAGCCACTTTGTAATCAAGAAGAGTTCTGCCCTGAGATATCATTTGTTTATAAATTCCCTGAAAGGAAGGACATTGTTTCGTTTCATCTCGTTTCTTTCCTTTTCTTTCTTTCTTTCTTTTTTTCTTTCTCTCTTTCTTTCTTTCTTTTTTCCATATCCTAGCACTTGAAACATCTGGGAAGTAGTAAGCATTCAACTATATTTGTTAATAGAAAATAAATATTTTACTTCAATCCTTCATAGATAGGTTTTAAAAAATATTTAATAAGTAAATACTTCTAATGAATTATTCTTATTAATATTTTATTGCAGTTTTGGTGGATGAAGGTTTTATGTTAGTAAGTTTATGAAGACATTAATGACCAGTTTAATATGACAATATGCATTTCTCTTTCTTCATTTAAATTCAGTTTGGTTTTATTTGCTTGTTTGCAAAGAATGGCAAGCTCTCTTAAGAACTGCACAAATAATCTGCCATTTGTAATATTTGAGATGCATTTCCAAACAGGAAAATATACAAATATAGGTCAAAATTAATTTGATCTGCCTTGCTTTAAAATATTTTTAATTAGAAGGAAAAATAAATGGATCCAGGATTTCTCCTCTCATTGATCTTTGATCTTATATTCACTTGAGAATGTCAAATTGATATCAATTCAAAGTATGAAATGCATAAATTTTTGTGCCAATTTTTTATCAAAAGGAAATGTCAATATCAAAGTCATAATGCTTGATGAAGGCCTTTAGCTGAAATGATGCTGGCAGGCATGATTCTAATTACATCTAATGTGTGGTGATGCAATATAACATCCCCTATAAAGACTGTGTATGTAATGCTGAAGCATCTTTTCCTCATTAGACTTATTATAATTAATCAGAATCACTAACCTTAATAAAAGTCTTTTCACTTTTGTCACAAACTTTACTGTAGGGGTATGAGTGCAGATTTGGAAAAGGTTTCTGAATGAGTATATCAAAAACATGTCCTTATGGCAGTTTTTCTGCATATTCCTGTTATAATCCTCCTGTTACAATCTGTTCTTTTGGCATTTGTCCCAAGCACTAACTTTTGGAATCCAAATAGAGTGTCCATTCTTCCTCAGTTCTTATTTCATAGTACTTTATAATTGTTCTAATTGATTTCTGGATATATATATATATATATATATATATATATATATATAATCTCCATGTGATAATAGCTCACAGATAAAAGAATGCTACAGAGAGTGAATATAAAGAATCAAAATAATTTTCTGAAACAAATTAAAAATTTTGTTGACGTGATTACCTATATGGCAATTCAAAGATGTTTTAAGACATCACAGAGCAATTATCTTTTCTCATTGGGTAGAAACAGAGCTTTTAACAGAGCTCCTCTAGTATCCTGTTTGTTGGAAGTTATATGATATACAGATTTTCCTCCTAGGAACTATAATTCTGAATGATTAGCCGTTGCTCTTCCCTGTGCTTCTCTCAAAGGCATACTGAAAAATATTAAATCCAGTAGACCATATGGGTTTCAGTTAGAAAATGGCAGGTCAGTCCCTGAAGACTACCATTAAATAGATTTGACTTGGGAACTTCAGAGATAATATAGGAGTTACTGTTCTCCCCCCAGTAAGCATGAGAGAGTAAAGTGATATTAGGGAGCAATATAATATTTTGTACACATTAATCTACTAGCAAATGTTTTATTTGGGTTTTGTGTGATTGTAACTGCACACTTCCTCTTTTCATAGGTTCCTTCGTCTTTGCAGTTACAGTCACAGATGCTGATATTGGACCCAATTCTGAACTGCATTATTCTCTTTCGGGTAGAAACTCTGAGAAATTTCACATTGACCCACTGAGAGGAGCTATTATGGCAGCTGGACCACTAAATGGGGCTTCAGAAGTGACATTTTCTGTCCATGTAAAAGACGGTGGCTCATTTCCAAAGACAGATTCTACAACAGTGACTGTTAGATTTGTGAACAAGGCAGATTTCCCTAAAGTCAGAGCCAAAGAACAGACTTTCATGTTTCCTGAAAACCAGCCAGTCAGCACTCTTGTCACCACCATTACGGGGTCCTCCTTGAGAGGAGAACATTTGTCCTATTATATTGCAAGTGGAAACCTTGGCAATACATTCCAAATTGATCAATTAACAGGGCAGGTGTCCATTAGCCAACCTCTGGATTTTGAAAAGATACAAAAATATGTCATATGGATAGAAGCCAGGGATGGAGGCTTCCCTCCTTTATCCTCTTATGAGAAACTTGACTTAACAGTCTTAGATGTCAACGATAATTCCCCGGTTTTTAAGGAAGATCCATTTGTATCTGAAATATTGGAAAATCTTTCTCCTCGCAAAATACTTACTGTTTCAGCAACGGATAAGGACAGTGGACCCAATGGACGGTTAGATTATGAAATTGTTAGTGGTAACAAAGAACACAGTTTCACTATTAACCATGCCACTGGTGAAATTAGAAGCGTTCGGCCACTAGACAGGGAAAAAATATCACAGTATGTGCTTACCATACAGTCTTCAGACAAAGGCTCCCCTTCTCAGAGCACCTCAGTAAAAGTCATTATTAACATCTTGGATGAAAATGATAACGCCCCTAGGTTTTCTCAGATATTCAGTGCCTATATTCCTGAAAATTCCCCTTTAGGATACACAGTTACACGAGTCACAACTTCTGATGAAGACATTGGTTTAAATGCAATCAGTAGATATTCTATAACAGACACAAGTCTTCCATTTACAATTAATCCCAGCACAGGAGATATTGTAATTAGTAGACCTTTAAATAGAGAAGATACAGACCGTTACAGAATCCGAGTTTCTGCACACGATTCTGGGTGGACCGTAAGTACAGATGTGACAATATTTGTGACGGACATCAATGACAACGCTCCAAGATTTAGCAAACCCTCTTACTACTTAGATTGCCCTGAACTTCCTGAAATTGGCTCCAAAGTGACTCAGGTATCTGCAACAGATCCTGATGAGGGATCAAATGGACAAGTGTTTTATTTTATAAAATCTCAGTCAGAGTACTTTAGGATTAACGCCACCACTGGAGAGATTTTCAATAAACAGGTCTTAAAATACCAGAACGTCAGTGGCTTCAGTAATGTGAACATCAACAGACATAGTTTTATAGTGACATCTTCAGATCGAGGTAATCCCTCATTACTTAGTGAGACAACAGTTACCATCAACACGGTGGACAGTAATGACAATGCACCACAATTTCTTAAACCTAAATATTTTACTCCGGTCACCAAAACTGTTAAAGTTGGTACTAAGTTAATCAAAGTTACTGCAGTAGATGACAGAGATTTTGGTGTGAATTCTGAGGTGGAATATTTGATTTCTAATGGAAATCAGTTTGGGAAATTTAAGTTGGACAATAGCACAGGGTGGATTTCGGTGGCATCTTCGCTCATTTCTGACTTGAATCAAAACTTTCTGATCACTGTCACTGCAAGAGATAAAGGAAACCCTCCACTTTCATCCCGAGCCACTGTCCAAATAATTGTCACTGAGGAAAACTACCATACACCTGAATTCTCTCAAAGTCACATGAGTGCAACCATCCCAGAAAGCCACAGTATCGGGGCCGTCGTTAGAACTGTTTCTGCAAGAGACAGAGATGCAGCCATGAATGGCTTGATTAGGTACAGCATTTCTTCAGGAAATGAAGATGGCATTTTTGCCATCAATTCCTCCACAGGTGTGTTAACACTAGCCAAAGCTCTTGATTATGAGTTATGCCAAAAACACGAAATGACGGTTAGCGCGACAGATGGAGGATGGGTTGCGAGAACTGGTTACTGCAGTGTGACTGTAAATGTGATTGATGTGAACGACAATTCTCCAGTATTCTTCCCTGATGAATACTTCCCTACTGTTTTGGAAAATGCCCCAAGTGGAACAACAGTCATCCACTTAAATGCAACAGATGCTGACTCTGGAACCAATGCTGTGATTGCATACACTGTACAGTCATCTGACAGTGACCTCTTTGTCATTGATCCTAACACAGGAGTCATCACCACTCAAGGCTTCTTGGATTTTGAAACCAAACAGAGCTACCATCTTACTGTGAAAGCCTTCAATGTCCCGGATGAGGAAAGGTGCAGTTTTGCCACTGTTAATATACAATTAAAAGGGACGAATGAGTATGTGCCTCGCTTTGTTTCCAAACTTTACTATTTTGAAATCTCAGAAGCAGCTCCTAAAGGTACTATTGTTGGAGAAGTGTTTGCCAGTGACCGTGATTTGGGCACTGATGGGGAGGTACACTATTTGATTTTTGGTAACAGCCGGAAGAAGGGTTTCCAGATCAATAAGAAGACTGGACAGATTTATGTTTCTGGACTTCTTGATAGGGAAAGAGAAGAAAGGGTATCTTTGAAGGTGTTGGCCAAGAATTTTGGTAGCATCAGGGGTGCAGATATTGATGAGGTCACTGTAAACATCACTGTGCTTGATGCCAATGACCCACCCATTTTTAGTTTAAATATCTACAGCGTTCAGATCAGTGAAGGGGTCCCCACCGGGACTCATGTGACATTTGTCAGTGCCTTTGACTCAGACTCTGTCCCCAGCTGGAGCAGGTTCTCTTACTTCATTGGATCAGGGAATGAAAATGGTGCCTTTTCCATTAATCCACAGACAGGACAGATCACTGTCACTGCGGAATTAGATAGAGAAACTCTACCTATCTATAATCTCACGGTTTTGGCTGTTGATTCAGGGACCCCCTCAGCTACAGGAAGTGCCTCCCTGCTAGTTACCCTTGAAGATATAAATGATAATGGACCTATGTTGACCACCAGCGAAGGTGAAGTTATGGAAAACAAACGGCCGGGAACTCTGGTGATGACCCTTCAGTCCACTGATCCCGATCTCCCTCCCAATCAAGGTCCTTTTACCTATTACTTGCTGAGCACAGGTCCTGCTACCAGTTATTTTAGTCTGAACACTGCTGGAATTCTGAGCACAACCAGAGAGATTGACAGAGAACAGATTGCAGACTTCTATCTGTCTGTGATTACTAGGGATTCTGGTGTTCCCCAAATGTCTTCCACAGGAACCGTGCATATCACCGTTATAGACCAAAATGATAATCCTTCCCAGTCTCGGACCGTGGAGATATTTGTTAATTATTATGGCAATTTGTTTCCTGGTGGGATTTTAGGTTCTGTGAAGCCACAGGATCCGGATGTGTTAGACACCTTCCACTGCTCCCTTACTTCGGGAGTTACAAGCCTGTTCAGTATTCCAAGGGGTACTTGTGATCTAAATTCACAGCCGAGGTCAACAGATGGCACATTTGATCTCACTGTCCTTAGCAATGATGGAGTTCACAGCACAGTCACGAGCAATATCCGAGTTTTCTTTGCTGGATTTTCTAACTCTACAGTGGACAACAGCATCCTACTGCGTCTCAGTGTTCCAACAGTAAAGGACTTCCTGACTAACCACTACCTTCATTTTCTACGCATTGCTGGCTCCCAACTGACAGGCCTAGGGACTGCTGTGCAACTTTATGGTGCATATGAGGAGAACAATAAAACGTTTCTTTTAGCAGCCGTGAAGCGGAACAATAATCAGTATGTGAATCCCAGTGGTGTAGCCACCTTCTTTGAAAGCATCAAAGAGATCCTTCTCCGGCAGAGTGGAGTAAAGGTGGAATCTGTGGACCACGACTCATGTATTCATGGCCCATGCCAGAATGGAGGGAGCTGTATAAGAAGACTGGCTGTGAGCTCTGTATTAAAGAGCCATGAGAGTCTTCCTGTCATCATTGTGGCAAATGAACCTCTGCAGCCTTTCTTATGCAAGTGTCTGCCAGGTTACGCTGGTAGCTGGTGTGAAATAGATATAGACGAATGCCTTCCATCACCTTGCCACAATGGTGGGACCTGTCACAATTTAGTAGGAGGATTTTCCTGCGGCTGCCCAGATGGCTTCACTGGCAGGGCCTGTGAGAGAGATATCAACGAGTGCCTGTCGGGTCCATGCAAGAATGGTGCTGTCTGCCAAAATGTTCCAGGAAGCTTCAGCTGTGTTTGCAAAACTGGTTACACAGGTATGATGGTGTTTGGCTCTTTCCGTAAGACTTTAGCCATGTTAAGTATAACAGAAAGCAGTGGATTTTGTCATTTTTAAATGATTTTCACTAACAACGGGCATAATCGTAGCTAATGTTGCAAACACTTACTACTGGCCGACGCTGTTGTAGGCACTTTATCTGTATTTATTTTATTTACTTCTTATAAGAAACCTATGAGGTTAGGATAATTGTTTTCCAGTTTGTACAGAAAAGAAGCTGAAGCAGAGGGAAGGTAAGTCAGTTTTCTGAGGCGACCCAGATTTGCCACAGCGTCAGGTGGTAAGCCTACACAGTTATTTCCAGAATTTGAACTCTTAGTCAATCTGGTAAGTGTCTTGTACAAGAGAAAAAAGGGTATAATGTCTTCAAATGGGAGTGTTCCAAATTTTAAAGGACATACTATGTTTAAAGCCTAAGACCCAGACTACTTTATGTCCTAAATAACTGTTAACAATTAGTGCTGTTTGATTCTTCTATCACACCACTTTTATGATCTTTTAAGATCATTGTCATCATTATTATTGAAATATTATGATCCACATAGTCACAACAGAGCAAAAGCAGTGTTTTAAGATTGAAATTAAAACGCCTTGTTATTTTTACTGTCAGGTAGAAAGCATAATAATAGACGACTTCTTTGGTAAGCCACAACAAAACTGAAGCATAATTTACCTTGGCATTTTAGAAGCATAATAAAATATAGGACAGCAAATACATTTCACTAGTCTTTGGCATCTTAATAAGATATGTGTGCAAATTACAAATATCTCTATTGGTTTCTATATCTATCATCTATCTACCTATCTACCTATCATCTATCTATCTATTTATCTATCTATCGAAAATCTGTTAGCTGATTAGTTGCTGGTACACCTTCAAATATGTATAAATATTATGCTGCTAATAAGCTTGAGAAGAGAGAAAGTTTCTTCTGTAATTTGCATGCTCTACAGTATTAGGCCATATATATTAGAATGGATTGTTCTGCAGTGTTTACAAACACAATTTAAAATACCAGTGAGATAGGTAAAACCAGGACGTATTTTTTTAAATTTGGTAAATAGTTCACAGAATAATACTTCAAAAGAAGTTTTTATAAGAAAATACATTTGGCAGGATGCCTGGGTGGCTTGGTCGGTTAAGTGTCTGCCTTTGGGTCAGGTCATGATTCCAGAATGCTGGGATCTAGTTCTGCACTGGTCTCCTTGCTCAGCAGGGTGCCTGCTTCATCCTCTGCCTCCTGCTCCCCCTGCTTGGGATCTCTCTTTCTGACAAATAAATGAAATCTTCTTCTTTTTTTTTTTTTTTAAAGAATATGTATATAGCTATTGTATTTTTTAAAGATTTCTTTATGTATTTGAGAGAGAGAGCATGCATACATGGTGTGGGGAGGGGCACAAGGAGAGAATCTTCAAGCTGACTCCCAACTGAGCATGGAGCCCAACCAGAGCTCGATCAGATGACCCATGAGATCATGACCTGAACTGAAACCAAGATTTGGACACTTAACTGCCTGAGGCACCCAGGTGCCCCATTATATTTTTAAAAAGGTGCCCATCATGTATATACTTATGGTTTCATATTTGAAGAATCGAATTGTTTGATGGTGACATAAAGCAACTTTGAATAAGTCAAAGCAGGACATACAAGTTTTGCCTACTAATAAGATAATATCTTTGAAATATAAGTGAGGAAAAGGAGCAGCAATAATATGTAATGAAAAGAATAAAAGGATTTTATAGTGTTTGATTTAGCTACAGCTTTTGGGATGTCATTTAACCTTGCTAACCTTCAATTTCCCCATCTCCAAAGTGAAAATAATCATACTTACTTATCTTTTAAGTTTGTTGTAATAAATAAAGATAATACCTGTAAAACACCTACCAGAGTGTCCAACATTCAATAAGTTGCAATGAAATTTAGTAGTATTAGTAGTCATGCTACATAGTGGTGATAATATAGGTGTAGCACAGAATTTCCACAAAAAGACAAGAAACCTTAGTAGCACAAGGTGTGAATCGTACCCTAGATGTATTCTTAGCATCCTGAATAATAGGGCTGGATCCATGTAATCAGTTCAGAATTTCTAGAAAATTATCCTTAGTCTTTCCTGCTCCAACCCAAAAAAATCTTGAGAATTCAGCAATAAAGATTATTTTTTTGTCCATTTTAGTACAATACACTCATTCACACTTAGATTTAAAATGAGTTTATACTTAGTCCTAGAATGAAACATGTGTGAAGGCATTTGGTGGTAGATAGTAATAGAGGAACTACCAATGTGTGAGCAAAGGCCCCATATGCTGATTTCAGCATAGATACTGCTTTGTGATTGGGCATAGAACAAATTCTTCAACATAACTTCCCTCTAGTTTGTTACTTTCTTTGATTTGTTACATTTAAATGTACATTGCATACTTTTCTAAATGTAGTAATTGAAACTTTTAGGAATTCCCCTCTTTTCATTATGAAATATGCATAACATTTACGAAGTTGCTATTTAAAGCCCCGCTTAAAGTTCTTTACATCATAGACATTATTATTCATTTAGTAATTCATTTAGTTCTTCTCAAAGTTCAATGAAACTGTATTATTATTATTAAGGCACAAAATATTGTGTCTCTGATGGGTTAAAAGAGATTAAATAACTTGCCTCCAGTATGGCGCAGAACGTGGTCTAAATGGATTTTCACTGTGAGCTTGGCTCTAGAACCTCTTTTTATACGTATGTGATTCTTCATCACACATTGGTTTGTATTTGCTATGGAGTATTATGGCAAGCCCATGATATCTTTTAAGAACTTTTGTCCACTATCCTACTGGATATGCACAAAAAGCATGAGATAGTGTATTGGTATGAGATGGATCAAGAACTGAAATTACTTCCAGACTTCCAGGTAGGAAGGTACTTAATGCTAGGAAATAGCTTGCAAATTCTTTAAACTGACTAAGAATGAAGTTTGGGAAAATTCACCAATAATCTCAGCAATAAGAACACTATAGGTATTTCAGGAAACCACTGCCAATCATCTTGTCCACCTGCAGTCCTGCAATGAGTGAGTTCCAGAACAGTCCCTGCTTTGTCTTCACTCTTCAAAAGTCATTCAGCTCTCACCCACTGGCAGAATCTAAGCCTGATCCCTCTGAAAAAGATAGTTTTGTGACGTCCAGGTTGTGCAGTACAGGATAAGAATGATGCTCAGTGTCAAGAGATAACATCTGGCATTGAAAGAATGTAGAAAATTCAGCTTACATTCTGTGACTCTAGAGCCACAGCTGCCAAACAAAGATTGTAGATTGTAACCTCTTTCTGTTAGGAAAGTTATTTGAAGTTACAAAAGTAATTTGAAATTACTATGGTAATTTTACATATTGCCCCTCTTCAGAGCTCATTTTAGTCTTCACTGGCATAGTTGGAGGTAATCCAGCTGATCAAGAATGATGTAAACAAACAAAGTTGAATGATTAATACAAATCTATTTTTTGAATTCATGTAATTCATAGTTTTAAATTCTATGTGCATAGTCCATCCAGTAAAACTAGCAGATAATTCAAGTCTGATGGTTTTATTTCTTCATTTTGTTTTATAGGAAACAGTATAACAGAAAGCGTAGTGACAAAATCTTAATCCATACTGAATGTACTGTTCAAATGTCTTTATCTGTTTAAAGTTCTTTGTAAAGGTAATCCCTGAAGATACATTTTGAGTTAGTCCTTCCAGGTAGTCTTTACCAGCTAACCTCACTCGGATGGAGTAAATGCATCAAGACATCTTAAAGTGGCTAATCAGAGCTAATGAACCATAAAACAAAACTCTTACTTAAGCATACATGTACCTCATAGAATGAATTTTTTAAAAATATCCAGTCTAGTTAGCTTTACTTTTATTAATGCTAATTAAGTGCTAATGCTTTGGTAAAGCTTTACCCAAGGCCTGTATATATTGAAATGTTTCTTGGACATCAGAACTATTTCCAATCATCTATCTTCTATTTACCTTTTTGAACCTTTACCTGTAATTTTTCAAGGATTTTTAAAGTCTGGCATTACAAATGGAACTGTGAGATTTTCTTAACTTTATGTTTAAAATAATCCTTAGATATTACCCCATAACACACACACACAACCACCACTACCACCACTGTATATTTCACATAAAGTTAGAAACTGCTCAAAAGATTGGAAGAATGAGTGGCTTATGCACTGATGAAAACCAAAAATTTTATCCTAAGAATCCTATAGGGAGTGATTGTCAGCTGAACAGAGATTTTAGTGTGAACATCCTCTAAGGGCATAAGAACAAAAATGAATATTACAGAACTACAATAAAAAGATATGAAGGGATATAGTTATTACCACATTGCCCCCAGTATATTCCTGAAATATGAATTTATCATATACATTTTTTAAATTTTATTTTAAGTTGGTAACCATGGGATCACATAATACATGTGAAATAAGGAGTTTTTTAAATGAATGAGTGATTTGTTTGTATAACTTGTGTTTCTGATCTCTTCTTCTTAATTACTGGAAAAATAACCAAAAGGAAATTGAAAAAAAAAATACTGAGACTTCACATTCAGTAACAATCACTTTATGTTTCATTATTTAAAAAACTGTTCTATAATTTTATATCATAAATGGAGCTTTGATTCACTGTAATACAGCATGTTAGAAGGAATGAATTGATTTAATATAGTATAGGGCATGTGAAAAATTACTTTCGAGATTTCACAAGGTTTAACAATACCAGAAATTACATTATTGTCAACATACCTTAGTAAATCAAAAGAAAATATATTTCATATTATTCATGCCTCAAAAGTTCAGGGGATTCTGGAGAAAATTAGCAGCTTAATAACTACAAATCCAGTATTTCTTTTCCTATACAAATGACATTTCTTGCACTTAATAGAACACTAATTAGAAAGCACGATTATAGTCAGTAACCACTTGTCATTTGTCTTCCTGCTCCAGGTATCCACTGCTTGTAGCACAATCCTGCATTAATTCTTTCAGAGAAATAGATGGTGTTGTAAAATGCAGCATGTAGGTAGAGCTTATTTTCAAATCTGGGTCTCTCCTAACAGAATTAGTTCATAGCCCCTTTAACCTTTCCCATCCACTTTCACACATCTGGATGCATTTTAGGTGTGTCATTTGGAGTAATGCCAGGGTTTATTACCATATGGAGAAGTTTTCCTATGGTCTCAAGTAAGTCCTGATATTTCAGGGGAGGATGAGATTTGTCCATTCATCACTTTTATGACATTTGACAGTATAAAAAGGAATTTTTTTCCAGCCATATAAAGTTATATACAGGTTGTGCATAGTAATTTTACTGAGAAACTTGGCAAGCATTTGCTTTTGTGAAGATGGGAGTCATAACTGAGTCATTCTTTTAAAATCACAAGTTGTATGTGAATGTTGTCCGTGATCATGTGATCAGAACACCATAGAATATAAACTAAATCTAGTGAATAGATAGGAAATGAAATTTTCTGTGAAATACAAAAGAATGGCTCATTTATTATATTCATTCCTTTTCTTTAAAATACAATTTTCAATTTATGAAAGTATTAATAAGAGGCTTCCAGAAGCTTAAATTCTTTTTTCTGCAGAAAAGAAACATATTTGTAAGCTTATCATGGATTTTATGAATGTCATTATACATCATCATCTATAGTATCATTGAAATTGTATTTGTACATCTTTTAAAATACAAAAGGAAAACCGTTTCCTTTTGTTTTTCTTACTAGCACCTCTTAAACATGATATTTTTGCTTTCTTTTGCTGTAAAAAACATAATACTATTCTGTTAGGATCTTTAGATGAGCTATCTTCATAGTTCTTTGCACAATAATAGGAAACATTAACAGTGTGAAAAAAGCTACTTTCTGCCAAAATAATAAGAAAGCTTATAAGCATAAATATTCAGAATAAATAACCTATACGTTAGGAAATCATATTTATTAATAATATAATCAACTTAGATATAAATTGAACTTTGATAGTTTCAGTCTCCCTTCTATCTACGTATAAATACAATAGATCCAAAATAGTCATTGTTGTGATCTAGTATATGTAATATATTCTAAGAATTATATGTAATATATATAATATAATCTAAGAAATCATCATATTCTCATAGGTGTTCAAATTTAACAGGTGAGGATAAATTTAGCTTTGCTCTATATAATCAGCATTAAAATGTTCTGTTGGAATGAACGGAATTCAAATGTGGTCTTTGTTGCAAAGACCACAGTTGATCACAAACAGATTCAGTTTATGAACTCAGCATACCTTCTGCCCCAAACATGAGGATAATATGCTAAATTTCTTTTGTAAATTTAAACTATAACCTTCGAAAGTCTGTGGATACACTGGCCTCCCATGATCCATCCGTTCATTTTCTTTTTCAGTAGTTCCCATTTTTCAAGTTCTAAGAGCTTATACTTCTCGAAGCACACCTCCTTCTATGATAAAAAATTTATATCAACACATTAATTGATGAATATCAGAGCAATGAGACAAGTTTATTCTTGTAAACAGCTGCTATTACAACATATCTTAATAGAACAAGGCTTTTTGTGTTCCAGAGATATGGTTGCATTTCTTTGTGCAAGCCCTATCAGTATACTTGCAAGCCTCAAGGCTCTGACAAATATTGTTAATTGACTTGCAGTATTAATTAAGTTAATGACCTAATTTTGGCTTCATGGTGCACCAACACATCAGATTTTTTTGTAGTAGAAGCATTTAGAGTAATTCAAACTGCTGCATTCTCTGATAAGCATTATGCCATTAACGAGAGAATTTAAGTAGATAGATATGTGGAGAACAATACAGAATTTGCTGCTGACTTCTTACTGGATAATAGAGCATGAACTTTCCAAACCCTAGAAGTTGCATTTCAAGGCTGTCCTTTAATTCTTTGTAAAATTATGACATCTTTCCTTCATATAAAACAGTCTTTTTAATAATAACTTAAATTACAAGACTGGATTTTCAAACTGTGTCTTTGAATCTGGTATGGCAACCTCTTTGAAATTCACTAATTAAAAAAAAATACTCATCAAATGGAATACTGAAACCAAATTTTTGAGTGGTAAATAATTTATATACTCTAACACCAGCATATAAATATGACTATTTTTCTCAAACCCAACAATAAATTGATTTATTTAACTCCTAGCAGAGTCATTTTTTTTTTTTACTTTTTTATATCTATCTTCTAGAGAAAAGTAAGAAAAAAATAAAGCCCTGGCTTAAATTAAAATGCAAAATGGAATGTTGAATTTTTTTTTCTCTCACTAATGTCTATATTGTTGTATACTGAAAGAATCAGATTTCATTGAGAATTTATTTTAATTTTGGGAAGAAATTCATTCTCAAACTAATATTTTCTTAGTTTGTAGCTTCTTCTGCCATTTCCATAGTTGTATGTTTTAATATCCAAGAAAGTCTTACTTAGTTTGGGTTGCTTTCCATCCTTAATTTTGGACTAACTGAAATAGCCTATAGTGTATATTTACATTAAACTCAGATGCCTATGTTAAATTCTAATTTTGGAAGAGTATGATAACCAATTTATACAAATTACACAAAACTTCCACCTAATGTTCTTTTGTTGTTATTGTTTAAAACAAAATGTTAAAAGGCAGTCTTTTCCAACAGGTTTCAAAAGAAGATATATTTGAGATTTATGGTATCAAAGACTTGTGATTTTATACACATATTTTTTTTCTTAGCGAACATGTATGCCCAAATATTTGCTGAGTGTTCATGACAGTGCTCCCTGAATTGGTTACTCTCTGTTCCCCGTTTCAGTCTTCCAGAAGTAAAGTTGTAATTTTACAGCCCACTAACTTGTTTTCATAATATTGGACTAACCACATATAAAGTATATTAATCTATGTCCAGCTGATCCTTGAACAACACAGGTTTGAACTATGCAGGTCTAGTTATATGTATATTTTTTTGATAAATACAGTGCTACAGATATATTTTTTCTTCCTTATCATTTTCTTAACAGCATTTTATTTTCTCTAGCTTACCTAGCTTACCTGTAAGAAGACAGTATTTAATACATATAACATACAAAATATGTGTTAATCAACTATTTATGTTGTTGATAAGGGTTCTGGTCAAAGCAGGCTATTTGTAGTTAACTCTCGGGGGAGTCAAAAGTTATATTTGGATTTTCAACTACAGGGGTTGGCTTCTTTAAAAACTCAGCATTGTTCAAGGACAACTGTACTCAATACATTCTACTTTTAATATAATTCTAAAAGAAATTTTCAAAATAGAAAAATGAAACCTTACTTAGTCCAATAGCACATGTGAATGCTCTTTCAGTGGAAAAAAAATGCAAGGACTGGATGTGACTTTCTTGATAGCAAATAAGTAACTAAAAGTACAGCCAATAGGTCTTATTTATTCTCCATTGGACAATACAAGTACTAATGAAAAATCTCCACTTCTCTAGAGGGATCTGTCAGAAATCCAGTTGGAAAACAACACAGGAGAGAGTTCTATAACAGAGCATCTCTCTGGTGTGATATTGTACAGGCTTATAATAAAGTTGTTCTGCCTGTTTCTCAAATGTAACTCATTGCTACAATACTTAAAACCTAATTTCTGTGCCTCTAGATTGGTAACTTGTTTATTTTCATTATTTCCCCCTAGAATGGAAAGGTCTTCTAAATATGTTACCATTTTGCCTTGTAAGGAAGTTCCCAATTTTATTTATAAAGAAAAAAATGTTGTTTATGACACTGTGATGTAGAGAAACATGTTTAGTTAGCAGTGTCATGAGGTCTGACTCACGCTTATAATTTTAAAACTAGAACAACTGTGGCTACATAATCAAGCCACAAAAACAGAACTAAATTAAACAAAACTTTGACTATGTTTTAAGCATAGTAATCATGATGAAATGGATTATCTATGCTCAATATTAAGTCTAGTTTTGCACATAAAACTTACATGTTTTCATAAGATATTTAATAAAGGCATTAGTGCAATCATGCTAAGAAGTAGAAAATAGCTTTACAGAAACAAACTCTATTTAATTAAATAATTAGCCCTCCATACCATATCAATTAATAGAAATAAACAAAGAACTCTATAATGTCTCATTGTTTCTGGGATTTGGAAAACTAGAAAGTATTCTAACAAATAAATTACTGAAATAATTTAAAATTTATAGAAAAGTAGCATTAGAACACATTTAGATTTACGTTAAAAAATTACCACCACCACCACCACAGAAACAAATAGGACTGGCCATATACTCTACATTGGCCTACCTAGAGGTTAATTATTCAATTGCAGCTTTGCAAAGCCTGGACATGGGAGCAGACCTACACGGGTCTGTGCCATAATTTTATAATTTCTTTGGCAAAATATTAGCCTTCAAAAGACTCTTCTTCATCTATGAAATGTAAAGTTTCTGTTGCTTGGATTAATCTCCCCCACCGAAATGGAAATGCAATGTTCTGACACTTACCTGGGGTGTGTGTGTGTGTGTGTGTGTGTGTGTGTGTGTGTTTTGACCGTCATACTCAACTTGAGATGATCTATGAGAAGTCCTTATAAACTGAAAAATATGCCGGTTAGGTATTAATGTTTTAGAAAAAAGACAAGGTATACATAACCTGTAGCTAAGAATAAATCTTAAGAATTTGAAATATATGATGTGTTTCCTGATTTCTTACTCTGTTTTACAACAGATATGTGTCAGTGAAATGATATTTCTTGAGAGTGAAAGTATTTTAGTTTGACAGGCTAAATGAGGCTGTTGCTTACCTTTAAAAAATCTGAGTTGAGGAAATCTCTACAGTGAGAATTTTACTGTAAAAGTTTCAAATCTCATTATAGAACTGAAAAAGGAAGTAACTGACAAGAGAAAATAAATTCAGTGAAAACATTTAAATATGTTCACCATTTGTGATTTTCCTGAAAATAGTAGTTCCTTCCAAGGTGTAAATTTCCTATTTTATGTTAATTATGTAAATTATTATAATTATGTAAATTATCTCCTATTTTAATGCACATCTTTACAATAGGATAACTAAATAAGATTTTGAACTGAGAGGTATTCCAATTTTCTCATGTCAAGTAAAACATTCTTACATTGTTTTTCTCCAAGATATGATCTCTCAAACAGATTTTTTTTAATTTTTAATTTTTTAATTTCTTCTCAGTGTACCAGAATTCATTGTTTATGCACCACACCCAGTGCTCCATGCAATACGTGCCTTCCATAATACCCACCACCAGGCTCACCCTTTTACATATGGTTATGAAGTAATAGTATTAATATGTTTCTGCATAGATTTTTTTAACGAGTTTGATACTTTTCAGGTAAAATGTGTGAATCTTCCGTCAACTACTGTGAATGTAACCCCTGCTTTAATGGAGGTTCCTGCCAAAGTGGTGTGGAGTCATACTATTGTCATTGTCCATTTGGTGAGTACAGTTTAGGTGTTGATACAAAATATCAATCTGTTTTGGCACATGGTTTAGCAATTTTATTTTATCGTGGCCATGAGTGATTAAGAAAATATTAGTTGTTTTACCCAGGAGGTATTAGCAAAATAAAATTACAAATGTTTAATATTGCTTAAAAAGTTTACTACGGAAATGCCATTGAATATATTGCTTCAGTTACTACTAGAAAAGTAATCAAGATAATTGAATTTGATGTTGTCTCCTCAGGACATTTCCCCTCAAATATTTATGGATGACTTCTTTTTAGCCTGGAAACTATCAAAGCAAAAATCTTTTAAGCACTATCTGACATCACTCTCTATTTAAAATCTTTAAGGATAATTAACCAAAGTGTTTTCTGTTTTGTTTTGCTGCTTTTCGTTTTTACATTAATTCAATCACTTCTAATAGAAGGATTCGGTAACTAGACATGCAGTTTTCATGATATGCTTTTTCTAGATATTACCAAATAACTAATCACAATTCAGACTAATGTGTTCTTCTGAGAAAGAGAGTTATTAGAATTTTTCTGTAAACATTTATATTTATTCACCATTATGTAATGGACTAAAAGATTCCTTTCAGATCTCACTCAAATGTTACCCAGCACTGGGATAGCCAAGGACTCTGAGAACAGCTTTGGACAGAGCTTTTATTTTAACTTGGATTGTTTAATTAATTTGTGATTACTACACTACAGTTTGAAGGATACTTTACCCTATAATATATTATTCATCTCCAGATGTCCTACAGTAATTAGAGACCCTATCTCTCTCCATAAACAAGAAAGGAGAAAGATGTTTTTCTAGTCTTTCCTTGAGCCATCCCTGAGTTATACAGACTCTCAAAAGGGACTCTCAATGTACAGTTGCAAATAGAGCTTAAAAAGAATCTGAGGTTTCTAGTAATAGTAAAATGTAGTGTTAATTCATTTTGAAATAATTCTGTGACTGTACCTGGTTATATTTTTATAAAGCACATCAATAGAATGATAAAGAAAAACAGAATATAAGTATCTAATTGTGACCAATGCATTTTAGCAATGGTTCTGAGGCCCAGAAATAGAGAGCTTTGTCTAAAGTCAAAAAATGAAAACAAAGCAAAACTACCCCAAGATGATATAGTGACTAGAACACAATTTTATTTTCAGTCCAGTATGACATTTACAGTATCCTGCTTTTTAAAATTTCTCTGAGATTCTCACCAACAATGCCTCTGAAGCAGTGAAAAGCAGATTAAGGTCAAAATAAGCACAACTTTAGATCTCCCAAAACTTCTTTCACTAATCTCTTATAATCCTAAAAGGTGCTGCTTTTGACAGATAACCACAAGCAGATTTCATGGTTTAACTTGTGTTTGGAATGAAAGATAAAGGGATTGGAATAGAAAGTGGACAAAATTAATTTTAAGTGAATGAAGAAAGGTTTTTAAATGTAAATCTTTTAAATGTAAAAGATTCCTTTACATTGCAGTTGCAAATATGAGGATTTAAGATAATTGTTATCCAATAGAAACCAATCATTGCTGCAGTGTAGCTGATGCAACAATAATTGCCCATTGGGCAAAAGTATTTTGGGGTCACCCTACCAGAGACCCCCAAGGTACTAGCTCAGCAATATAAATTAGAGACAGATCCCATGCGGCTGGTAGTGCAAAATTCTCCCTCCATTTCTTCCAGTGGCAAAAAGCAAAAAACAAAAACCCCATGATTTAAACTTTTACATTGTCAGCTGGCAACAGAAGATTTATAAAAGAAAATAAAACAGAAAACCTTGTAACAATAATACATGACTTGAGACCAGATAGAATTAAAAGGACAAAGCATTTTCCTTTTCAAATTGAATGTGGGTGAAACATGCAAATACAAATGACAGCTGGAATGCCTCAAACAAATAGCTGGAGCTACTTACACATGCATCCTATAAAACAACATCTTAACTATAAATCTGAAGTTAGAAAAAGAATTTGCACTGTTTACTTTCTCATCAGTGAAATATTTGTTGTTTGGATTTTTAAAATTTTTTTAGATTTTTATTTTTTTAGATTGTAATTTAGAAAAACATAAAGTGCTTAAGATTTTATAAAGGGAGCCTGTATGATGATAACTTCCTATGTATGTATATATATATATATGTGTATAACTACCCACACATAGGATATTCCTTATTAGAGTAATTTTAATAATTTCTCTTGATCTTTATGTAGTTTTATTTCCTGGCATTTCATTTGAAGGGCTATTTTTAAATCTTCCTTAGTTTTCATTTTATTTCAAAAAGAAAAATCTACCTTTCTCTAGAAATAATAACAAAACTCTTTAAGAAGAAAAATATTCCATAAACAAATACTTTCATGTTTGAAATATCTGAATCAATTTGTATCAAGAATCAATTTGCATAAAAATAGAGGACATCTTGCCAGGATCTATATTCTTTCTACATATATTTATATTCAATTTTTTAAAAAGATTTTATTTATTTATTTGAGAGAGAGCACAAGCAGGGGGAGGGGCAGAAGGAGAAGCAGACTTCCCTCTGAGCAGGGAGCCCAATATGGGGCTCCAACCCAGGACCCTGAGATCATGACCTGAGCTGAAGGCAGATGCTTAACTGACTGAGCCACCCAAGGGTCCTATATTCAATTTTTTAAAGGATTTATTTATTTATGAGAAAGAGAGAGTATGAATGAGCCAGGAAGGGGTAGAAGGAGAGGGAGAAAGAAACTTTAGCAGATTCTGCACTCAGCACAGAGCCCGATGGCGGGCTCTGTCTCACGACCCTGAGATCACCACCTAAGCTGGAACCAAGAGTCAGATGTTTAACCTTCTGGGCCACACAGATATCGCTATATTTAATTTTAAAGCCCATGTTCATATTTTTATTAAAACTTAATCAGGAGAGGCCTGAGAGAATACATAGTACAAATTTATTTTTCCTCAATAATCTATTTCTTTGTATAGTTTATCTTTGCTTTTTCTTTAACTTTGGTTACGCTTTCTGTGTATATAAATAAGGTATATATGATATAGCAAATGTATATTTAATATAAATAAACTTTTAAATTTTGTTGTATATTGTTTTATACATTATATAAATTAGAAATGTACTACTATATGATATATAATGTTTTTTGATATACTATATAAATAAATTTATGACATTTGATATATATAATATATATAATTTCTATAGTTTCTTTGCTTTTTAACTTCAGTTAATGTTTAAAAATAAAAAATAATGCATATTTCCTGCACATTAATAATGAATATTATCTCAGCCTTAACAAAGCAGGCAAAGATAAACAACACAAGCTTTTATAGCAGCTTCTAGGCCTCTTTAATTTAAAGAATATTCAGATATAAGATGCGGTGCAGTCAAAACAACTACACAATCAGTAGATCTGGCCTCAAATTTTGGCTCTGTCGCCGATAGTTCTGTGACCTCAGGCAAGTCTTAAATATTCTGTAAAATGATGGTATTAGTTTCTTCTAGCTGAACAATTCCCTGACTCTAAATTTAACGCATTTATGAGAGATGTACAGCCAAAATTAAGGAATGGAACCTTTGCAAGTTAATAAGAATCATACTGTATTGGCATGGGTTAATTTTCCAATCATTTGCTACAGTCGACTAATATTTGTGGGAAAAGAATTTTGGCGTAGCACTGTAACATCAATAAAACTCATTTTTCAAGTAAAAAAGGAACCAGCCCAAATAAGTGGGAATGCTGGATTTCAGAAAAAAACAGAAGGCTATTTTAAAGTAGCCTGTTGTAAATCATACCCAAAGAAGGTATAAAGCAAGAAAGAAATAAAAATTTGAGACAATTATTTCCTTCCCTAACAGCAGTGATTCCCTTCCCTGATCTTGCAGTTCTTGAAAATACCACGAAGACAGGGACTAATATTTTTTAAGGTCAAAACAAAATTTACCATCCTCAATTGAATTGAAATTGTTTTTGAGAATTAAATATTATAAAGGAAATATCAGTTGAAAATTACAGCATCTTAAAATTTTGAAAAGTTTGACAAAGTAATTTTGAAAGGTTTCCAGGAGATACATCTCTTCAGACATAATCCATTCCACTAATTCTAATTTTTACAAATGAGACCTACTTAGATATGTTTCCTAGTTGGCCGAAGAAAAACAAATACAGCAGTTCTCACCTCTTGTACGCTTTAAAGATCATTAATTTGTTCTATTTCAATTTAATTTAGACAGTTTTCTTTGGGGCATAATATTAAAAAAGTTTGTTAAAAGCATGATTCATTATTGTAACTTGAAATTATCCTAATCAAAGTCATTTACTAACATTTCACTGGAATTTCATGAGTCAATTTATCAATTCTCCCATCTACAGGTGTCTTTGGAAAACACTGTGAGTTGAATAGCTACGGATTTGAGGAGTTATCATACATGGAATTTCCCAGCTTGGACCCCAATAACAACTATATATATGTCAAATTTGCAACTATTAAAAGTCATGCTTTATTACTTTACAACTATGACAACCAGACAGGGGACCGGGCTGAGTTTTTGGCCCTTGAAATTGCTGAAGAAAGATTAAGATTCTCTTACAATCTAGGCAGTGGTACATATAAACTCACCACCATGAAGAAGGTGTCAGATGGACATTTTCACACTGTGATCGCCCGGAGAGCAGGAATGGTAAGACATTTCATTCTATATTAAAAGTTGTTTAATTGTTGTACATCCAGTCAATCAAGCCTTCAAGTTAAAGCATGAATTAAGGTGCAAATTTGACCAGTTTTGTTATGAACTATAGCAGCAAAGAGGTAAGGTCTTGCTTTTGCTCATGACAACTATTTGTCACTAAAAACAACTTGTCTCAAAAGCAACAGAAGGTAGAAAAATAAAGAAAACATCTTATTGCATAAACATTTCATTTTATACATTTCCTATATATGTTTAAGGCCACATCAGAACTGTACTTAAAAAGGCTACTTTTCTAAGTATCCCAGCCCTAACTGAAGAAACAATTTATAAAAACAAATGAAAAAAACTTTTGTACAAATAAATTATTGAAAAAGATGATGCTAACACATATTCCAATATAGTAGTTAGCAATCCTTATTGTACTCCCACTTCAACATGCTGTCATCTGTGAGGTCTATGACATGGTATGAAAATGGAATTTTGTTTGTTGATTATCTAAGGTATTTTCAGAACTATAAACTCAGTAATATTAAGATTTCCATATTATATGCTATTTAATTATATGGCTCTCATATTACAATAAGATGGTACATATTTACTTAGTGTTTATGTTCATTATACAAGTATTTCCTTTATAAAGGAAAATGCATGATATATTTTCCCTATTAGTGTTTGAAAACATTTTATATAGAACAATAGACTGGAAAGACTTATTTATTTATGTATTCATTTATTTAAATTCCCAACTATCTCTTCATGGATTCTCCCCATTTTCAACAATAATCAAGGTTTTTTGAAAAAGTAAATGCTAACAAAACTGTTTTAAAATATTTCTGGATTTTATGTCAAGCTTTTGAAATTATAACTGCTCTTTAAAATTTACATTTTGGGGTGCATGGGTGGCTCAGTGGGTTAAACCTCTGCAGTTGGCACAGGTCATGATTCCAGGGTCCTGGGACTGAGTCCTGCATCGGGCTCTCTCCTCAGCAGGGAGCCTGCTTTCCTCTCTCTCTCTCTCTCTCTCTCTGCCTGCCTCTCTGCCTACTTGTGATCTCTCTCTGTCAAATAAATAAATAAAATCTTTTTAAAAAAATTACAAAAAAAATAAAATAAAATTTACATTTTACCCTTCAAAAGAAATAGAATTAAAAAACATGAAGTCATGTGTTAAAATAAAAACTAGCCAAAAGAACAAAATAAATGCTCTGAAATAATTTTTAAATGAAGACACTTGGGATCTAAAGACTATAGTTTTATCTCTTAGCTTTGTGGCAATCCTGAAAAACATAAAAATATAATTCTGAAATATATAGTTCTGAAACTATGTATAGTTCTGATACATCTCTTCGATGTAAATATAGTTCTGAAAATATAGTTCTGAAACTGATCAGATGAATCATATATTTGTCTAATGATATAAGTATTTTTAACACTAAATTTTGGGAACACTATATTATTGGACTTCATATAAGCAACTTGCAGAAAGAACATAGAAATGTTTTTTTTTTTTTACCATGTTTTTGTTATTTTTTCTGTGATCCATAGTTTTAAAAGAATAGTTTTTGTGTCCTTTATAATTATAAATTTCATAAAGACATAAGACTGAAGCAATCTTATTATATTTTTTTTCTGACAAATATAGATAAAAACAGTCTTTATCAAAAGACAAAATTCTCTTTGTTTTTAGGAGTACTTTAAATCCATGTGTTTTGGGGCTTTTTTAATGACATCAAATACAATGGGTTTTCTCTCCTCTAATATAAAGTAGGAAAGAAGATTTAAACAATGTTTTAAATACAGAAATATTTTCATATAAGGAAAGAAAAAGAATAGTGATGGGTCTAAAGATGACCAGATGACTGTATCATCACTGTCAAGGTTAGATGTTTGGATATTCATCCACGGATATCCCCATATCCACTGTGTTGCATTCAGGGTTCTACCAGGTTATTAGATGAGTCTATTGAAATATATGTGTGAAAACAATAAACGTATTAGTGAAAATTCAGGAATTATTTTCAATATGTGTTGTCTTCCTTTTCTCTTATGAACTTGGTGTTAATGTTCTGTAACTATAACTTTTTTCTAATATATTTAATTTACAAAATGTTTACTTAATAAAATTACCCCTAACAATCTGAAAATGAGATAAAAACAAGAGTAAAATTTAGTAATAATAATTGCAATATAAAGCCTGTAATATATGAAAAATAATTTATTTTAAAATATCTACTTGGAAAGTGCTCATTTGGAGCCTTGAGTTGATAGTAATTCAAGGAGGCTTTGTTTATTGAAAAGGGGTTGAGCAGAAAATAAAAATTTGGTTTAAAGATGGGAATAATATCTCTACCTTTTTGTACTAATACAAAGATTAATATAAATCATATCTAAAATTTTATATATTTGATATTAAATAAGTGTTTGATAAATGTTAGTCATCCTGTTTCCAACAACACTGACTCATACAGCCTTTTGGGGTTAAAAAATGTTTTACTTAATCTCAATAAAGTTTTAATTATGAGTAGTGCCTAAAAAGTCACACTGAATTCAATGAATCCTAATAGGGGTATAACAAACAAAACTTGGAAATAATACTTTTTTTAGATTAGTATTAAGTCAGTATGCTCATTTCTGCCTGAGATTTTTAAAACCAGCCTAATACCAAACTAGGAGAATATAGATTTATATAGAAAAGGACCTCTAGGAGAATATAGATTTAGAAAATTCCAAAACTCCTGATTATCAATTTACCCCAGCATTATTGAACCTGACAGAACTAGAACAAACGTGAGGTCTGCTATCTGTGTTGTGTGTTAGGTCTTCCATGAGCCGTAATGATTTCCTCATAATGACAGGACCCTAATGGGGCATAGCAGGTAGCACCTCACCCCGATTCTCCAAGCATATGTGAGATAACCATTTTGCTAAGATGTTGTCAACAGACTTTTATGTAGAATAGATGATTTTATCTGATGACTTCCAAGGTCCCTTTAAATTTCATGAAGATTTAATTCTATCGAACTAGCCTTTGGGAGTAAGAGGGAGAGCAAAGAAAGGTACTGTGTGCGTGCCAAAAAGGATAGAGAACAAATGCTTTTCGTTCATTTGCACTACGTGGCCATAGTCATCCAGTTTTAAAGGATACCAAATGTGGGAAAAAAATACCTTTGTCCTTAGTTCTTCGATGAGAGGAAAAAAAATGTCTTCCTTTTTAAAGAACACCCAAAATAAGGCCCCTACTGGATTTTGAATCTGTCATTTTCTGCAGTTCAAAGGGATTTTGTTAGAAACTGGCAAAATCATTAACTTCTCAGTTATGAATCATTGAGTAGACAGGATAGAAACATCTCAACTTACAGCAGTACTGGTAGAAAAATTCAGCGGTAACAGAAAACGCATTTAACTCTGAAGATTAAATTGCACAAGTTGCTATTCAAATAAAACTTCCCCTCCAGCGTTCTTTCTTTGTACTGTATCATGAAGCTTTTAGAAAATGGGAAAATATATTAACTATTAAGATTGACCAAAATATGATGCCATTATGTAAGGTGTTTTTTCCCCCCTACTTGAGACATTCATAAATATCTATGTGATATTCATAGTTTGTGATAGCTTTAGGGATATCTAGAATGGAGGGACACTTTGCATAGTATACAGAGATATGATAACAATTTTGTTTTAGAAATAAAGGGAATTGTGCTTGAGTCAAACACTCAACCTAAGCAACACAAGTTGTATCACAAAAACCCAATATTGCTTTTGGGATCTAATGCCACTCAATTATTATAGAACACTGGGGGAAAAAAAAAAACTATTGAAAGACTTAACTAAATAGGGCATGAATTCTTGACACAGAATTGGAAGAGTAAATGTTTCCTAAAAATGTTAGTATTTATTATAATTGCCTTGAGTATGTGGCCAGAAAAAACATTTACATGGCTCATGAGAATTTATTGTATGGAATTTATAGTTGTTTCTAATAATTAACTGATAGAAGTATTTTTGAATATTTTATTCAGTAGTATTTGATGCACAAAAACTATATATTGACCCCATTCTTTATTTTTGAAATGCAAGATATTTAAGATATATTTTTACAAGTCTCCCATCCAAATATAAATTGTTACAGACAATCTCTAAAAATAATACCCACCGTTGATATACATCTAAACATCAGAGGTTAAGGAAATGAATCATTCCCATATGAAATAATTCAAGAAAGCAGAAAACCTGATGCTTTCATATGTAAGTCAGGTGTAATGCTAGTCAACTTGCTTAACCTCCCTGGGCTGTTTTGGACATTTGCTTTGCTTTCATTACAATTAACCTCAAATGAAAACCATTCTTAAAAATTAACACTTACATAGTATTTATGTTTTTACTATAATGGACAAAGTGGGATTAGCCCTGCTCTGTGGCATTCAAGTAAATTTAAGCAGAACCCTTTACTGTCTGCCTTGGGAGAAACCCTTAGTCCTTCTGTACTTCTGGATTTGGGGTTAAGCATTCTCCTGTGATTTACTGGCCATGTTCTGAAATACCACATTGTGAATATCATCCTTATAATTTCACCAGCTAAATTTTGCAAAGTTTTGTTAGTTGCAGAATTTTACTGCAGTTTGGGGAACGAAGGAGGGGCATCACAATAGCATTGCAGAGCACAGAATAATGTGAATATGCGACAACCTTGGTCTTAAACCAGATCACAGCCATCTCTAGGGACCATTGCTCAATATAGAGAACCTTGACTTCTCTCATATTCCCAAACCTTGTGATCATGATTTGATGACTCCATTTACTGATCAAATAGAGTATTCAGCATTCGTATATTCTAGTGAACAGAAGACTTTTGTCTCAAGGATATGCATCCCTTGGAATGCAGAAACAGTTACTGTTAGTTGTAATTTAAAGATTATTCGGGAGTTTCTACTGTATCATAATAGATGATAATGCATTCTGATAATGCATAAATATACTGTTATATACTTTTTATAAATAAAGATTCTTATCATAAGTGGAAGGGGTCTAACTGACTTGTTTACTTTGTCTCAAACTTTATCTTTAGTACAAGAACAATTTTCATAGATTGCTGTAAAAATACACTATGCTTTGAAGATATTTTTGTATATATGACTAAAATATAGTTGATATAAGACTTCTGATAAATCAGAAATCTAATGTCTTTTCATTTGTTAGAATAGCTGGATAATACCTTAAACACGTTTCTTAAGATTGTAATCCCAAGAAGCTGTCCTCTATGTCCCTTAAGTTTCTCGTATGATAGTGTAAGAGACATTAATGGCATATATAGTTTTTCACTTGTGAAACAAAGGGGCTGGAGAAGATTTTTCAAAGTATGTTCCAATCTCTTTTATGTAATGATTTCATAATTTTAGACATGTAAAAGAAATACGTACTCCAAATTTAATATTATAATTGTATTATGTCATAATATACTAATTGTTATCACAATTTCAAAATGATGTCCATGTAGAGACAAGTGCTAGGTAATGTCAGCTGAATAGGACAATAGGGATGGCAGAACTCAAGATAAATATTTCCTTCTACTTTATAGGCAGCTTCCTTAACCGTGGACTCTTGTACTGAGAACCAAGAACCAGGGTATTGCACTGTCAGTAATGTTGCAGTTTCAGATGACTGGTGAGTAAAATTATTAGCTTGATCTTTATTATTAATTGACATTAAAAAGGAAATTAAACAGGGGTGCCGGATGACTGTCATTTGAGTGGCTGACTCAGTCTCAGATCCAGTCTTAATCTCAGGATCATGAGTTTGAGCCCTGCAATAGATATATTTTTTTAAGAAATTATACATTTAAAGATAATTGTGTTAAAGAGTTAATAATTTGTATACAGAATATGTAAAAATGGTGTGAAATGAAGTGGTAGAGGTAAGGATAAAGCCAGAGGAAGAAAAGAGTAACATGGGCCATACTCTTTGAGATGATTCGTGAAATCGTTGCATATGACCTGGGTCCTGCAAGGGTCTGAATTAATTTTAAATACCTTCTCTGAAAGTTGCATGTGACAATTATCCACAGATACTTTTCAAGGGTGCCTCAAGCTGAAACACAGCATTATGTCATCTAAAACATAAGTTATTTTAATAGAAATAGCAACAGAGAAAAATAAATATCAACACATCATCCATGGCATTAATTAACTTATTGGTATCATTATGATCTTGTAGTGAAGAAAAACTATAAACTAACATCAATATTAGAGTTGTCACTATTTATACTGCACGGTATCTTCTTTCCGATAATATGTTTCCTCTTGCTAACTCAGCATTGTTTTATACATCCTATTTGACTAACTGAAAATGTCATTTCCATAAGTTTTATTATTTTTCATGCCTTGAAAACCTAATAATCCTGTAGAAATCTGTCAGAAGATATGCACCAATAGGTAATATTTTCCATTCAAATTTACCACGCTATAACACATGCCAGAAAAAGTTATGTTCACTCTTTTTAAAACTAAACATTCTACTGAAATCTATCGTGTTGGAACTAATATACTTATCTTTGCTTTCTTATGTAGGACTCTTGATGTTCAGCCAAATCGAGTCACAGTTGGAGGTATCAAATCGCTAGAACCGATCCTTCAGAGGAGAGGGCATGTGGAAAGCCATGATTTTGTCGGGTGTATAATGGAATTTGCAGTCAACGGAAGACCTCTGGAGCCCAGCCAAGCTTTGGCAGCACAAGGCATCCTAGATCAGTATGGCAATTTTACTTCTTAATATTTTAAAGAAAAAATGCACAAAATTTACAAAATTGAGCATCCAAAGACGAAATTATTGTGCCCAAAGCCCTAAAAGCATCAAGTGTTTTACATTGTTTTAAATTTTAAATATTTATTTATAGTTGCAAACTTTTGTTTGGCATAAATGTGATATTTAGTTGGAAAGTTAACGCTTATTGTCTGAAGTCTAAGAAAGAATATAGGTATGCACGTATGCTTGTATATGCTTCACATTACCTTAAGTGGTTGTTGGGAAGATTATAATGACTTAAGCAGAGTAAATCTCACAGGAAAGAGACTGGCACATAATAATATATAAATGTTAGTGATAATGTATGCAAAAAACCATTTGATATTACATAGCTTTATATACAAATGTATATTTTCAAAACTTGATACATCTTTAATAAGCAATAATTTGATTAATTGTAAGACATTTGATTTTCCGATGTAATTATTGGTTAGGTTCCCAGCAATGATTTAGGAACTGTGAAAATAACATTATTTATTGTAAAAATTATTATTCTCATTCATAATAAAAATTGGAAAATTCAGAAAAATGTGAAGTATCCTATAACCTAATAACATAGAGACAAACACTCTTATCTTATTGTCCCATTCATGATATAATATGAACATGCCCTACTTTAACTATGAATATACACTTTACTTGTTTCCAATTTTATTGATATTTTAATAGCCCTGTGCTTAATGCTATTCTTAGTATTTTACTGTATTCTATTTTAACCTTTACAACCATTTTATTAGATAGATATTATTATTTTCTGAGTTCCTCAGAGTTTTAAAAACTTGCTTAAAACCAACCAGCTTATGAGCAGCAAAGCTAAATCATGAAGTAGGTACTTGGTCAAGGACAAGGCAGATCCTTGCTCTTGAGAAGTTCATAGTCCCTTTAAATTCATCATTACTAACCTCTTCTGTGGCCATGATTTTGCCTGGTGACATATTCTATTCCTTAATTTAACCGTTTTCCCACCTTTCTTAATGACAATCCTGCCTCCGCTTTTCACAGACATCAAACATGGTCTCCTGTATCATCTTTCTATGATGATATTTGCTTTCTAAGTTGCTCAGAAAATTGAAGCAATCAAAAGAAAACTCCCAAAGGCTTCTCCTGCCATATTTGCCTATGAACACATGCATGCCAAAGTATACCTTATATCCTGTTACTATGAATGAACTGCTCCTATTTCCACAAAAACCAACCTTTTTTATGTAATGGGTTCAATCCCCAACACCTTCTAAAAACAACTGTTCAGCTGTCTCATCAGTGTTTTCGGTCCTCATGTCAATCCATGCTGTTATTTCTCCCTTTTTATTTTTTTAAAACCTTTATAAATCCCATTTCCTCCCCGTCTTTTCTCTTTTGAAAAATTATTCTGTCGGTGTCAAAGTGATCAAGAAGCTTTACATTGCTAAAATCAATGGTCAGTTCTCCTCTTACTTGAACTTCAATATTCATCACTCCCTCCCACTAAAAATACTTTATTAGTTTGTCCACAAGCACATGGTATACCCCTGGTTTTCTACTCTGATTCTCTGTCTCATCTGCTTGACCTTATCTTCTTGATCTTTTATATCTATATTCATTCTTTAAATTATGTGTTGTAGTCCTTAGTTTTAAGTACTATCTCTAAAACTCGTGACTTTTAAATATTTATCTTCAACTTGGCCTCTCTGAACTTTAGACCCTGATATCCCACTGCCTACTCAATATCCCACCTATCTTTCCAATAAATATCTCAGACTGAAATTTAAAACTGAGCTCCTGGCCTTTCTTCCTGACTTCTTCCAAATCTACTTGTTCCACACATTTCTCTATCTTAGAAACTGAACTCAATCCACCCACCTGTTCAGCCAAACATTTTAGGCTTACCTTTGACTCTTCCCTTCCTGACATACCTCACTTCCATTGCACCAGCATCCAGAATGACATTGAAAAACAGATGTAAATTCTAAGCCTAATTTAAAGGCCTTCATGATACAGCCTCTCTCTTAATTTTCTCACCATATTTATATATGCTTCTTTTTTTTGTCCACTCTGATCCAACCATATTGGGCCCCTCAGTGTTCTTCGAACATACTAGGTACAGTTTCTCTTCAAGGCTTTCTTACTGTTTCCTCTGCTTGGAATGATCTTCTACCAAATATGCTTTTTTCTCTCAGTTTGTTTAGGTCTTTACAAAGATGGGTCCTTCTTTTACTGATGAATCTAGAGGATCCAGCAACACTGCCCCTGCTCCCAAAGCTCCCAATAGTCTTTGTCTATGTTAATTTTCCCATAGAACTTTCTTCATTCTAACATATTACACATTTACCTAATTTTTGTTTTATTTTGTTTTTTGACTGCTTCCTCCACAAGAAGAAATAACTACTCCATGAATATATGGATTTTTTTCGTCACTTTACTCCCATGCTTAGAATAGTATGCTTATAATTGGCATATAGTAAGCAGTCAATAAGTATTAGTTGAATGAGTTATCTGGGGAGGAGATGTGTAAACAAATAAATAAGTGGCCCGTTAGGTAACATTAACCAAAGATGTCCAACTCAAATGAAAATTAATTTAAAGAAGAAATTTTCACCTCTTTTTCTGTATTGTGTAAGATGTCATTTGTTTCATTTTCTCCTTTATGAACGAGGCAGAGAATGTGTTACAGAACAGCTCCTTGTTTGATTAGATGCTCCAAACGTAGTTGTAACTTGAGTTTTAAAGAAGTGAGTTCATGAAACTCAGCAAGTTAACAAAAGCTTATATCTAATTTTAACAAGTGCTCCCCCACATACTTTATTTTGTGCCTTATGGTTCTTTATTTTGATTTCATTTTAGATGTCCTAGACTGGAAGGTGCTTGTACTCACAGCCCCTGCCAGCATGGTGGCACGTGTACAGACTACTGGTCATGGCAACAGTGTCATTGCAAAGAAGGACTAACTGGGAAATACTGTGAGAAATGTATGCAAGCTGTTTTATCTTCCACTGGAAATTATAATCATCATGAAAAGTATAGATATACGCCCTTAAATATGTAATTGTATTCAAAGAATTATTTTCATTCTAAATGCTGAATATATTAAATGGTAAAATTAGTAAAAATGTAGTGACGTTTTCTACTTATTTTTTAACTTGAAGAAGAGTGATGTTCTTCTAGAATTATTTACTAAATTTTTAATTTCCATCTTATGAATTTATTAATTTTGTGAACCTAATTTATAGGAATGTTACACAATTTACAAGGTTGAGGGCTATACCAGGTTTTGGTTTATTACCTGCCTTTAGGGGATATTTCTCCAATAAATATTTGGTATGTGGCAGAAAGTATAGATACTAAATGACTGAACACTGACGTCATAAAATGTCAGTCTAATCTATTATAATTAAGAGTGGTACTTGTATTTTATTTTATTATTTCATTTTTTTAAGATTTTATTCATTTATTTTGACAAGAGAGAGAATGAAGGGGCAGAGGCTGAGGGAGAGAGAGAATCTCAAGCAGACTGCCCACTGAGCACAGAACCCATCACAGGGATCTATTTCATGACATTGAGGTCATGACTGAGCAGAAATCAAGAGCCAGGCACTTGGGTGCCTGGGTGGCTCAACTGGTTAAGTGTCCGCCTTAGGCTCAGGTTGTAATCCTGGAGTTCCAGGATCTTTCTCTTAAATAAATAAATTAAAAAAAAAAAAAAAAGAGTCAGACACTTAACTGACTGAACCACCCAGACACTCCAATATTTGCATTTTAATTTATAGTTATTGGATTTGGTTTTGAGTCTTTTTAAATCTTTTTAGTAGTTATTTGCTTTTAAACACTAATACTGTTTTTCATAAGACATTAGTGACATTCAAGCCATCTTTAGAACATGGCATTCTATAATTTTAAGCTGTATATCTCCCTAACTAACCCTAATGGGGTTTCTTTTATAAAATTTGCTTTATTTTCAAATATGTGGTTACTTTACTTTCAATTATGTGATTACTACTTAAATCATTGCAGTTATTTGACCACTTCTTAAGAAATCTTGATTCTATTAAAATATGAGAATGGATAGAAATTCATGATCACATTAAGGACATAATATACTCAAAAAGATCTCACTAGCAGAAGGTATAATTACATTTAATTTTTAGGATAAAATCAAAACATAAAAAAGTATGCTGTCACATAATATTTGTTATAGTAGTAGGTATTTTATAAGTAGGAACCCAATTATATCTGGAAAATTAAATAAGTCATTGGCTTGAGAAATGCCTGAGGTTCGTTTTTTAAATTAAGATATTACATATACTATAAAACTTACCTTTATAAAGTATACTATTCAATGCTGTAACCCTTTTGAGTTCATTTGCTTTATGTCCTTTCTTTAGCTATGTTCACCATTACTATAACAAACTTCTAAAGTTCAGTAATATGAACATTTTATCACATTATGATAAATTATAATTATACATGACAATTACATATAATGATAAATTCTATGTGATCATATGATTATTACTGCTAATAAAGTAGCTACAAATATAAAATATTTGATTGTGCACTTCTTTGTCCAAATTTGTAATGTGCTAGAGGCTTAAGAATATAAATCACTTAATTATGAAAACATATTCATTTATGAATTTTGGAAGCACAGTAAAACTAATTATGAACACATTTTTCAACTCCATATTTTTAACAGGTGATATCTCTGTAGGTATTCATGATTTATATCATATATCAAATATGTTGATGAATATTTCCCAAATGATTAACGTTTCTGAATTGGATTTAAGCATTTGAAATTAACTTACACAATAATTCACAAGTGGAAATTTTTTTTCCAAGGGGAGGATTGGAGAATATTGATTCTGAAATTTTTTATAATGTTTGTCACCTCTCAAAACTATTTAAGAAGCCAAATGCACACATTCATGTTTCTCTTCCTTCATTGGCTTTCAGCTATTACTCCTGACACTGCCTTATCATTAGAAGGCAAAGGCCGCCTGGATTACCACATGAGTCAGAATGAGAAGCGGGAATATTTGTTAAGACAGAGCATACGAGGTGCCATGTTGGAGCCTTTTGGTGTGAACAGTCTGGAAATAAAATTCAGAACAAGAAGCGAGAATGGCATTTTAATCCATATCCAAGAAAGCAGCAATTACACTACTGTGAAGGTAGGATAAAAGCTAATAGTGACTTCATTTGACTAGACCGCCTGCTGTGTCATGGTTTAAATCACTTTGCCCATAATTTCTGTCCTTTTCTTTACAATCCATTAGAGTTCCGACTAATGCTGGGCACTATTCCAATATCATCTATCTTAACTATTCTCCAGGCATTGGCCAGAGTAACAAAGATCTGAATGGTTTGGTTTCTAAACATCTTTGTCTTGATTTCAAGTAAAGACCATTGCTAGGTAGGCCAGCATAGAAAGAATTTGTTGCAATTTACTGTGTCAAATAAAAATTCATATTTCTGTTATTTCTCTATTTTTAAACAAAGTAAAACAAAAAGACAATGTGTCTTTGAAATTAAAAAAAAAAGTCTCCAAAAATTATTCCAAACACTAATATGTTTATTTTAATTGGTGGGACTAGAGTAAGGAAAATAATTTTTAAGTTATCTGGCTTTATTCTGGAGCATATAGCCAATTCACTAATTTCACAGGGTATACCCTATGAAATTAAGTATCTTTGGAATTATTGTCAGTTAAATCACAGCTGAGTTCTCCAAATAATTTCTAAATAAATTACTTTTAAACATTCTATTTCATGAAAACAATGTACTGATTTATCATTAGGCTTTTACATAATATTTTCACTATAAATGAGATGTTAAACTGGTGAATAATTTCCTTAGATATGCACTTTCCTTCAGTTCTTAGCTTTCTTAATTCCTAAGACTTTCGGTCTGCTTTCTTTCCCACAAATAAGACTTCATCTTTTAAATCATCAGTTTCTTCAGTTTAGGTATCTTATATGATTTCTATTAACATCACTTTGATATTATAATCTATTCATAATTTTACATGAATTTTGTTAAATTCTGAAGAACATAAACCCAGATTTTCTATATTATTTTCACCTAAAAATTAATATTTTGAAAATTACTAAAAGCTTAGTTGATGAAGACAAAAGGCAACATACATAGCAAATTACTAGGTTTAATTC
The DNA here is from genome assembly GCA_004024625.1 of Mellivora capensis. Classification (NCBI taxonomy): domain Eukaryota; kingdom Metazoa; phylum Chordata; class Mammalia; order Carnivora; family Mustelidae; genus Mellivora; species Mellivora capensis. The sequence goes on along the minus strand of PISX010000858.1, from coordinate 39,603 downwards.
ACATAAAATACTACTAATAAAAACAGATGTTTGCCTCTAAACTTCAGCCTCTTTTTTCTTAAAATTTCTCTCCATCCAAGTCAACTCTGGTTGTTATGGTGCATGCACATATCTTTAATAAGTAGAACAAAAACCCTTTCTAGAATTTTCACAATCCTCATAGTTCAGTCATTCTCAATTGGGGCTCATGTTTACCTGCCCCAGCCCCAGGGGATGTTTGACAATGTCTGGAGGCAATTGTTTCTTGATGGAATGGTTTATTAAAATGCTAAAAACTTCTTTTTCTTCCATTTTCAATCTGGAGGCATTTTTATTGTTGCAGTGGGGAGGGGTGCTACCAGCATCTAGTAGGGAGAGGTCAGTCATGTCACTGAACATCCTACATTGCACAACACAGCACCCCACAACAAAGAAATTTCTAGTCCAAACTGTCCAGAGTAATGAGGTTGAGAAACTCTGCTCTAATCCAGTACAAAAGAACATCTTCAGGTTATAACTTTACCTCAATTATTGAAACAAAGAGCCCGGTTCGGAATTAATAAAGCTACTGCAAAACAAAGCACACATGTCACTGTATCATGTTATTATTTAGTGTTTGTAATTTGCACTGGAAAGTGCATCAGAACCAAAGAAAGTTATGACCTCCAGAAAGAAGTAAACCTTTCCAGTCTAGTAGAAACACTTTTGTATGCGTTGAGAGGCTTTAACATTGAGGTCTGTGCATTATCTGTTAAGCTGCTTCCTAGTCCTCATGCCATTTAAATGACATATGAAATATTTCTGTACATTATCTCTTTAAGCCAAGAGATACAAAATACAATGTGGTTGAAGAAATCAGAGACAGAATTTTTTTTTCCCCCTTAAGGAAGAAGCTGAATGTCAGGATCCATTTTTGTCACCATAAAATCTTGCATTTCCAACAGGACAGCAGCATGTGACTTCTCCAGATTTTCTTACATTGGTAGCAAGCACTTAGAAAGAGGTTTTTTTTTTTCCTGGAAGAAAAGTAAATGCTAATGAATAAAAATAATGACTAATGCAGACCAAAATGCACATTTCTTTTGTATGAATATTTTGAAAAGCAGCTTTTCAGAGATTAAAGGGCTTGGCAAGTAAAATAAGTAGATTAAAAAACCAGTGAATAAGGAGAACAAAATAGACAGGAAGCGAATGGCTGTTGTAAGTAAGCAGGCAAGTTATTTGGATGACAGGAATACGATCGACTTACACAGGCTAGGAAGCTCGTCAGGAGGGACTGTTAGTTTTCATTTAGCTTATCGGTGACTAAGGCCCCTGGTTTTCTTCTTTCTTTCTTTTGGCTCACTTTTGACAGTTTCTTTCTTTCTCTCTCTCTCTCTCTTTTTTCCCCCTTATTCTTTCTCTCTCTTTTTCTTTCTCTTCCTCTTTCTTTCTCTATCTCTTTCCCTCTCTCTCTCTCTTTCTCTCTCTCTCTCTCTTTCTTTCTTTCTTTTCCTTCCTTCCTTCCTTCCTTGAATCAATCCATCTCTCCTTCTCCCTCTCTCTCTTACACAAAAGGCAGTTAGATGATATTTTTGAAGATAAAGGGGAGTTGGGTTTGAGGAACTTCGAGGTTTGAGGGGAGAGTATCAGGAGTGGGCGGCAATAACAATGTAAGGAGAGAGGCAAACATGTAGAATAGATAGAATCTGTTCAGATAAAAAAGAAGTAGGTAGAGAGCATTTTAGATAGAAAAACAGAAGGAAGAATACTTATATGTAATTGTGTTGACGGTATATTTAAAGTGTTTCACAAATCTCCTTTCTTTTACTGTGTATTGTGTATCTCCATATTTGGAGTTCTCTGATAATGTCAGATGGACTTTATTTTTGTTCCAAATCAATTCTGTTGTTTTGGCATATAGGTTTTGTTTTTGTTTTTGTTTTTTTGAGTGAAGCCCAAAGCACAGAGTTGGGATGAGGGACACAGAGCTCTAGATTAAAAAGTAAGAAGTAAATAAATGAATAAATAAATCTGTGGGTAAATAAACCAAGCAAAAATTATCATAAAAATGAATATGATATTTTCAAAGTTAGAAAGGATAAAAGAGCCAGGTAGAGTATGGGGTGGGGGGGCAAAAGGTTACAAATGTTGCAATGAGAACTTGTCTTCTCATCCACCAGAGTCCATGTGTATTCCAAAGACTCTCATGTCAGAGCTGATGAGTAAAATGATGGCACAGTTTGGTCAGTAGGAGGGAAACGCAGAACAGGAAGAAGGCTCTTCCCAAGGCTTCTTTCCAAAAGGACTCTGGCTCTCACCAAAGAGAAGTTGCTGTTTTTACCGTGTGTTTCATGAGACATTGCCCATTTGATGAAGTGTTATTGTCATTTAACCACAACTTTCTTTTCTTTTCCCATCTGAGTTTGGTACTAAAATATACTATTATCTAGAGAGGCCGCTTTAATAAAATGTTACAGTATGAGTAATGTATGTAAATGTGTTAGGCATATTTTCCACAAAGCAAAAATGAACCGATTTTTAGCTCTACCAGATGTGTTTGTTGCATGTAGAAATAACATTTGATCCGAGTGACAAAATAACTGATCCACTCTTTCATCCCTGTCATCTGATACACGGTGCCACTTCATCCCCTGGCCTATGCACCAGCTCTGTCTGGCAGCATGGTGGGATTATGCTCTCTGAACCAAATGTTCATCTTGCCTCATAAATTATTTCGTTTTCTAAAGTACTCAGAATACTGGAAACTTGGTAGCTGGAAACTGGAGTAGGAGCATCCTGTTACCCAATGTTCTATTGGGCAAAGTCAAAGAAACCAAATATCCCTTAGATAAATTATAAAAGGCAGCCAAAGTGAAGACTTGCCCAGACACCTCATTATTAAGAACTCACTCCTTATTCATCATAGTTTTCATCTCAATAAATGATATAAACAATAGGCATGTTTTCTTCTAAAATTCCAGTGCATTAGAGATGACAGATGAAAGAATTTCTTTTTGTCTATTTTTCCAACTATGTTTCATTTTTCCCTGGGCATTGATGTTTCTTTTTGCAAGTAGTTTTAACGTTTTTTGATCACCCTGGACCTTTTACTAAACTGACAGATTTTTTTTTTACACCTGCCATTGTGATGAAATGATAAGTAATTACAAAAAAGGTGGGGGTTTTTTGTAATTTTTTTTTTTTTTACTTTTTTTACTTTACTTAAAATGGGTTTTCACTCCATCATTACCTCAGATTCTGGAAAATAATGTTATGCATCTTGAAAAATTAGGTATGACTATAATAGCACCTTGAAAACTATTAAAACAATCAAATGTGAAGGTATTTGTCACTTAAATTTATAGAAGCAGTACGGGTTAGTATACTCTGATTCAGCCAGACTCTTCAGCTAGTCTCTTGGATTGATTGATTTGAGACAGGACAAGTGAGAGCAAGCCAGGGGGAAAGGCAGAGGGGGAAGCAGACTTCCTGTTAGGCAAGGAGCCCGATGTGGGACTTGATCCCAGGACCCTGGGATTATGACCTAAAGTCCAAGGTAGATATGTAACCTTCTGAGCCACAGGCACCCTAGTCATTTGGCTTTAAATTGATCAATATTTTAAGGTTTCGTTTCATTTTGATTCTGTTTTATTCAGGCACATCATAGTTTAATTATACATTATTTTGAATACATTTTACAGATTAAAAATGGCAAAGTCCATTTTACATCAGATGCAGGAATTGCTGGGAAAGTGGAGAGAAATATTCCTGAGGTGTATGTTGCAGATGGCCACTGGCATACTTTTCTAATTGGAAAAAATGGAACAGCCACAGTATTGTCCATCGACAGAATATATAACAGAGATATCATCCACCCTACCCAGGATTTCGGTGGCCTCGATGTGCTCACTATATCTCTTGGAGGAATTCCACCTAATCAAGCTCATCGAGATTCTCAAACAGGTAAATGCTTATGTTGAGCAAAGGAACAGTAAAATTGTTCTTATCAAAGTAGTTGGACTTCTGATAATACCCATTATTCATACTCTGAGACTCTCATAACTGTCTTTAGGAAGCCTGTAATGAATTATTGGCCGTCACTTACTCTAGCCATTTGGATTTATTCTAGCAAGTTCATAAATCAGCCAATGGTGCTTCCCTTGTCCACCAAACATTTACTTATTCATTAATTCATTTACTCATTCATTTGTTAACTCACATGACAGATATTTACTGAGCCCCTCCCTTGGCACTGGGAGTACAATGGTGGATTAAATAAATAGATACTGTCATCATATGACAAAGAAGACAAACATCAATGAAATCATTATACAAGTGAATATATTATTTTAGAATATGATAAACGATGTGAAGAAGGCATATAGAATTCTAAGAGATTTTCAAAAAAGGAGAAAGGGAAACTTCCCTGGGAAATTGACATTGGTACTTTAAACTGAACTATGAAAATGAAGATAGGAGAGTATGAAAGCTTAATTTATAGTGTTAGGAACTTAACAAAAGTAGGAACTTAGTTCCTAAGTAGTTCCTACAAAAGTAGGAACTTAACAAAAAGTAGATTGAGTCAAGGTCACAGAATCTGGCCCATTGGCTTATAGGAGACTGCTGTCACAGGCAAAGGATGAAGTTGAAGAATGAAGCAGGGCCTTCTAGACCTGTGACATTTTTGGTTTTACTCTCAGGACAATGGGAAGTCACCAAAAAGTTTCTCTTAGGAGTCTCAAGATTAGATATACAGTGATATTAAATCTTTCAGGTTACAACGTGGAGAATGCATTGTAGGAGGATGAGAGTACACTTGCATAAGTTAGCTGGGATGATATTGTTGTGATCTAGGCAAGGTATTGTGTGAGTTTTAACTAGTGTGGTGGAAGAGGAGTTAGTAAGAAGTGGATAGGGAAGGAATACTTTAGAAATTAAAATAAACTAAACCATTGACGCTTTAAGTGAAATTCGGGAAGGTTTCTGACCTATCAACTAGAAGAAGAGCAGTGCCCCTGAAAGAGGAAACTGCAGAGAAGTGCAGGAAAAAGTGTGTCTATGGGAAATAGCAAGATGGTGGTTTGGGACCTTTGGGGTTTGGAACACCTTTGCAAAAGACTTTTGGATGGGTGGACTACAGTCAGGAGTGGACACCAGCTAGGAATGCATATGAGGAGTTAGCTGAGTCAAGTAGGTGACTGAAGTCCTGAGTAGAGTAGTAGTGTGGAGTAGAAAGAAAGCCTAGAGCCTTAACTTAAGCAACCCTGGGAGTCAGTGGCTGTTTAGAGGAAAATGAAGAGGAAAAAGAAACTAAGTGATTGAAAGAAAATCTGGAAAGTAGGAACAAAAGCAGATTTACAGAAGCTCATGGAAAAAGAGTGTATCAGGGATGGAAATACCACTACAGTGGAAAGATACCAGGGAAACTGAAAAATGCAGGGAAGAGGGATAGGCTTAAGGCACAAGAGTAAAAGTCCAGGTCATAACTTGTTCTTATATACTTAACTTCTTTGAGGATATGGACACTCATTCTTTTGGATGCTGTAGGAAACAAACCAATGTAAATCATAGTCTTAGTGTCAAAATGGATTCTTGGGCTCTGTGACAGGAGCGTTAGCAATATTAGCACATTCAAGTTCAACAAAGAGTTTCTTAACTTCAAAAAAATAATAATAATTATTGGCCTCTAAGGAGCCATTTTAGATGTTTTTTTTCTAACTTCTGCCGTTCCCACCTCATGAAGTGTTCATGCTGTAGTTATACTCGATATACGTCCTCTAGGGGACCACAAAGCTTTGTAATAGCTTTGTCTTTTGCTCTGCAGGAGCCAGTGTTCAACTCCTTGAGAGCAATATTGCCTCCGTGGAGAATGTATGATATCTAGTGATTAAAGCTATTAGTCTATTTTTTTTTCTGTTTGCTGTTTTTGTTCTTTGTAAGTATTTTTAAATACCTTTTATTTCTATGTATGCAATTCTTATATGTAGACTATAAAAATAAGACAAATAGATAATTAAATAACTAAAAAGAGGAAGAAATAGATAATTAAATAACTAAAAAGAGGAAGAAAAAGAAAATCCAGCCTGAGTCATTCATAAATCTTCAGAAAGAGCAATGTCTGAGCAATTCTCTCCATACTTTTGTCATGGAAATCTTCTAGATCTTAAGTTACATTGTAGGATGCTCAGAGTTACCATCTTAGGACTGGGCAACGGTACTGAGAATGTGGCTTCTTTTTACCAGACGTGATCGTGCAGCTTCTTTTTACCAGAGTCCCCCCGTGCAGCATTGTAAGTCTTGGTTTCCTCTAAAATGCCTCACTGCTCCTTCTTCCCCCTGCAGGTTTTGACGGCTGCATTGCTTCTATGTTGTATGGTGGCGAAAGTCTTCCTTTCAGTGGGAAGCATAGCTTGGCCTCCATCTCTAAGACAGATCCCTCTGTGAAGATTGGCTGTCGTGGCCCTAACATTTGCGCCAGCAACCCCTGTTGGGGTGACTTACTGTGCATTAATCAGTGGTATGCCTACAAGTGTGTTCCTCCCGGAGACTGTGCGTCGCACCCATGTCAGAATGGGGGCAGCTGCGAGCCAGGCCTGCACTCTGGCTTCACCTGTAGCTGCCCAGAGTCCCACACCGGGAGGACCTGTGAGACGGTGGTGGCCTGCCTCGGTGTCCTCTGTCCTCAGGGGAAAGTGTGCAAAGCTGGAAGTCCTGGAGGCCATGTCTGTGTTCTGAGCCAGGGTCCTGAAGAGATCTCCCTGCCTTTGTGGGCTGTGCCAGCCATTGTGGGCAGCTGTGCCACAGTCCTGGCCCTCCTGGTCCTCAGCCTGATTCTGTGTAACCAGTGCAGGGGGAAGAAGACCAAAAACCCCAAAGAGGAGAAGAAACCGAAGGAGAAGAAGAAGAAGGGAAGTGAGAACGTTGCTTTTGATGACCCAGACAATATCCCCCCCTACGGGGATGATATGACTGTGAGGAAGCAGCCCGAGGGGAACCCGAAGCCAGATATCATTGAGCGGGAGAACCCCTACCTCATCTATGATGAGACCGACATTCCCCACAGTTCAGAAACCATCCCCAGCGCCCCCTTGGCCTCTCCAGAGCAAGAGATAGAGCATTACGACATCGACAACGCCAGCAGCATCGCCCCTTCGGACGCAGACATCATCCAACACTACAAGCAGTTCCGCAGCCACACGCCGAAATTTTCTATACAGAGGCACAGCCCCCTAGGCTTTGCGAGGCAGTCCCCCATGCCCTTAGGAGCGAGCAGTTTGACTTACCAGCCTTCATACAGCCAGGGTTTGAGAACCAGCTCCCTGAGCCACTCTGCTTGCCCGACCCCCAACCCCCTGTCTCGCCACAGCCCAGCCCCATTCTCGAAGTCCTCTACTTTCTACAGGAACAGCCCGGCCAGGGAACTGCATCTGCCTATAAGAGATGGAAATACTTTGGAAATGCATGGGGATGCCTGCCAACCTGGCATTTTCAACTATGCCACAAGGCTGGGAAGGAGAAGTAAGAGTCCTCAGGCCATGGCCTCTCATGGTTCTAGACCAGGGAGTCGCTTAAAGCAGCCAATTGGGCAGATTCCTCTGGAATCTTCTCCTCCGGTAGGACTGTCAATTGAAGAGGTGGAGAGGCTAAACACCCCTCGCCCTAGAAACCCAAGTATCTGCAGTGCAGATCATGGAAGGTCTTCTTCAGAAGAGGACTGCAGGAGGCCATTGTCCAGAACAAGGAACCCAGCAGATGGCATCCCAGCTCCAGAATCTTCTTCTGATAGTGACTCACATGAGTCTTTCACTTGCTCAGAGATGGAATATGACAGGGAAAAGCCAATGGTATATACTTCCAGGATGCCTAAATTATCTCAAGTCAATGAATCTGATGCAGATGACGAAGATAATTATGGAGCCAGACTGAAGCCTAGAAGATACCATGGCCGCAGGGCGGAAGGAGGACCTGTGGGCACACAGGCGGCAGCCCCAGTAGTTGCTGACAACACACTGCCCTTGAAGCTTGGGCAGCAAGCAGGGAATTTCAACTGGGACAACCTTTTGAACTGGGGCCCTGGCTTTGGCCATTATGTAGATGTTTTTAAGGATTTGGCATCTCTCCCAGAAAAAGCAGCAGCAAACGAAGAAGGCAAGAGTGGGACATCGAAGCCGGTCCCCAAAGATGGGGAAGCAGAGCAGTATGTGTGAACTTTATGTCCTGGTATTATAAAAATCAAAAAACAAGGGACACTCAAACCATTGTAAGGTTGTCGACTAAGGTGGGTTCCATTTGCAAAACAGGCCAGTATGGACTGGTGTTGGAGGGAAACTTTAAAAAATAATAACCACAATGCTGCTGAAACGGACTCAATGCAAGTCTTTAATTTAAATATGCTTGGCTGAATTTATTTTTCTGCATGCATCGTATTTTGTAACTAGTTATGTGGCATGCAGCGTTTGGAAAGTTTTTCCTTATTTACCAATGTTTGATTTGTGATTTTTTACAATTAATACCGTTGCCATTGCAGAAATGAATTTGTGCTTTCATAGTGGGGTATGTGTATCGTTTCCATTGTATTATCATTGTTATGTTTTGCATCACAAGATCCTTGAGGTTTAAGCAATCCTTGTAAAGTGTAGGAAGAGCCCTCCTATCCTTGAAGAAAAGACTAAGTATTAACACTTTCCAGAATTATAGATTCCATATTAGATGTTGCTCAGAAATGTCTGATGTTTGAGTTAAGTTTTACATGACAGTGGGTACTAAAGTTAAGTCATTTTGTTCAGCACTTTAGAATTTTCCTACAAAATTGTGTTAGAACTTCTGAATCTCTCTCTTTTTTTTTTTTTAATAAACCATTCTGGTCTTCTGACCTTCATCAGGCTTCCACTAGGAACAAAATGACTGCGTATTTTCCTTAGAACACTGCTCCCTTCCTACTGTGGAATGATGTTCTCAGCAGCGCTTCTCAGAGACACTTTTAGAAGTTATTTATTGAAAAATGTTCTATGCTTTTAAAATTTTAAAGAATCAACCTAAAGAAAGCCTGTAACTGGACTTGCTTTTCAACCATTTAACATCTATCCCAAGTACCCAGTTTTTATAATTTATATAAAGTTGAATTTCAACTCTCCTTTCTTTCCGCCATTTTGTAGATCATTTTTTAATACCGTGTAAAAACTTTTTTTTTTTACACCTAAGCTGTGTTTTTGATACTGATATTTTCCTACGCTGAAAAGTTTTCTTACTTTCAGGGAAGGTAAGAAAATACTTTTTTTACATTTGTTACTTATGTAACATTCATATTTTTCACATTTTGATATTTGTAACATACTGTATTCTTTCTACTTGTAAATGCGAACGATAGAATTAAAATATTTATTTAAAATACTTTGCATTCATCGTGTGATGATAAATTTTCATCGTTCTGTACTCTTTTTACGCCCAACTTGAATAATCTCTACTTGTCAATAGACAAGGTAAACTATGAATGGGTGACATAATTTTCTTCTAAAAAACCTCAGTGTGGATAATTGCCAGGACAGATATTTTAAGGTCACTTTAGTACATTTCTATCTGTCAGAGTTCTTGAAATTCCCTAGGGCATAATGAGTCTAGACGAGATTTCGTCTTCCGGGATTAACTTTGTTATGAACCTGGTTTAAGCCTTCAGGCAATAAAAGTTTGGAAGTTCCCAGCAGAGTATGTTCACTGAAGGCCAGCTTTAGACCAGGCTTATAGTTATAGGAATGGCAATGAATTAAACCTAATTATGGAAAAATGTCTGGGTCTCATTTTCTCCAAGGACCCAGCCCAAAAATGTTCTAAGTCGGATGGTAGATAGGAAGAATGACAGTGAGGTCTCTGCTACGCATACCTGTCTTTAATTTATTGATCACTCTGCTGCATAAATTCTAAACACATTTTACATGCTATCCTAGCCAAGACAAACCTCTATTTTCAAGTAGTCACCCAAGAATGAAACAATTCAGAAGAGACTAGTCCAGAATAAGATTCATTTGTGTATAAAAAGTTAAAACTGAAATAGGATTTCTGCAAATTATCTCACAATCTCAGAACTTTTTATAACTAAATATCTGCCCCGTAACTAATATTTCTTCAGAATATTATCCTCCAACATTGGCTGTGCCATATTGAATAGGGATTTTAACAATATGTAGAAGTTTGGGGCACATAAAATATGTAAATGTTTTTAGTAAACACAGTATTTTTAAATTAATACCAACAGATTGACATATATGGCAGAATTATTTTGTCATTTAATAATGATGAGGGTTTTTTGTTGTTGTTTCAGAATAGGAAATAAAATGTGGATTTAATCTAAATTGTAACATTCCTACAGTGTAATTTAGAGACTGAACATAAGATACTAATTTGATTTTTTTTGTCACCTGTGATGAGCCAACATGTTTTAGTATTTCCCTATGAATTTAAGTATTATGAATTTATGTGCCAAATATGGGAACATGCTGATTGCTTTGCATAACTCAAAACAGAATACTTTTTTCTCAGAATCTCTGGAGCAGCTCAAGATGTCTTCAAGGATATAAATTCTGTAATTGAGAACAGAGCTAAAAGTAAAAATGATAACCGTGATTATGGCTAAGGGTTAAGAGGGCCAAACCCGATGCCAAGATTCTGTATGCTATTTCTCTAAGAATTCTTTGTGAGATAGAGAATTATTATCCCCTTGATTAATCAATCCCAATTTAGGAATATGATAGGAGTTTTATAGGAAAATTTCTAGTCTTTGGTTCTTCTTAGAAATCTTTTCCATTGAAGCGAGAACAATACTTGTAGCAAAATAAGTCAGAAATGCATGGAATGCAAGTCTCGCTTCAAATGGAGACTAACATTTAGTTTACTGAAATAGAGAAGTGACAAAGCATGCACTATGGTGGAAGTAGGGGAGGGATCATAGGTAAACTGATAAGGTAACACTCTCCAAAATTAACGGTGAGTAGTGACCTGCATGTTCACATTTAAAATCATGACCTCAGAATTTTAATTCAGCCCCTGCTAGTGTTTGTTCAATTGCATATAGTCACTCTGGGGCTTTTTCCCATGTGCACACTGAAGATGCTTCCTTGAGCCCGTTGTTAGGAATGGTGTGTAACCACACCCACAAGAGGCCCTTAGGGTTAGAGTAGCAACATTTTCCAGGTTTCTGATCACTTAGTTCTTGCTGTTGGTCTTGTCTTCAGGGTTGTTTCTCGAAATTTATAAGTTGGTTGATCTGGTCAGTGGTTCATTCAGATGTATTAAAATCACTGTAAGAAAATGAAGATCAAAATGAAAAATGGAAAAAACTTCTCTCTTCCTTGTTGCTATCACAATGTTTGCCAACACCAAGGTCGGTGAGACATATAACTGGCCTAAACGATTGGGAGTTATGCCCCTTATAAATATTTTATTTACAGTAGAAGATAAAACATATCACCATGCAACTTTATTACTTCCAAACTTTCCATCTAAGAACAAAACACTATTTTAATGAAAATGAATTTTTATTTATTTGAATTCAACATTATGGTAAAATTAATCTGTAAAAGGTAAACATGGCTTTAAAATTTTGAATCAGTAACTCAGCAATGCGATTTTTTCCTAATTTATTTTATGCCATGTATTTAATTTAAGAGGACTAGCATTTCAAGAGGGCTAAATTTGCCTTTCCCTAGGAAAAATGAGACTGCAGATGAAATATATTTTACCACACATTTGTTGGAGCTTTCAGAGTGAAATAAAATATTAAAGTCTATAATGAACCTAGTAAATATTCCTTAAAGATACTTTGAGTGAAATGTCACAACATTAATAATGCATATCATTACTACTACTGATCCAAGCCAGTAGTTTGAACAGTGTATCACTCCAAAAGTTATAAGCCAATGTTATAATGAATTCAACATTTTCATTTATTGTTAATGAGGGAAAAGGCATTAGGTTCTAATAAACATTGGTATGAACAAATGAATACCAATAATCCAATCCTAACATCATCTATGTATCTCTGAAAATCATTGCCAATAAATATATTCTGGACTTAAGACCATCAAGTACAATATTCTCCTTCAACAGAGAAATAAACTGAGATATAAAGGTCAGTGTCCTATGTAAATCCATTTAATCACAAATAATAATTAGTGACCTTTACATGCCAGGCCCTTTTCTAAATCATGGGATATGATAGTGAAGAAAACAAAGCATTTTCCTCAGTGGAACTTACATAGGAGTAAAGGAAAGAGACAATCAATATAGAAACGCAGTAATAATTTTTCAGTGTGGTATCTAGTGGAAATAAGTGCTAGCAAGCCAACTAAAGCAGGGGAAGGGCTAGATACTGATTTGGGAATGTGCATGCTATTTTATTTTATTATTATTTTTAAAAATTTATTCGGTTGATTTTTTTTTATTATTTTCAGTTAGCCAGCACGTAGTACATCATAGTTTTTGATGTGGTGTTCAATGATTCATTAGCTGCATGTAACACCCAGTGCTCATCCCAACACATGCCCTCCTTAATACCCATCACACAGTTACCCCATCCCCTTCTATATGTGTATGCTATTTGAGACGGATTGGTCAAGGAAGACCTTTCTGGAAAGGTGACATTGGAGCAGAAAGCTGAAGGAGGCACTAGAGCAAGCCATGGACTCTCATGGATAATGGTGCTCTGGGCAGGGCAGTGGCATGAGGAAGCCCAGAGGAGGAGGACATTCTAAATGCTGGAGGAACAACGAGAGAGTGAAAGGCCAAATCTTTGTCTACGTATCAGCAAAGGCTGCACTACAAGAATCTTAGGGATGAATGGTAAAAAGTAAGACTATAATTCAGAACAGGCCCAGAAAGAATTATTGTGGAAGCAAAACTTCATGTATGTCCATTACCAGATGAAATAAGAGCATCTTTAAATCCAAGGGGAATCCTGAGAAGGCGGCTATGCACACTCTCTGCACTGGCGTCCAAGACCCAGAAGACCAAAGGAGAGATGTGTATAATGGAAGTAAATGTCTATGCCAACATTGATTGGTTCATGCTATCCTGGATGACAGAGCCAAACCTGTAGGCATATTCACAGGAAGCATGTTAAGATGTAGGAAAATAAGGCACTTGGTTTCCTTATTGCTGAGACATTAACATGTCCAAAATAACAAATATCTACGATTAGAAAGTTGCATAAATTTGTATTTTAAAAATAAACTTCTATTTTTATGAAGTGGATCATTTGCAAGAAAAATTTTTCAAATACCATGAAAAATCTCAGAATGAGATTTATATTGCTGGAATGAGTGATGGTGAGCAAAATATCTCTAAGACACAATGATAAGTCTATGTCTGAATTCAAGGTAACTAAGACTTGTCCAAATGTCTCTTACTGAGTGCATAATAATTGAAGTTAACTTCCATCTTTGCAATGCTAATAAACCTTTTTAAAATCTAAGTGAGGGGCACCTGGGTGGCTTAGTGGGTTAAGCCTCTGCCTTCGGCTCAGATCATCATCCCAGGGTCCTGGGATCGAGCCCCGCATCAGGTTCTCTGCTCAGCGAGGAGCCTGCTTCCTCCTCTCTCTCTCTGTCTGCCTCTCTGCCTACTTGTGATCTCTCTCTCTGTCAAATAAATAAAAATCTTTTTAAAAAAATAAAATAAAATCCAAGTGAAGTGTGATGAAGTAGGATTAAGATTTAAAGACATACTTTGGGCATTTACCATAAAAAGTCTTGGAGGAAGTCTTTTTATGTATTCTACAGTATGCATATGTCAGACTCATAATTATGTTAAGATTCATGTAGGCAATTCTGATGAAAGTGACTATATAGGTAACCTAAGGACTCTTTGCACTTATTAATGGAATATGCTGAGTGAATAGACTCTTCGAATCTTCCTGTAATGTGTGAATCTGTCAAGGTAGATACACTGAAAACATTTGTGAGAGACTCTCCATATCTGAAGATACATAATTAAAATAAAAAGTCCCACAGAATGCCTAAAAATGCACTGCATAAAAGCAGATAATTTCCAGGTGACCTATTTGGATGATTCTAATTTTATTAGTTTATGAATCAATTTACCAAACTCCTAAATCAGGTTGCAAACTATAAAGTAGAGTCGCCATGGTATTCTGGCAAAAAGTTAGGATCTTAGTCTGTGTACTATTTTAGTCCAAATAAAATAACCAATGACATACTTAGTTCTTTGGCAATGCCACGGAGTTCCCTATTTCAGATTGAAACCACATTGTGTACTGTACAGACGTTGATCAAAATAAGACTCCATTTTGCTAGAGCAGTCTGCTCACTCAGGCCATCCTTTTCTTACTCTATTCACATAGTCTTAAGGCAGATTGCTGCCAAAAAGAGAGTTACTGATACTTGACTTTGAAGTCTAAAGTAAGACATTGAGGGAAATCTCTCTTTAGAAAAGCAATATGAATAGGACAATGAGGGCAGCATCACCTACCCCAGAAATGGGATAATTCTTTTGCAGCTATGAGTCTGAAGGAAAGAACATTATCCTGTATTAAATCTGGGGTAATTCTAGTCGGAAAGTCAAATGATGAGATGGAATCTCTGTGAGAAACTGATAAATTTGGGAAATGGCTTTGGGTGGAAAAGAAAATGGAAAAAAAGAGCCTGCCCTCTTTTGCCTTGGCAGAACTGTCATCAAGAAACTTGAATCAGGCAGCCTGGGTGGCTCAGCTGGTTGGTTGAGCATCTGATTCTTGGTTTCGGTTCAGGTCGTGATCTCAAGGTTGTGAGATGAAGCCTTGCTCAGGCTCTGTGCTGGGGGTGAAGCCTGCCTGAGATTCTCTCTTTTCCTCTCCCTGTGCCCCTCCACCCATGCATGTGCATGATCTCTCTCTCTCTCTCTCTCTATCTTATTCTCTCCCAGTATCCCTAAAAATAAATAAATCGTAAAAAAAAAAAGAAACATGAGTTGTCAATCATCTGCTATACAACAAACAACCATTAATGTCTTAAAAGTATTTCTTCTAATTCATGTGAAAAGCTTATGACAGCAGATGCTGCATATAGTGATACAGGGATCTAGAGAGGGAATCAAAATCAGATTTTTGTTTTGTTTTGTTTTAGGTTTTGAGGCAGTGAGTAAATAGTAGTGTTCTCTAATAGAGGATGGTTTGGACTGTCAGTATTAAATACAGAAAGTAAGTACATTTGCATTTGAAATCTTCTTAATTCATACAACTTCAGATCAAGAACAGAATGAGTCCAAGAAATGCGCAACAGATTTTAAAGTGGCAAAGTCAATTATCTACTGTTTATAGGCAGATTTCTGTCCAAATTAAGGCACAATCCCTGGCCACTCTGCATTTAATGTGCTTATAAAATAGATATTTACAAATCGAATGCATAACTGTTCCCTATAAATTAGCCCGTAAGTGAATCTTGATAATGTATACAGTTTTTAATTTGCTCAGCACTGTGTGTCAAGTGCTGGGAAGAACTAAGCAAATAAGACGATTTTGTCTTGAAGAAACTTGTGAGCATTGGTGACTAAACTCTCCCTTTTCCAAAACACAAATTCGCACAGCTCTGTTTTCAGAGAATAATTTCAGTATCTCCAAAGAAATTTCTTTTTTTAAAAAAGAAATATTTTATTTGTTTATTTAAGAGATACAGAGAAAGAGCAAGAGCTGAGAGAGGGAAGCCGAAACCCCCTGCTGAGCAGGGACCCTGATGCAGTACTCGATCCCAGGGCCCTGAGATCATGACACGAGCCAAAGGCAGATGTTTAACTGACTGAGCCAGTGAGGTTCCCTAAAATTTCTGTCTGTACTCATGTGGGCTCCATGTGCAGTCTCCTGGACATTGACTATACTCAATAACTTCCTGAACCTTGAAAAGCCACTGCATTTTCAAGATTAACAAACTAATAGGTTTAGTGACTTTTAAGGAAAATTTTAGGCAAGTTACTAATATGTTTTTAGTAGTTCCTACGTTGTCTATTTAGGTTAAACTTAGTTAATATCCTTGGTTTTGAAAGCAATTGCTATTATAACTATTATCAACTTTGTTCTATCATATACTACTTGGTTTGAGACTAGTTCATTTGTTTTCAGGATTATACTTTTACACAAAATTTGGTGTGTCATCCCCAGTAAAAAGTATATAAGGTTAATCCAGAACCAGCATGTTTTGATGAGTTTGTGGTAAATGGGACTGAATATTAAATACTAAAATCATTTAAAAAAATCAGTGCACAAATAAGATTTGTTTTAAAAGGAAGTAAGAGCAGTAACCCTAACAATTTACATATATCTTATGAGTACTACTCTTTGCTATCACATACAGACACATATTTCTACATACCTAAACAGAGTGAATTGTTACCTTTTTCAAAATTGAGACTTCTTGAGTATTTTTGACAATTTAATACTGTTGAAACTTGAGGAAATGTTCTAATCTTCTTGAAGTAATGATTTAAAGGGAATGACTTTGCAGTCCATATGTTGAGTGTTCTCTTAGTTCTAAGAGGATGTGATGTGACTAGGAAGTCCCTGATGTGATGGCTGGCCATTGGGACAGAGACTGAGATAGTGAACAGCTGGGGGACAGAGTCTCACATGGAGGGAGCAAAGGACCAAGTCCCTCACCATGGGCAGAGTCCTGTGTCGGAGCTGAAAAGTGCCAGGGTGTGTGCAGTGTAGTGAGAGAATGGAGAGGGGCTCAAAAGGAGGGAAGAAAAGTAATGCTGAGTGCTGATAGGACCATTTAATCTCACCTGTAACTTTAGTTGCTCAAAGTAACACTTTCAAGGTTGACAAGACCATTTACTCTCTTCTGTAAATTTAGTTGCTCAAAGTAACTTTTTTTTTTTTAAAATCTTAGAAGATACATAAAAGGTTCTGCTGACACAGATTTATGGCATTAGGCTTACAGCAAACAAGCAGAGGATTCATGAATCAGTTATTTATGTATATCTTTTTTGAAGAATGAGCACTAGGAACCCTCACCGCAAGCATGTCTCTTCCACACTCATTACATATTCATTGAGCATTCGACCCATGTAAGTTATAGCACCACCAAACCTTACAATCTTAATAAAGATGTATTATCTGACACCTGGTTCCTATTGCAAAATAGACCAATATCATTATAGTTATGTAAGTAACACTGTCCCACAATTTACCCTAAGATGTTTCTCTGCTCTGCGATTGCAAGCCATTACTCTTCAATCTATCCTATTACTGTCATTTTCATCACCATTTGTGACCCCGTCTTTTACATTCAGCATCATTTCCGATCCTTTGGTTTAAAGTGGCGAACTAATGTCTTCCTGCTTCAGACCAGCCTGGCTTGTCAGCTCTTTTTGTTCCTCTGAAGTCCACAGCCAAGCCAGTGTTTGCTGCTTGCCCTCGTGGCTGATAGCCCACCTGTTTCATCCCAGCTTGCGAGAGCTGCCTGGACCTTGCTGTCATCCATTCTTTACACAATTGTAACGCAGTGACATTGTGTCATGCTAAATGAATTTTCATTTTTCATAATTGTGCTACATAATTAAATCATCATGGACTGCCAAAGTATCTCTCTTCATTCTGATTTTAAGACTCCAATGAATTTCCTTCTCTTAGCATCAGGAACCTATTAGAATCCGGGTAGATAGTGACAAAAAGTTTGGAGAACAGTGATTACTATGCTACCTGGTTTTATTTCATTTGTTTTTGTTTTTGTTCTTCATTTACTGTATGTTGGTTTCTGTTGGTCATAGTGGAACATATGAGGTTGCCACAAAGAACATCCAAGTCCTAGGGACAGCTTGATTTATAGGTAGGATATACTTCTGTCAAAATTAAAAATTATACATTTGGCAGTAAGATTTAGTAAAACTAGCTATTATTCTTCCCAAATTTAGTTATAAATGCTGAGGATCAAAGGGTTACATGACTCCTAATTGTCACAGACTGGTAAGAGCCAGAACTAGGACTTGAGCTCGGTTTGAACAGGATTTTGAAATTCGCTCTTTTTCTCCTACTATCTCATATGTATATATGCCTTTTCAGATTTCAAAGGATCTTCCAGTGAATTTTCTAATTTGAACATTATAACATACCTGTGGAGTTGATCAAGAATGTCACACTTTACCAAGAGGAATTTGGGGTGAATGAAACTTGCTCAAAGTCACAGTTAATAACTGGTGGAGTTAATGCTTCTCTCTAAAAAACTTATTAACCCCATTTGTATTCTTCCAGTTTATAAAGATAACACGTGGAAAGGTGAAATGCCAGAGTGTTATCTTTGGCATTAAACTTTAGTCATTTTAGAAATGGTGAGCCAGGAATTGTCATGCCAAAACTAATGATGTTGGAATTTGAATCTGACAATAGTGAACAATACTGGAAATCAGGAACCCATATTAAAGAAGTTGTAAAGAAAATATGACACCAAAAAGCTAAAAATAAAGAACAATGTATAGAGAAGTCCATCAGAAAAAAAATGGGATCTCTGGGTGGCTCAGTTAGTTGGGCATCTGACACCTGGTTTCTGTTCGGGTCATGATCTCAGGGTTGTGGAATCGAGTCCCGCTTTGGGCTCTGTGCTCAGCAGGGGTCTGCTGGAGATTCTTTCTTGGCCCTCTCCCTCTACCTCTCCCCCTGTTCGCACTCTTTCTTAAATAAATAAATCTTTTAAAAAACCCACAAAGCTTGCTAAGCAACTTATGTACATTTTTAAATTTAATTATTTGTTTTAATTTATCCACAACTACCATAATTTTATTTCCTGATTTGCATATGAATAAAGGAAGGGTTAGGGCTTTGTTCAAAGTCATGTAACTGATGAATAGTAAAACTGAAATTTAAATCCAGGTTTCTCTGAGTTAAAAGTCAACTTTAGGGGTGCCTGGGTGGCTCAGTAGGTTAAGCATCTGCCTTCAGCTCAGGTCATGATCCTGGGGTCCTGGGATCAAGCCCCACATCAGGGTCCCTGCTTCTCCTTCTTCCTCTGTCTGCAGCTCTGCCTACTTATGCTCTCTATCTCTCTGTCAAATCGATAAATAAAATCTTAATAAAAAAAAGTCAACTTACTACCAAATATGCCAATTACTTTCCTGTTAGTAGAGGTTTCCTCCTTGTTACTATACTTTCACTTTTGCCCATCATTCTTTTTTTAAGATTTTATTCACTTATTTGACAGAAAGAGCTAGTGCACAAGCAGAGGGAGCAGCAGACAGAGACAGAGGGAGAAGCAGGCTCCCCATGGAGAAAGGGACACGATAGGGGACTCAATCCCAGGATCTGAGATCATGACCTGAGCTGAAGGCAGCTGCTTAACCCACTGTGCCACTCAGGCACCCTTGCCCACCATTCATAACATGGTGTGCCTTTGCCATGTTTTCCCACAACATGACTTGTATATCTGGGTCTTTTTCCCTTATTTCTTTTTGCTTGAGATGCTGATCCTGAACCAATGTGCTTCTGCCATTACTTCTTCTTCACTATTCTTCTATGTGTATAAGGATGATAGTTATACTTACTCATGAGGTAGTGCCAAGATTAAATGGATTAATTTATGTAAAGTGCTTACAACATAAAGTGCTCACACATAGTCAGAACCCTGCCGATTATGAGGATGAAGCAAATCATTTTTCTCCAAACTTTAGTGAGCACCATAAGGATTTTAATCCTGAGGCTGGGGTTTCTGTTGTCAGACTGGCAGAATCTGATCCAACCTCTAGTCAAATGAGTAGAAAATAAAACAAACTAATCTTTTAGCGTTCTTGATATAAACGTAGAAGCTCTTTACTTCACAGAAGAGGCAAACAGATTTGAAAGACCTTTCTGATGTCATATGAGCCTCCAAAGACAAGGTTCTAAGTGGACCGGGCTTGTAATCTAGAATCTGAAATAGCCAACTATGATATACATGGTCAATCCTCTTAATTAGACTGGAGGTAATGAATTCCAATTTTTAAATATTTCTTGTGAAAAGTCTATTCTCTTCAGAAAGTCATTGTGGATGCATTGTTTTACCTTTCTAAATCTAAGGTTTCTCTTATATTGAAATGAGCTGGTTTTTCCTTTTTGCAGCCAGAAAATTTGCAGTCAAGGCATAAATGAGAAGACAGTTAAGTTAACATAATTTCTAGAGCAGCCAATTTAGCATCTTTCTCAAGTACGAGGGTTATAAATCATCTTATGGTCTCCGGGTGAATCATTGGTCTTGTGAGGAAGAACTGCACATATAAGGTTATTGCTCATCAATTATTATTGTGAAATAATAGAACACTAAAAAAGCTTCAAGTGAAATAAGTCAGACAGAGAAAGACAAATAGTGCATGATCTCATTTATATGTGGAACTGAAAAAAAAATGAATTCATGGAAACAGAATAGTGCTGTTTGCCAGCAACAAGGGCCAGGGGGTAGGAGAAATGAGGGAAGGGTGTCAAAACTTACAAACTTCCAGTTATAAAGTAAATGAGTCCAGGGGAAGTAAAGTACAGCATGGGGACTATAGTTATAGATACTGGGTCTATTTGAAAGTTGCTAAGAGAGTATATCTTAAAAGTTCTGGACACAAGGGAAAAAATGTGTAAATATGTGAAGTGATGGATGTTAACTAAGCTTACTGTGGTGAACATTTTACAGTATATAATGTACCAAAATATTACATTGTACAACTCAAACTAAGGCAATATTATATGTTAATTATATCTGAATAAAATGGGGATAGAAGGAAATACCGTAATGCCTACTTAAACAAAGACCAAGGCACTCAGGTGACTCAGCTGGCTAGGTGTCTGACTAATGATTTTGGCTCACATCATGCTCTTGTGGGTCCTGGGATCAAGCCCCGGGTGAGGCTCTGTGCTCAGCAAGGAGTTTGCTTCAGATTCTCTCTCTCCCTGTGCTCCTCCCACCAGCTTGCATGCTCTCTCCCTCTCAAATAAATAATCTTAAAAATAAACCCTACAGATGAATCTTCTCTGAAATTTAAAGTCTCAAATGGATTTTAAGACCTTTTCTAAATAGTAAAAAAATACAAAATAATGAATTATTCATACATTTATAATGCCTTGTCTTTTCCTTGAGGTATTTTATGTAAACATGGTCATCACTTAAAAATGTAGCTTAACCTGTAAAACTGAAGAACCCTGATTTTTAATAAGCATTGCTATCAGAATATATTATAAAAACAAGGTAGTGGCACTCTGAAGGCCGAAAAGTCTTCCTAAAGTTCTTCACGGTAATTGGGCAAATAAAAATGCCTTAGAAAAGTTCATTTTAATTTTCTAAAATGGTTTTCCTTTTATAATATTCCAGATTTTATAAATAGGTCCTAAGGAATAGAAATGTACTGAAGAAAGATGAGGAAAATTTTCAGGCAAGTCACAAAAGGAAAAATTAATAAGAGGTACACATTTTTCATACTTAAAAGTACTTATTTTGATTTAGTTCCCATTTAAGTAATTCTAGAGGACACTGTGAAGTCCACATTAGTAACTCCACTTCAGAAGCCACATTATTCAGGGTTACTGGGATCAAATACTAAAATAGCATTAGCTGGCTTCTGTTTATAATTTTTTTTCCTGTTTCTGTGAATTACGTTGTATTGTCTTCTTCCTTTTAAGAAAGAAAAGCTATTCCAGTGAAAATTCTGTGGCCTAGAAACAAAGAAACAAATAAAACTTTATTTATTATAGAGCATACTCATAGAGGGATCTGTGTTGTTATAAAATCCTGGGTGTCCTTATGACCAATGTCTACAAATTTAAAATGGCACCATATACTAACATCATTGGAACTCAGGTTTCTAAATAGAAAGCAGCATTTATCTTCTATGACTTTTAGAATGATACTACAGTGTTGAACTGAAATGCTCATCCCTCTCTCCCCTATTTGATTACATGCATACTCGTATTGATTTATTTTGCTCTCATTTCCTCCTGGGTACAGTTTAGGTCACTGATGTCTCTCAGCAATTACAGCTACACCTAAAAAGCCCATCAATGGAGAAGAAAGAAAGAAGACACTTGGTTCAAATGATTTTTGAAGCACAACACACAGAACACATCAACAGAAAACGCCAGGGCTCCTCCTGCTGAAGCTTCTGTCTTGGGTGTGAGTAATGGCTTAGGAGAGCAGCAGAGGCTGGAGGTGTGTGAGGTGCATTCCCTGCACACTGTCCACTAAACCCCTGTTACACTCAACACAGCCCCTTAAGGGTTGGGGTTTGGGGGCAAACCCTCAACTCGAACTTTGATCTCATCTCACATCTTTTAAAAATTATATTGACACCATATCATATTGCTTAAGTTTTCTGAATGACAGTGTCTTCAATCCTCCCAATGACTGAGAGATTTCATATAACAGAATGTGGGAAACTACATATGCAGACTGTAAAGCAAAATGCAAATACGTTCAGGATTGCTGCACAAGCATGTTCTTTTCAGCACTCCGTGCTTCCATGTGTGCATTCTTTCTTCTGCATCTTTCTGAGGACTAGATAAATCACTCTTAATGGAAAAGAGAATAATGTAAGAAGTCTAATTAGAATTTTCTCTAAAATAATTAATGATATTTTTTATTTTGATTTCGTAGTGTTAAGAATAGAGGCTAATACAAAATGTACGAACAACATAATTCTTAGTGAATTCTACATTTCAAGTTATGTAATACATAGTCTGGACATGTCAGGAGAAGATATTCTGAGGTAGAGTTACCATATTTTTTTCTTTTTCTTTTTCTTTTTGGCTAAGGTTTAGTATCCTCAGACAAGAAATAAAGCAGATGGAGATTGGACATAATATCAAAAACAAGACTTACTGGGGTAGTGAAATGATTTTAATGTATATGATGTGATATCAGTTAAAAGTTTAATAACTTTTACTCTTTTTGTGAGTTTAAGGAGTCAGAAAACATCTCTCAGGCATTGGGAGTTAACTTCTGGGGTCATGTTCTGACTTTAAGCAACAACCGGTTGCCAACTCCACTTCTTTGGCTTGGAGCTAGTCTTGATTGTGTTGGGTGATGAGTAGGTGAGCTCTATGGATGATTTCATTGCTGGAGCAATATCTTTCTGCTCTAACATTGCTTTGGCATTTAGAAAACTGTGAGCTGTTCTTAAAATATTGCTAGTGATTCTAAAGGAGCCCACTCCTAGAATGGAAAGTTGGGTTTAATATAAAGATTTCTTATCGCTATCTCTTTTTGTGCAATAATGGGCAGCCATATTAGTGACCTTATTTCCAAAACTTTTCATCCTCTTGATACATGACACATAAATTTACTTATATATTTATCAATGCATTTCTCTATTTTACTGATGAAACATTCAGAATAGAATGTGAACAAATTCTCTCTACAATCTTTTTGATATAGCCTATAAGTCTTTGATAAGAAAAAGAAGAAAAATCTAATAAAAAACCCATCCTTTTATGAAAGATAATTAAGTGATAATGTCAGATTGTTCTGACTTTTAGCCAGACTAAGAAACACGTAACTATCTGGCAGCATGTTTTATAATCAGTTGTAATATTTCCACATTCTTCTGTCATATCTCCTCAAAGTCTTTCTGCAAGTCTGAAGAACTTGATTTCAGGGCTCTTTCATACACTTATAAATCAGTCTTATAAATTGATTTTAGAAAAAGAATTCTGTTATTGATTACATTATCAACAAATTTTTTTGCTGCATCTCCTTACAGGGACTACCCCTATAGGAGTTTGATTTCTCATCTTATTGACATCGGGCTCTGCCAGGTAAATTATGTTTGCCAAAGAAAGGTAAATGTCTAATATATGACACTTCTAAGCAAATGTACAAGCAGCTTATGTGAGATGAGGTTGCCCCTTCCACCTGGAAATTGGTATGGTGAGCATATGGAGAAGAGCTGCGATGAACATTCACATGAACTAGAAATAAACTTTTTTGTTGAGAGCCGTTGAAATACAGGGTGATTTTTTACTGTAGTATAGTCTACTGAAACCTGATGCAGAGAAGCTCATGAAACAAAGACTTGAATAATTGTGAACTTCAAGTTTAATAGTGTGAAATATCTTTGGAAGTAAGTTGCAATGAAGATATTAATTGTTGTAGAAATTGCAGAAAATCCTTTAAACTCTCTTATTACTTGTATAGGATTATTTCACTAAAATATTTTGGGACATAGTAATATAAATATTTTAAGATAGAAAGTCATAATTCTGCTTCTATCTCCCAGTAGGTGAGAGCAAGTGAGAATTAATTTGTCTGTGTTTTTCAGAGGTACACTTAGCCATCTGTTGATTGAATTATTAATACTCCCTCTGAATTCATGCGTTGTTGTTACTTTTCCTTTGGTAACAATTAAGAAGCACCAGTTTGTAGATTCTCCTTCTTCCTGTAATACAAGTTTAATTTATTCTCTATCATTAAAAATTGTATTACAGAGGAACATATTAAAATATTCAACAGAGGGTGATTAGCTGTCTATGTTGTATATGCAGTAATAATGCTTGAAACTCCTAAATTTACTAAGTAAACTCAAGCTTAAGCAAAACAAACTGCTTGTCTGAAGTTAACAGTTAATTCAGACAAACCAAGAGACTTAAGGTTCCCTGTAGACATTTCTGCTTTCTCCTAATTCTCATATTGCTCAGTTCTCTAATCAATAACAGAATCAAAATTACAGAATTTTCTTTCCCTGAGATATGAATTTCCCTAGTGACTCTCACTGAAAGGTGGAAGAATCAGCAACAGTCCAGAAAATCTGATAGCAGATACTGGGGTTTCAATAAAATAGAATTTAAATTTGTGAATTAATTTTATTATTTAAAATTAAAATTAAAAATTAATTTTGCTATTTAAGAGGTAGCTCTTTCTGCCCATGGGTCCTGTCCCTATGCTTTAATAAAACCACTTTTTTGGCACCAAATAAAATAAAATAAAATAAAATAAAATAAAATAAAAGGTCAGGGACATTAAGGCATCAAAAAAGGCTTGGAACAAAACTTCTCCAAAAGAGTGACTTCAGAATATTTGATTAACCTGTCTCTGCTTACTTTTTAAAAACTTGGAGGGGCTGGGTTACCTGGGTGGCACAATCTGTTAAGCCTCTGACTCTTGGTCTTGGCTCAGGTAATTATCTCAGGGTCATGAGATTGAGCCCCAAGTCAGGCTCTGTGCTCAGCCCAGAGTCTGTTTCAGATTCTCTTTCCCTCTCCCTCTGCCCCTCCTGCTTTTGCTCTCCCTCTTTCTCTCAAATAAATAAGTCTAAAAACTTGGGGGAGAGGATATAATTTAATGTTGTGGTCAGTTGATCTTTCTTTCCCCTTCATATAGCAGCAAATGAGTCTCCTATTTTATTTCCAAGATATAATTTGAGTCAGCTGAAGTTGTATAGCTTAACTAGATAACTTTTAAATGAATGTCTGTGTATTTAGTACCATCTTTGTAGGTTTTGGATTTAAGTATCTTCAACTAAACTAGACTTCTTGTAGAGAGATCTAATATTTTTTTCTTCTGAACAATTTAGAAAGTTCCAAGGGTTTTTAAGGAAAAAGAAAATAAAGGTGAAGGAAACCTAACATTTTGTGTAACGCTGATAGAATATAGAAAAAAAGTTTAGA
Organism: Mellivora capensis; assembly: GCA_004024625.1. NCBI lineage: Eukaryota > Metazoa > Chordata > Mammalia > Carnivora > Mustelidae > Mellivora > Mellivora capensis. The sequence continues at coordinate 14,057 of PISX010000858.1, read as the reverse complement.
ACAGCATTGAAAATCCATTAAATGTTCTGTGTTCCAGGGATTACCATTGCTAATCTTGAATGATCAGTGAAAGTTTTCCTATTATAAACTTTGGAGAGATGAGTATTTTTTAACAGTAAAATGGTTCTCTGTGCTCCTGTGACTCTCATTAAGCTACTCAAAGAAAACACTAGTTCACTGTCCTTTATCTTTACCCTTCTTAGGTAGGAAATTTAGGTTTGAGTTGTTTGCTATTTATTTTTGTATTGTGGTTTTATAGTCATTTTCTTTATCAAAAAATCAATATGAAATATCCATGATCTCTTTAATAGAATATATCTAAAAAAATTATAGTATCTTCTTTTTAAATGGGGAATTTCTGTAAAAATACTATTTTTGTAAGACTGAGCCAAGCAAAGAGAGGTTCTGGAGTTTCCTAATAATGTTATGACAATGTCCATAAATAATCATGAATAAACTGAGTCCTAAATTTTAGTTTATTAATTAGAAATGGTATAATATAACTTTAATAAATATAAAATATTGTCAAACTAGATAAAAACAATGTTTTTTCATAAAAATTTAAGTTGATATAAAAGCATTCTTTTCAAAAGAAGAAATATGGCATAACTGGGAAAGAAAAAAATTCTACATTTTTAAATCTGGCATAGGTACTACTCATCAAATAAAATGATATGGCTTTACCAGTCAAACATTGTTCAAAAATGTATTTAAATATTAAAATTGCTTCTTTTCACAGAGTATAATTCACCTTTTAAAAATAATTAAGTGGATCTTTAACATTGCTGTTCAAAAACAATAGCAAATGAAAGTTATTTGTCAAGGTATTTAATCAGAAATAGTCAAGATCCAAAAGCTTGGCTCTTCCTAATATATTATACAGGAAGGAATAGCATATGCATTTTCATGTAGGCATTCATACTTGGATATGTTAAAATATGGTTTGTAAACTGAGACAAGCTCAAATTCATCACCTTCTGGTAGTGATAGCATAAGCTAGCAAATTTTCTACAAAGAATGTTGCATGAAAAATTAATAAAGAAGGGTAATGTGTTGTCTGATGGAACTGACTGAGCAACAGGAAGTTATTTATCAAATATGATAAGATTATAGGAGTAGGTGTAAGGGAAGACCCATGGGACAAGTTGGTTAGTTGGTCATAAAACCAATTGGGATCAATTTGTGGCATTTTTGAAAAACATGAAGTAATTCCTCCGTGTAATATTTTTGCTTGTCAAAGCTGTATCTGATAGAATAATGACCACTCCAATCCTCCGAGAGCTCGGCAGTTGGTGGTATCACGAGTATTACGGTTAGTAGTATGAGTGGGTGGCTCGTGTTGGCAGTAATCAGGATCTAAATTAGCACTTTTGGAGAAAGAGGGATGATTCATCTCCCATTGCTTTCATTTTCCTTTCTATATGTGTTCAGTAAAGAACATTCTGTATGGAAACAAAGTGAGGAGAAAAAGGCTGAGAACACTTCCAGCAACTTCTATAACCTGGGTACATAGTAGTTCATTGCTTACACTCCAATCAGTCCTGTGTGGAACAAGAAAAACTACACTGCTGAACCAGTTCCAAGTCAGTATATTTACCTTAGGATATTCTCATCCAATCATTCATTTATATAACAAATATATACTCAGTGCCTTGTTTATTCAGGAGACAAAGATGAAGAGATGGAAACTCTCCTTGATACAGCTTAGAGTCTAGAGAAACTGCAAATCTCTGAGTCAGGATTTTTGTGTTTGTTAGAAAATGACAGTAGGCAACATGCCTATATTCATTTCCTGTTACTGCGGTAACAAATTACCATGCAGGTAGGGGCTCAATACACCATAAGCTTATTAGCATACGTTTCTGGAAGTCAGAAGTATAAAATCAGTTTCACTGGGCTAAAACCAAGGTGTCAGCTGGCCTGAGTTCTCTAAGGGAGAACTCATGTTCTTGCCTTTCCCAGCATTTGGAGGCCTTTTGTCATTCTTGGCTTGTGGTCCTTTCCTCCACCTTCAAAGCCAGCATCACAGCATCTCCGCTCCCTGAAATCTGCTTCTGTCCTTACATGTCTCTCCAACTCTGTTCCTTGCCCCTTCTTCTTCTAGAAATATATGTGATTGTATGGAGCCCAACCAGATAATCCAGGGTAACCATCCATCTCAAGATCCTGAATTTTATCACATTTTCAAAGTTCCTTCTACATGTCCGCTGATAGTCTCAAAAATTCCTGGGATCAGGATGTGGACGTTGGGGACCATTATTCAGCCAATAATCTAAGACTGAAGCTTGAAGAGTGGCACAAGCAGGGGTTGACAATGAGACAGAGATCGGCTCTTCTCAGCTGTTTAGGCTTCTGTATAAAGTGTGGATTTATTATTATTATTATTTTTTAAAGATTTTATTTATTTATTTGACAGACAGAGATCACAAGTAGGCAGAGAGGCAGAGAGGGAGGAGGAAGCAGGCTCTCCGCGGAGCAGAGAGCCCGATGTGGGGCTCGATCCCAGGACCCTGGGATCATGACCTGAGCCGAAGGCAGAGGCTTTAACCCACTGAGCCACCCAGGCGCCCCAAGTGTGGATTTATTATTAACACCATGAGGGATTCTTTCATTTTTCTTTTCTTTTTTTTTTCTTTTTATTCCTTTCAGAGCTAGATAGGGTCAGTGACTTATCAGTTGTATATAAAACCTAATGCTCATGACATCATGTGCCCTCCTTAGTGCCCTTCACCCAATTATCCTTCCCCTCTACCCCCTCTCCTCCATTAAGCCTCAGTTTGTCTCCTAGAGTTGAGTCTCTAATGATTTGTTTTTCTCTCTGATTTCATCTTATTTTATTTTTCTTTCCCTACCCCTATGATCCTCTGTTTTGTTTCTTAAATTTCACATGAGTGAAATCAACATGACATTTGTCTTTCTCTGACTGACTTATTTTGCTTATCATAATATCCTCTATTTCAGTCCACATTGTTGCAGATGGCAGGATTTCACTTTTTCTTTCTTTTTTTAAAGATTTTATTTATTTATTTATTTTGAGAAAGTGAGCACAAGTGAGAGGTGGCAGAGGGAGAGGGAGAAGCAGACTCCCCACTGAGTAGGGAGCTAGATGCAGGACTCGATTCTAGGACCCTGGGATCAGACTGAGCCATCTGGGAGTCCTTCATTCTTTCTTTCTTGATAAAAACTCTCTGCAGTGTAGGGGAAGATAAAAACCATATACAAAAAGCCCACAGCAAATATCATCATCAATGCGGAAAAGCTCTCAGTTTCCTCCCTGAGGTCAGGAACATTGCAGGGATGTCCACTCTCACCACTCTGTTGAAATGGTACAGGAAGTCCTAACCTCAGAAATCAGACAACAACAAGAAATAAAAGGCATTCAAACTGGCAAATAAGGAGTCAAACTCACTGTTTGGAGATGGCATGATACTCTATGTGGAAAACCCAAGAGACCCCACCCCCAAAATTGTTAGAACTGATACAGGAATTCACCAAAGTGGCAGGATATAAAATCAACACACAGAAGTCAGTTGCATTTCTATATGCTAACAATGAAGCAGAAGAAAGAGAAATCAAGGAATCGATTCCATTTACAATCACACGAAAAATCATAAGCTATCTAGGTATAAACCTAACCAAAGAGGTAAAGAATTTGTACTCGAAAACTATAGAACACTTAAAGAAATCGAGGAAGACAAAGAAATGGAAAAACATTCCATACTCATGGATTGGAAGAATAAATATTGTTAAAATGTCTATAGTACCCAAAGCAATTTATACATTCAATACAATCCCTATCAAAATACCATCAGCATTTTTCACAGAGCTAGGACAAACAATCCTAACATTTGAATGGACCCAGAATAGACCCTGAATAGCCCAAGGACTGTTGAAAAAGAAAACCAGAGCTGTTAGCATCACAATTCCAGACTTCAAGCTGTATTACAAAGCTGTAATCATCAAGACAATATGCTAGTGGCACAAAAACAGACACAGAGATCAATGGAACAGAGTAGAGAGCCCAGAAGAAGGATCCTCAACTCTATGGTCAACTAATCTGGGTTGGTTTTTTTTTTTTTTTTAATATTAATTAATTAATTTATTTGAAAGAGAGAGAGAGAAGGCAGGGGGGAGGGCAGAAGGAGAGAGAGAAAATCTTCAAGGTGACTTGGGACTGAGCTGGGACAGCAAGACAGGACTTGATCTTACAACTCATGAGATCATGACCTGTGGGGGAAACCAAGAGTCAGAGGCTTAACTGACTGAGCCACCCAGAGGCACTCAATTTTTCTTTTTTTGTAAGCAAGAAATTTGCATGGCCTAATTTATGTCACTTCTTCTGGGAGGAAGGGACTAGAGTGGAGCGAGTAAGAATAAAGTCTTACTTGGTTTCTATATTATATTAATTCAGAAAATAAAATCTAACAATTAGGCTGGTGTTTGTGCGATAAAATGCTTTATTTTACCAACTTAGTTCACCATAAAAAGGAGCATAGACTTTTAGCCTCTGAACTGGAAAAGTTATTAACTGTGAAATTGGGGAAATTAAGGTCCTACCACACATTGGATCTTGCTTGAGTCAAGAGTTCAATGATAAAGTCTCAGAAAATGCGTGGGTTGCTGCACACAGTTAATTGAAAAAATGAGTTCAGGCTTTACGGCACTAAAACGATGACTCTCAGAGCCCTAGTCACAGCGGTTCACCGTAACTGAAATTACCTCTTTAATTGGAACATGATTGTTCTGACTCTTACTCCGCTGGTGCTCATAAAATTTTGAAATGCCCTCTTAGCTCTTCTTCACTTAGTTTTGTGATGAAATCGAGTCCTAGCACAGGCTGACACCCCCGAATACCTAGGGAATGCGATTTCTTCATGGGATCTATTTGGTAAACACATTGTTTAAAAATCACGGATTCTATAAATCCTTGATGTGGCCATTAAGAGTTTTTAAATCCAGGTTCTTAGACACAGCCGGGTCAGGCGGTAGCGCCGGTTCTTGAAAGATCTTCGGCTCCTGCCTTCCAGTGAGGAATGTTGCGCAGGGCTGTCAGGAGGCTCTCCCCTGCGGTCCTGCCACCAGGTGATTTCTCCCAGGAAAAGTTATGCTCACTTCCAGGGCATGGGTTCAGCTCTGATCTGTGTCAGCTAATCTGAACCATGCGAAGGCTGATGGCTGACCTCTCTTCGAAGAAAATCAAACTCAGTAGTTTGGAAACAGTGTTGCACACTGAAGCTGAGAAGGCTAATGAAAAGGCAAGGCAGGTCGCACCGTAAAACCTGACTGAGGCTTCTCCAGAGCCCCACATCTGCCCTCTCGAGTTTCTTACCAAACTCTTGTGGTTGTGGTCCTGTTGACAGTGTCAGGCTATGGCAGTGAAGTGTCCTTGCCCATCTTGATGTATCTGAGGCAGTAAAAACATAGTGACTTAATTCGTGTGACCTCGTGAATTCAGTCCCCAATAAATGTGCGTCTTCATATGACATCCCTGTCAGTAACTGCGTGCCTCTGAAATGCCACTGAGAACGAAGTAACATTATAAAAGAAAGGCTGGGCATGAACAGAAGCAATTGCATTTGTGTTGGGACAATTTTGCTCTATTCAGCTCTTTTAAAAAAATCAGAATAATTAATAAAGAGGTCAGCTGGGACAAATTTTTTGATACCTATCAAATTTCACAAATGTTAAGTCCGTTAATACAATTTCTTTTTACCTCTGAAGAAACTTTAAGGGGCTCTTGCAGAAAGAGGGAGCTTAAGAATAATACAGCTTCTCTTAGTAACCAGCTTTTGCCTGGTGATTAAATCGTCTGGCTCCAAACCACCCAGCTCATTGTTTTTTTTACCCACAGTGTGAAAGAAAAATCATCTTTGTGCCAACCCCACATCATATAAAACCCTAACAATGTGTTGAGTGTGACTTAAGAGCCCATAATGCATTTTTCATGAAGGTAAGGAAAATCCATTAAGGAGATTAATTTGTGTTTGGAGAGCCTACCTCTCTATAGCCAAAAATATTTATTCTGTTAACTGTGGTTTGCTGATATACTATGATAGTATTGAAGCCTACTGATGGCATTGTTATTTGTACCATTATATCTTCTGCAGGTGGATCACTTATGAATTATTAAAAACTTATTTCTCAAAGGGAACTATTTATTGATTTGGTGCTAAACTTTCTTCTTTCTTTTTAGGAATTATTATAGTTAGAGGTTAAAAAAAAAATGTCTGTCTTAAGCCTGATAATTTCTTTAGCAATGTTCACGTTTCAAAAAGCTGTACCTTTTACCCAGGCAATATTCATTTGCTGCTCCTCTGCTAGAACTTTCGGGGTGGGGGGGGAATGATATAGCTAAAATTCATTGCTTAACTGATTAGCAATAGCCTAGATTTAAACATTTTGATAATCTTGTTGAAGAAAGATAATTATATGGCTTGAGCTGAATTCTGTAGTTAAATTTTTTGAAATAATAAAGTGAAACTTTTACGTTTTAAATAATGGAAGTCATACAAACTCATTACAGTGAGGTATGGTTTTAAGGAAGGGAACAGCTTATCCTTACACTACCTCACAGCTCAATTATTTTTTCCTATCAGCAGTGAGTCTCAACTTTGCTAGTTGGAATCACCTGAAGCACTTAAAACACTCTACATGCCTGGTCCTACCCTCAGAGTTTTTGATCTGACTGCTCTGGCCTTGTGCCTGAAGATCAGTTGTTTTCCAAGTTCTCCAGGTGATTCTGATGTCCAGCCAGAGTTGAGAGCCAATTAAGCTAAAGGAAGCATAAAAGATCTAAAAATGGAATGCCCTTGCTAGAAATGGGCAGGAGAAATAGAAGGAAGCAAATTCTACTTTTCCCCCCCAAATATTTCCATCAATCATCCTGGTTTCATATTTTCCACTTCGAGGTATTGCTATTATAATAGTGTTGTTAACCAGAAATATAAAGCATCTGAGACTTGAGGTCCTCATTTTTGTGGCTACTTTAGTCTGCATAAGTAGCTGTTGCGTATGTTTGTGCAAAGTGTTTACTGCACAAGGACAGACACCTGGTGGTGGAATCTAACCTGTGTTCCCCACTTCTTATATACCAGGATGCAGAGCTTTACTTACCAGTGGAAGGATAACATTTTCCTAATTCGTACAAAGTGCTTCACAGGATGGCTGTAGACCTGGAAGGAATGGAAGACTCATGTTTTGATTAGCTTTTTGGGGTTGCCAACAGAAGTTGCCCTGCACCACACCATATGCTGTGATCTTAGAGGGAAAGGTGGAGCAGTGAAGCAAATAGCTAGATCTAGCTGGCTAGATCTAGCCTGGCCTTGGCCAACCAGATGTAGACATAAGACCCATCCAGCAGCCATATTCAAGTGGACTCCAGAGGACAGGAGGATGGACAAGAATTGTACAACAATGGCAAGAAAAGAAAGAAGCTCAAAAAAAAAAAAAAAAAAAAAAAAAAAAAAAGAAAGCTTTCTGAGACAACACTAGCTGGGATTTGAGTTTACTGTGTAGGTACTCTGTAACAATTTTCCTTTCTATATGAGTAATAACCTTCATATTTAAGAGGTAGGTGTTTGAGATGGCTACTTTTGCTTTGGATAAACTCATAAAGAAGAAAAGTGATCCTACAGGGTCTTGACAGGAAGGATTAATTTAGATATGTAGAAAACTGTAGGATTTATGGTAACAGACACACACTCTCCACCCAAACACACACCACATGTGCACAAGCTCACAGAAAAAGCACACATTTATTTTATTAGAATTCCTGGATGCTCCTACCAAGCTATGTTTAGAACCTAGAAAAATGAGAGAGAATGACAGAAAAATAATAGAAAACATAGGGTCTATAGTTCGATTAAATAAAATTTTAATTCTGTATGACCTCAAGAAGTTCACCTAACTTCTTACTCTCTAGTCTCCTCAATTAAGCAAAAAGGGTGCTACTAGTAAGGGGACCCCCTGTGCATTGTTGTTGTGAGTTTAATGAGTTTAATCCATATAGAGAGCTCAGAGCTTGACACATTTTAAGTACCTAATAAGAATTGGTTATTGTACCTTCTATTAATCAGTTACCAACTTGAGCTTAACAAAGAATAAGCCCTTGAATTATTTGACAACGTATTACAAAATGCTTCACAATTGTCTTCATAACAAAGTAGTCTTTTCCACTGATGGAGTTCTTCCTTTTTAAAAATTTGTGGTTAAATAAAATCTTAAACTTGGAGAGGGACAGGTTTTTAAAATATTGGCAGGGGGCCTGGAATTTCTTAAAATAATAATTCTTATCACCCCTTCAATCATCTGAACCACTCCAATCACTGCCAAAACATTTCTTTGTTACCATAGAGACCCATAGAGATATTCATATATTAAATAACAAACATCGCTCCACAAGAATAGAACTAAGGATGAGACGCTCACGCTTAAATTTCTGAATTAGATTTAGTTTTGTCAGAAAACAGGCATGCAGAAGATTTGGACATACGGAAGATTCTTCAAGTTTTATTATAAAGAAAATTTTGTTCCTTGAAATATAGTATAATCTGTCCATTGAATAAGTTAAGGCTCACTGGTGTAATTAGAAGTTCTATTTTTTTCTCTAACGATTGCCCCTGCATAGCCATTCTCTTCGGGATTAATTCTTGCCTGCTTTTTTAAATACAACTGAGAGATTTTTCTGGATGTTTTCTGATAATAAAATACCTTTTGTGACTTTAATCTCCCTACTGGTCTCAAGGCCTAGTATACTTCTTTTTATGTTAACATGTTCAGCACTGTAAAATTGTCAAAATTCTGCACTCCTTTCAAAGGAAAATCTCCTGGGTCTACTAGCTTTGGGTATGTGTTTGTGGTGTATGTATCTGAGAGGGTGTCTGAGAGCACAATAATCTTTTTTTTAAATTATTTTTATTTATTTGACAGAGAGAGAGAGAGTGAGAGAGTACAAGCAGGGGAGAGACAGAGGGAGAGGGAGAAGCAGGGTCCCCGCTGAGCAGGGAGCTGGATCAGGGCTCGAACCCAGGACCCAAGGATCATTATCTGAGCCAAAGGCAGATGCTTAACTGACTGAGACACCCACAGGCCCCCAGGATGCACAATAAGCTTACTTGAAAGAAATCATCTAAATTCTCATTGCTCCTGCCCTCTCTGTTTTATCCTCTGTTACAGTCTTATAAAAAGCAAAGGTGTTGAGAGTCAGGAGCCATAAAGGAGTTTGCTCCCTTCCTTTGCATGTCCTGCACAGGTGTTCTTGAACCTCCTATTAGATTTGGGGAGCAGTCAGTGTTTAATGCCATGGGGACTAGTTGAAATACATTTTTTTGTTTTAAGCTGCTGTGTCTGTGCAGCATATTCTTAGATAGGACAAGGGCCAGTATTTTAAAGCAGTTTTTTTTTAAGGTTTTGATCTCCTGAAGTCTTTAGGATAGCCGTACTAACTTTTGTTTGTGTGTTTTCTAATTAATAACGTGTCATTTAATACAATGGAACCATTCTTCACTCTGTGATTGTTACCAACAATGTGAGATGTTACCAGGAACGTTAATACAGTTTCCCAAGACACCGAGCGCTGTAGATGTTTTAAATCTTCCACTTTCTCCTCCCCTCCTCCTCTTCTTTCTCCTTCATTAACAGAAGTAACAGGAACAGCAACTAGTAACTTAAAACTTTCTGTGTCTCAGGCAGAGTTTCAAGTACACATAGTTTCCCTTGAAATCTGGCTAAACAGAGTAATCAACACCACTAAGCATCCCATTATAATGAATTTCCAGAGAGTAAAACCCCAAATCAAGTATTATAAATTTTAGCCTGCGTTTCAACAAACTGATTCTTCTAAAACCATCCTATCAACACCAGTATTTATCAGCTCCCATTTTTCAGAAGGCACTCTGGGCCAGTCTTGCAAGCTGCCATGAATAATTCTTACTGTTTCGCAAAAAGTGAAAAGGCATTATGTCTGGTAAGAATCCGGGAAATGTTTTTGTTCAACTGAAAATATTCCATGCCTTCTTCACAAACTGCAGCAGCAACACCTCCCACCTGTCAGAATTATATATACACCAGCAAGAGGGTTTAACCATTTTCCCAAGCTTGTGTGGTGGGCTCAGAGCCCTCCCCATCCTGTGTACAATGTGGAAGGAAGTACATATGCATGAGGAAGAGACTCATTAACTCTATGGCAAGGCTGTGGTTCAAAGTATCTATTCTGTGGAGGGTCAAAAAAGGTTATGTAACTCTCATTTTAATCAACATTTCCAAGATGTTAAAGTAGACTTGTTTTCTTTTTAAAAGGACAGGGGAGAAAAAAGTAGAGATAATTCCTCTAATAGTATCCAATACACTTACAGACAGACATTTGGGAATAAAAAATGTTATGTGCAGATTTTCAAGGGCTTAAAGCTTTTCAAATAAATGTATGCACCATTAGCATTCACTCAGCTATAAAGGCTATAAAGGCTTTGATCTTCCTTTAAAAGAAGCAAGAGAAAAAAAAAGGGAGTAAAAGAAAGAAGTGAGAAAGCGAAGCTGTCGGCAATTTGAATGCTGCCAATTATTGCACCACTTATAAAGAGCTAATTAAACATGATTGCTCCCAAGAAGAATCATTTTTACTCTTTTTGTGTTCTCTTTTTATTTGTACTGTAAAGAAACTTGATTATTGATAAGACCCACGTTGCAAGCTGAATTGGCTTGTCTTTCTGCAATAATGGTACCATTCCTTTCGTTTCCTCGAATCCAGTCTATATGGCATTTCTGGTCTAGGAATTCTATTCTCATGACTTCAGCCTGAATTTCAGTTTCAACAGTTTGCAAATAACATGTAGGATTATGGAATTTGTAGGTCTAGTTCTTTCCCTACATTCATAGCAGGACATAACTATAATCTATTTATTAATATTTCTAGCAATTAATAATTACTATCCAGCCATACATTCGAGGGATGTATAAAGCCATTTTTAACACATCTTTTCCTCTGCCTCATCTCTTCATCTTCAATTAGTTCTCAAGGCTTGTTTTGAAATACTTCCTAAATTCTCTACAATGGTTTCTCTCCTGTGTCTGTCAACTTCCATCTCATTCATTTTCTGGGACATTGTTGAAATTTGTTCTCAACAATGGTTGAGAAATGGTTCCCTCCTCATTTTTGAAAGAACTTCTCAATAAATCTTTTCTCACTGGGACCTAAATACTCTAACATTTAAAACTCAGTAAATGAAAATATAAAATAAAATAATAAATAAACTACCCTAATAACATGAAGACATTTTTTTTGCAATAGTACACTTGGGAACTATACTATTTTTTTGGATCATGATTAGATCTGTAATTTACGGGGTGCCTGGGTGGCTCAGTGGGTTAATCCTCTGCTTTCGGCTCAGGTCATGATCTCAGGATCCTGGGATCAAGCCCGGAGTCTGGCTCTCTGCTCAGCAGGGAACCTGCTTCCTCCTCTCTCTCTCTGCCTGCCTCTCTACCTACTTGTGCTTTCTCTCTCTCTCTGTCAAATAAATTAAAAAAAAATCTTTAAAAAATCTGTAATTTACCTCAAATTGATTTTTATCTATGGTTAGAGGTAACGGTCATGTTCTTCTGCACAGATTTCCAATAATCAGCGCCATTTATTGAAAAGACCATCTTTTCCCAGCTGTTGTGCAGTGCTAAGTTTATTTCACATCCTGTCCTTGTACCTGTGCATCTGTGGCTGGGATCTCTCTTTATATATTTGAATTATTTGTCTATTCTAATAGTACAATATCATAGTTACCGTAACTTTATCACATATTTTAAAATCAATTAGAGTGCATCCTTCCAACTTTCTAAAAACTGTTTTCTTCATTATTCTTAATGCTTTCCTATATACCATTTTTAATCAACTTACCAAGTACCATGCTAGTAAAATGCTGTGACACTTTTTATCATAATAAGGAAACTCCTGTGCATAATTTGTTTTATAATTTTTTTATCATGAACAGTTGCTGAATTTACCAAATGTTTTAACTGTATCTTCTGCTGATAGCATGATTTTCTCTTCTGTTATGTAAATGTCATGAATATCCCAATTTTTTTTCTTTCAAATATTAAAGTAAACTTGCATTTCTAAAATAAAGCCAGAATGGAGGCACCTGGGTTAAATGTCTGACTTCAACTCAGGTCATGATCTCAGGATGGTGGTTTTGAGCCCCACCTCAGGCTCACTGCTCAGTGGGGCATCTGCTTGTCCCTCTCCCTCTGCCCTACCCCCTGTTCATGCTCTTTCTCTCTTTCCTATGAATAAACAATGTATTTTGAAAAAGAAATATAAATAAAATAAACCCAGAAAAGTAAAATAATTGTAACCTTTAAAATTATTTACTAGGTTTGCGTTAATATATTAGTCTAAAATGTTTGCATCTAAATAATGAATAGGTGGCTATATAAATGTTATTTTAAAAAAATGAATTTCAGATTTTGATACCAAAGCCTCGTTCCATAAAAATGGTGAGTGTTTTTCCTTTTCCATTTTCTGGAAGAATTTGTGAAAATGGCATTATTTATTTTTTTAAGATTTTAGTAGGAATTGTTGGGAAAGTAATCTAAGCACAGGGGGTCCTTTTTAAAAGTTTTTAAGTGTTTTTGTTAATTATTTGAATTGAAATAAAATAATAAAAAAGATGTTAGTTGAAAATAAGTTTTTAATAAAGCCTACAAATACTTTAATTTCAATTGAAATACTCATATTTTAATTTTATACTTTATAAATATTGGTTACTTTTGTTTTTAGAATTATTCAATTTCATCTAACTTTGCAATTATACACAAGATAATGCATATATACATAATATAATGATTGCTATAATAAAATATTATTTTATTGTCTAGGTGATTTATAGTGTTCTCTCCTATTCATTACTGATAGCATTATTGTGACTTTTTCTTTCATCCTTTTAGTAGTCTCTTAGGAGTTTAACATTTGTAAAGTGTTTTCAAAAAAACAATTTTGGCTTTGCTGATTATTTATTATATGCTGTTTTTCTCTTTACTAACTTCTGTTCTTATTTTCTTTATCTTTTACCTTTTTGGATATAAGTTGTTTGTTTCTTCTTCTTTTATTTTTTTTAAGATTATTTACTTTTTTATTTGACAGAGAGAGCAAGAAAGGAAACACAAGTAGGGGGAGCAGGAGAGGGAGTAAAGAAAGCCTGATATGGGGCCCAATCCCAGGACTCTGGGATCACTACCTGAGCCAAAGACAGACACTTAACCAACTAAGCCATCTAGCCACCCCTGTGGTTTTTTTCTAATTTAAAATTGATTTTGGGGTTTCTTCTTTCCTAATATGTGCATTTAAGGTAGTAATTATTTTTTAACATGCAAGAGTGCTGACATGTAACATTTTATGTGCTATTATTATTTGTTCATGAATAATTTCCACTCAATTATAATTTCTTCTCTGATTCATAAGTTATTTAAAATTTTGTTTTATTTAAAAAATATGGTATTTTGTAGTTATCTTTTGCTAATGATTTCTTGCCTTATTTTATTGTCAGATTAAATCTTCTGTATTTCAACTTTGAAATTTATTGAAACAAGCTTTACACAAGCTGACATAGGGTCATTGTTTTGTTTATATTTTATGTGTTCTTTTTTATTTATTTTTATTTCATTTCAGCGTAACAGAGTCCATAGTTTTACAACACACCCAGTGCTCCATGCAATGCGTGCCCTCCATAATATCCACCACCTGGCTCCCCCAACCTCCCACACCCCGCCCCTTCAAAACCCTCAGGTTGTTTTTCAGAGTTCATAGTCTCTCATGGTTCATCTTCCCCCCAATTTCCCTCAACTCCCTTCTCCTCTCCATCTCTCCATGTCCTCCGTGTTATTTGTTATGCTCCGCAAATAAGTGAAACCATATGATAATTGACTCTCTCTGCTTAACTTATTTCACTCAGCATAATCTCTTCCAGTCCCGTCCATGTTGCTACACAAGTTGGGTATTCATCTTTTCTGATGGAGGCATAATACTCCTTAGTGTATATGGACCACATCTTCCTTATCCATTCATCCGTGGA
>PISX010000857.1:0-231813 GCA_004024625.1 Mellivora capensis | reverse complement strand
CATGTTGCATCTCTACTTCCTCATATCAGGGAGATCATATGATAGTTGTCTTTCACTGATTGGCTTATTTCACTAAGCATGATACTCTCTAGTTCCATATCGTCACAAATGGCAAGATTTCATTTCTTTTGATGCTGCATAATATTCCATTGTGTATATATACCACATCTTCTTTATCCATTCATCTGTCGATGGACATCTAGGTTCTTTCCATAGTTTGGCTATTGTAGACATTGCTGCTATAAACATTCGGGTGCACGTGCCCCTTCGGCAGATCTGGGTTTTCTAAAGAAAAGCTTTTCCTTTATTTCATGGTTATAGCTAGAGCTTGAGAGGATGGGCGCTGTGCAAAACGTAACATTGCCAACTTTATTAATAACAGCTCCTCGTTAGGAGCTCCCACCCAGACTGGTCAGGTTCAAATCTTTGTGCCCTCGCTGGCTTTGAGGCTCTGACAAGCTACTCCCCTCACTGTAACTGGGAATTCAGCTCCAGATTGGGAAGGAGTGTGCTGAGGATGACAGATTAGGAACGACGAATTGTGTGGGTTAATCTGTGTGCTCTGAACTCTGCTGACCAGGCCTGCTGCTTTACACGTGCTCTTCTTATCTATCAGAACCCTGTTCTAGCCCCTGCAGTTTACCCGAGGCGTCCCCGTACATCGTACATGGTCCTTGCATCTAAAAGGAGTCAGGGCAGACATGACTGGTCATCTCTTCAAGTATTCAAAGGTATAATTATTAGCCCCGTTTTGCAGAGGAGTAAGTAGGCTGAAAAAAAGGTAAGTGAGTTGCCCAAGGCGGCAGGATGGTTCAGAGCCAGGAGCAGCGCCAAGACCCATTCAGACTCTCCTGCCAACAAGGCTGGGTGACTTTGGACAAGTCGCTATCCCTCTCGGAACCTCACTTGTCAAGTAAGAGGGCCTTATGTGACAGAGAGACAGTAACACCGCAGCTAAGAGATGCAGATCTGAGTCAGACTCTGGACTTGAATTAGGGGTCTTCCACTTATCACCTGGGGGACTTCGGGCAAATTACTTTGTTTCCCGGTGCCTCCGTTTTCTCATCTCCAAAATGGGGCTACGAACAGAACCCACCCTAGAAGACAGTTACGGGCACTGCATGAGTAAACCTGTGTTACTGTCTTGGGACAAGACGTGAATTGCGCAGCAAATGCCAGATATCACCACCGAGCCTTCCATGGCCAGCCCAGCCTCCTCCACCCTGGTCTTTGCCAAGCCCCGTGTGGTCCGTACCGTAAGCTCTCTCTTGACTGTGGGGTACTGCCCCCCCCAGCAGGACATCACCTGTCGCGTCCAGGTTGGGTGGTCTCAGACAGGAGTGCTCAACTCTCCTAAGTTCACAAGTCACCTGCAAGTGCCTAACATTTCAATCCGAATGGAAAACCCGATTTTTCTATCTGCACCTATGACCTTGACGACGGTGTTTTGTTTTCCTTCCCATGCAGTCTGGAAATCCTGAATAAATGTCAGAAAGAATTCACCGAGTCAACAAATATGTAACAGTATTAAAACTCTTAGGAGCGAACCATCTCCTACATTACTAGAAGCTTAAAGGGATGATAGTTTCAATTTTGTTACTCAGTAAAGATGCCCCTTTAGGGCTTAGGTGATACGGCTATAATTCATGGTTCATCAGCCAGTGTTTCGTCCAGTCAGTTGGGATATATCTGTGCCTGCCCACCAGCCAGCCTTGCCCCATACTCTGATGGCTCAACCGCAGGGAGCACAAGAACAGCAGAAGCCATAGAAGCTCCCACTCGCCAACTGCCTTCTGGGCTGCACTGCCTCCCCTCGCCCCACAGAACCCCTCTCCACCCTTCTCGACTCTGCTCTGTGGCCCCTGTGGGCCATCTCAGCAGGTGTCCGACCCTCAGAGCTCCCAGGTGTGTCCTACCAGTGGGAGGAACCAGCACAGAGAGTCAAAGGACGGTGGTGAGGTCTCACCCCCAACTTTGGGACCCAGACCAAATGAATCTTTCTGTGCCTCAGCTTTCCCATCTGCCAAATGGGACAAACAGGAATATCCCCGCCCCCATAAATGCAGCTTAAATGATTTAGAAGAGTGACTGGCCTTTGTAGGCACACAATGAATGTTGGTTCTTACCTCCTATTATCACATACGACAGCCTCTCTTTAAGCTCCAGTGGCCACCCCCTTGCCCCTTCATGGGGGGGTTGGGGGGGGTGGTTAAGGCCCTTCAGCTGCTGCTCGCCCACAGTTTTCCCATTTCTTATTGACTCTGCTTATCCCTTGCCCAACCACCTGTAGACGGTCCCTTCTTTAACTCTCCTCACTACTCCATCTCCTGCTGGGACTCTCACTTGGATACCTATAGCTACTGTGTTCTTGGCAATTTTCCCACGTTTCTCTAATGCTTACAACACCCCCGTGAGGGAAGCATTATTGTGCCTATTTCTCAGGATAGGAATATTGAGGCTTAAAGGCCGACCCAAGCCCCACAGTTAGGAAGCTGTGAAGCTAAGGTGCAAATCCAGGCCTAGCTTTCATACCTAGGCTGAGTCTAATCCCCAGTGAAAAGGACACAGGCATCCATGGGTTTCCCAAAGCTTACAGGTAAGATGTGATGACAATCTCATGTGCCGACTGCTCTGATCGGAAGAAGAATAGCGACCCTGACGACAGCCAAGGGCACCTGGATTGGTGTGTTAGTCAGGGATGGCTTCCCGGAGGAGGTGATATTAACCTGATTCATTCATGGTGGGGAGCTATTCTGGGAACGAGGAAGAGGCGCTGGAATGTGTAAAGGTCCAGAGGGAGAAGAGAAAGAGATGAAGCTTTTTCAGGAGCTGTAAGCAGTTTAAAACTCTAGGAGCAGAGAGCTCGAGGAGGAGATAATGACCAGAGGGGGCTGGGTCCTGCCACGGAGCGCCATGAGCACTGAGCTCAGGAGCTGGGACCTGCATGTTTTCTTGCTGGCGGGTGTCTGCAGAGGGGAGGTGTATGCAAAGAGCACTCTGGTCCCCTGTCTGTGACTGCCAGCTCCTTCAGGACAGAATGCCTACTTCGGACCTTCGAACCGAGCTTGGAGCGCCGTGTACAACAGGTGCTCAAAAATGAGACTGACAACTAAAAGCACAAGAATGATAGCTGGGAGGCGCTCCTCTGGGTGGGAGCAGATGCTGCCATGGCCCACCAGGAGCCCCCTTGCCTTTCCTCCCTCGGGGCCTTCGGCCTCGCTTCTAACGGCCTCGCTTCTAACTGCCGACACCTGGGTTTCCTTGCTTGGGGGCTCTCTCCGGTTTCCAGGCCCACTTTGCCTCCGGAGTGGCAGGCCTGAAGTGCAGGGCGATGACAGCCCCCTCCAGAGCAGCCCAGAGCGGGGACTGCTGGGTGCTGGTGAGTCCGGCGCCTGCCTCCCCGTCAGGTGGATGGGCTGAGGGCCATGCAGCCTCCCACAGGCCCAGGTACTCTGGTAACTCGCTTGAACGTGCTCTCTGCACACAGGGAACCCAGGATCCCAGGCTCTAGTTTTGGATCCCGATGCGGCAGCAGATGCTGGAAGGAACCTGGGCCTTCGAGGGAGCCACATCTGGGTTTGAGTCCAGACGGGGCCACAGGTAGGGAGGTGATCCCTCTCGGAAGTCATGTGGCCTCCCAGTACCTCAGTCTGCTTGGCTACCGTGATAGTCAAATGTCAACATGTACGGGCACCACCTCACTAAGAAAAACAAGGTGCCTTTCTACTGTCTTTTGAGGAATTCATTAGTCTACATTCTAGCTGCTTTCTACACACCGCCAGTCTAGCAGTGATCTCATTCTACGGGCGACCTCGAGTTTTGCATATTTGCCTCTAGGAGACTAGAGGCGCCGAGAAGACGGGGTCAAGTTTTACTCTGCCTGGCATCCCCTCGAGTCTCGAACCACCTTGGCACACAGCAGGCATCCAGTGAGTGTTTGTTGAATGAATGCCTGACAGCAATGAAAGAACAAAGTACACCGACCAGGGAGGATGGATTCTCGGAGCCTTTGTTCATTCACGGCATCTCAGTGCCGAGTCCTACTACGTGCCAGGCGTCCGCCTTGGTGCTTACAGCTGTGATCAAGGCCGCCGGGCTCCTCCCTCTCGGGGTGAGTGTTAGAGCTAGAGAGCAGTGATCACCCCCCCCCACCAAAGGGCTGCCCAGCAACTACCCCCCAGCCTCCCCACCCGGGGAAGCTTTTGCAGAGTCTCTCCCAAGATTCCCACCAAATTACCCGGGGTGGGACCTGGCTGGGGATTTTTTTAAAGCTGCTCAGGTAAATATAACCAACTGCTGGGCATCAAGAGAGGAAACAAGGTCAGAGAGTGAAGAGGCCTGAAGACGGTTGTGAAGAAAACAGAATGGAGAGCGTGGTTCGGGCTCATGGTTCGTAGAGGGAGGGGCTGGCCTTGCCCCCCCCCCCGGAAACATCTGGCAGCATCTGGAGGCACTCTGGGTCGTCCCAACTGGAGGGAAGGTGCGTCTGGCGGAGGACCAGGGATCCTGCTGCGCCCTCCCGAGGCACAAGACAGCCCCCACGACCAAGAACAAGCCGACCCCGAAGATCGACAGTGCCGAGAGCGAGCGGTGGGGGTCTCGAGGGGCCGGGAGCAGACACCCCTCCGTGGAAGGCCTCCAGTGGGCCGAGCAGTAGAGCTGAGATGCGAGTCCCCGGAGGAGGCAGTGACTGTGAGGTGGGCCCGGAGCCACCATCACAGCCTTGAATAGAAAGACGCCAGATGGTGAAACCACCGAGTCTGGCTCACACCACCTACTAACCTAAAAGCCCTCGCACCCCTGCTCCTGCCGTCATTCTGGGGTTGTCTGCTGGGGCGGGGTGGGGGCAGGGAGAGGGAAATCCGGCTGCTTCTGCTTGGCCGCTTTCACTTTTCAGTCCCCACCCTCCTTCTGGGCTCGGAACCGGAAAGGGGGGAAGGAGAGGGGGCTCGGCCAGGCTCCCCGCTCAGCCGTCCCCAGCACCACCTGCGGGCCCATTTCCTCCCTCCTAAAGCTTCTCCCGTGGCCACCCCCTGGTCTCCCAGAGCGCTAGCTGCGGGGGAAGGGAGCCTTCTTTGGAGACATCCTGCCAGCTTCCCCCAGCCCTGGGAGAAGTGATTTCCCAAGAGAAACAGGGATCCACAGAGCCGTAAATAAACACGGCATTCCAGAGGAGGCGGGCTGGGAGGGCCGCCCGGCCAGCTCACAGAGATGGCCCATTAACTTTTCCAGCCAGGCACCGGGACCTGAGAACCTGCCAGTCCTCTCTCCAGCCACCGCCTCCCCCCTGCCCCCCACACCCTCCGGCCGCCCCTTCTCTATGCTTCCCTGTAAATCAGTTGCAGACCGGCTGCCTTGGGAGTTTGGACTAGCGGCAGCTGCGTGGAGCAGACTGCTTGCTCAACACCACGTGGGTTTTCCAAGGAAACGTCACCATAGTTCCATGGGCAATTTCAGTGGAAATGTGTACAAGGCTTCCAGAAAGGTCTGAGTCCACAGGCCGCTCCGAGGGAGCCAGGGTGGCCCGCGGGCCTCTGACAGGCAGCCCTACCTGCAGGAATCTTGCCAACCTGGAGCGGACAGAGAAGAACCTACGGACTTCGGAGAGGGAAAGTGACTCCGAGGCTGTAAAGCCGCCCCCACTTTACAAGCGGGGAAACTGAGGCTCTAGAGGGAATGAATGACCCGCTCTTAAGTCAGCGGGTAGTCGGTGGCTGCGCTGGGTGCGCCCAGGCCTCCTGACCCGCCTCTGGGCCTGCAATTTCTTTCAGGCCACATACTCATTCCAGAGCAGTGGAGAAGTTCCCCGTCGGCCCCTCTGAACAGAAAGACAGCCACTGCCCGGAGCTGACAGCTTTTCTCCTCCAAATGTGCATTTGGGGGGTGGGAGGACACTACCAACATCTCTGCTTCCTTAATTTCTCGAGTTCTCTTCTGAAAGGAAAGTGTTCCCCTGTGTTCCCAGCGTCCCCAGATGTAAGCTCCCTGTCATAATCCTGCCCATGAGGAAAGACGTCAAGTCCCAACCTATGAAACTCACTTTACAAAAAAAAAGGGGCATTAGGGGAAATTTGTAGGAGTATGTATACTCGAGTAATTATTTTATTAAAAATGATACTTTGCCCCATATCCCCTGAGAATGTTGTGACAGGTGCCCCTAATGAAGGAGGTAATTAGCAATAAATAGAACCTCTCCGCAAACCTAGGGTTAAGAATTTTCTCACGGGCTGTTATTTTAAACAAACATCACACAGTATAGTCTCCTCATTCACTGAAAGCCTTGATCTGCAGAGCTGAGTCTCTCGAACTCGGAACTTAGAACACAAACCATTAGTTCAAAGTGTATTTTCTGCTATTAAAGGTGTACACAATACAAAGGATTCAAAAACATGAGACTTTTTAGCTGTACTGTGTTTTGGATGTGTGTGTGCATGAGCACCTGTGGACACATGAGAGAACCTCCAGCTGCAGGTTTTTCTTCTGCTTTCGGAAGTCCTTCGGGCAGGCCTCTCACCTCGTTTTCACCTGGGGAAGGAACACTGGGTTCTTTGTTCGTTTGCTCCGCAGTTTCATGTGATTTCCCTCCTCTGTCCCTCCCAGCCTGCCTCTGCACCCGCCGCTGCTCTCCCCTCCCTTGGGAAATGACCTGGCTCAGGAGGGACCACCAGCTATGCTCCTGACCAAGGCAAGCCTCTGCTGGTCACCTGCACTCCGGGTTACACACAGCACATGGGGCCAAGATATTTCATTCGTTGCCAGAACAAAATGGCCCACGTGCCCCATCTCCAACAGCTTGTGTCCTGGATCCGGGTCACGGAGGGGTTCCGGGGTGCTGCCTGCTTCAGAAATTCCACAAATATTTACTGAGCAACTACTCTGCACGACGGGTGGCCGCGGCAGCTCGGGGCTCTGCTGTGCTGTCCAGCACCCCTCCCTGAAGGCGCCGTAGGCCTGTCCCAGCTTCCCTGCAAGGTGCCTGGCAGAGCAGAAAAGCTAGGGGCTCATGTGAACCCAGGACGGCGAGGAGGGCGGGATGGGAGGGAGCCGGGATGAGGCATAATGATGGCTGGTGTCTTCCGCGGTCAAGTTCATCTGACTTGCAAGACACATGGATTCCAGCTGTTCTAGATGAGTGAGAGGAGTCAAAAGCATTTTGTTCTTCTCATCAGCAAATTCAAATGCCTGTTATTCATGCAAAGCAGAGGCTGGTGGGTGGCAGGAGGACAGGACTCCTCCAGAATCCCAGAATGAGGGAGGCTGCCCACACCCCGGGATCCAGCCCGGTCACCTACACAGAAAGCTGCTCACAGTCAGGGAGCTGGAACCCTGCAGGTTCCCTCATCAGATTGCCAGCATCATGAAAACCAAGTCCTCCCCTCCCAGGAGATAACCAAGTCACACTATTACTTTCTGGGGGCCCAAACGCCACACTTCAAACCCTGAGCGAAAAAATGTGAAGTTCTCCAAAACCGTTTAATAGACATACTTCTCTATGTATATCTCCCCCCACCACCACCTCCTGACCCTGGACATCTAAAATGATTAGCTTTGGCAGAGAACTTCATATAAAAATTGAATGCTGAACATATGAGCAAGAAAATCACACACACACACACACACACACACACACACACACACACACAGTGAAGCACAAGCAAAAAGCACAGGGTTCTAGCCCAGGTTCCACTGCTAATAATCTGATGTTGTACGTGTACATGTCCTTTACCTTCTCTGTGATGAAGGGAAGAATGGGGGCTCCCTTAACCACACCTCAAGTCTGGGGTGAGGCGGGAGATGAGACTGTCAGCTTTCCCGCCCTGGGCACTAGGTTAGTGAAAAGGCCTACGATCAAAGATGTCAAGTGCCTATGAGAGGCAAAACACTGTATCCTTAACATTCACGAATGGAAGTTCAGAAGAGGGAGGAACACTTTTTGTATCATTGGTAGAATCTGTTATTCTGGAGGGAGCTTTGATATTGAAACATTTTAAAGAAGAAGGGCCTTGAGCATTTCACATCCTAGAGCCTTGGTTACCTCTACTAAAAACCTCAGAGAGGGTGCTTGGGGGGCTCAGTTGGTTAAGCGACTGCTTAACCAACTGAGGGTCTCCAGCTTGGGTCTCGTGATCCCAGGGTCCTGGGATCGAGTCCCTCATCAAGCTCCCCCTGCTCTATGGGGAGCCTGCTACTCCCCATGCTTGTGTTCTCTGTCAAATAAATAAATGTAACTTAAAAAAAAAAAAAGACAAAACCTCAGAGGGTTGGACTAGGTAATCTCAAATGTTGGCTTTATTGTTGGTTGGCCGAATGAGACACAAACTAGTGCAGACACAACCAGCAGAGGTTGGGCTGGTTAACTGAAGGACCGACTGGTTGAAAGAGGGTCCTGACTTTCTAAGCAGAGCCCAGCAGCTGCATGCCATGTCTTTGAAGCCAAAACTCAAATACATGATCTGGAGGTTATCTTTCAAGGACTTTTTTTTTAATCTAGAAAGTTCCATAGAGGAATATATCAAACCCAGATTGAAAGCAGTATCTCGTCCACCACTGTAGAATCCCTAGTATTTAGCATGGCGTCTGATGCAAGGGGCTTGACTATTGCCTGTATGAATAGACAAAGTGGCCAGCTTCCAGAACACTTTCCACACACCTTGGAATGGATAGGCATGCCTGCATACCCCCAAAGCATTCAATGACTCACGTGAATAGCACTGCTACTTAATCCTTGGCCTTTCCTGCATCCCTCGACATACTCCCAACCTCACAAATTGAGTGCTGGGTTGAGAATCAGCTAGAGATGCCTGTGAAGTTGGGCTTCACAGCCACGTCATCTCCCAGAGCCTCTGATGCTCCTGGTTTGTTACATGCCGATAAGCAGGCCTCTCTCAGGAAGAGAGTGAGAGTGCGGACCTCCTCGGGGAGTTGGGTGGGGCACATAAACAAATCCACATAGAGCTGAGACTCTGCCTGGTACATTGCATGTTCAACATAAATGCTGGCTCTCAGAGTTACCCTTGCATTGCCATCTTGGGTGCTTGGGGGTACGTATGGACTCGTTCACGTTCATTTTCTTTAGGCCACACCGGACATTCAATGTCAAACCAGATTGTAATGGTCTTCCATGAAATATAGGAAAGGTAAATATGTAGCAAACATTTCTTATCTTTAATGTCTGCCTTCTGAGCATTAGGACCCCTCCTCCACAACCCACTAGGCAGGACAATTGAGCACTGTCCTTAGAAGCCAAAATGGCGCTGGACTAAGTGCTAGAAAGCTATGTTTGAGTCTGGGCTTTGCCACCGATCCTCTTTACTCCCCGATACTTGGCAAGGCTGAGAGGAACAATGACTTGCTGAAGTATCACAGCCCCGACCCCGGGCCTCACAAGATAGAAATAACTCACCAAACATTCACATACCACCCGCTAACCCCTGGTTTTCCAGCATCCTACAGTTAGGCAGGGTCCTGTGAAGAGAGGTGATACCTTTAAAGAGTGTGTAGGGGACCCTTTAATTTTCTTCTCCTATGCTCCGGCAGCCTGAAAGCCAATTGTTTCAAATGATGTGGATCCAGGCTACCTGGATCCCTAAGTCCCAGCTTGGAAGAGAGCTACCTTGACCAGCTGCTGGCCTTCAGCGCACTTCCCAAGGGCAAGAGATAAGCCTTGCTCTGTTAAGGCAGTGGGATTTGGGGGCTTCCTTGTCATGGCATCATCAGTTAGCCTAACTTGACTGCTCCTGTATCTTTATTCAGTACCATTCCGGAGGGTTCACGCACATTTGTCCCAGAATGGCCAGTCCTACCGCACCAGACTGAAATCTCAGGGAGACCATTTTCCCATTGCATAAGATGGCCCAGCAAGAGTACTGAGATTTACTAACTGTGGCCATCTCTCTCGATACAGGTATTTTTTCCTTCCCTCCCCAGAGTGGGGGCAAAATTGGTGACAAAACTTCAAGAGGACACGTATCTTGGGAATGAGAAGCTATATGTGTGCCAAGAGGCACCTTGTAAAGGAAAGGAAGAAGATGCTCCTGGTAGTAAGGCTACCTTGCAGCTTTTCATAAGCAAAATCTTAAACTCTATAAGGCAATATACAACTAGTGTTCCTGGTATCCCATCTGCTCAGGTATTTAACACAGACTTTTTTTTTTTTTTCTTTTAGCAATCTCTATACCCAACATGGGGCTCAGACCCATGACCCTGAGATCAAGAGTTGCACCCTCTTCCAACAGAGCCAGGCAGGCGTCCCCACACAGACTCTTAGTACTCTTTACCTAACACTCCAGCATCGTGCTGTGGCAAGTCCCTGGGGCCCAATGTCACTGAGACCTGGCTTGAAATCCCAGCTCCACCATTTCCAGCCACGTTAATTTCTTGACGCTTCAATTTCCTCATCCATAAAATAGGTATAAAAACGTCTACCAAGTGGGGTTGTTGGGAGAATTAAATAATTTAAAACAACGTAGAGTACACAATATGCTTGGTTCAGTGGTTGGCATGTAGTGAGCATTCAATCACTTTGTTTCCTTCCTCTCTATTGTCTTGACAGTAGAGTCTGGTCTCAAGTTTAGACTTGGGTAATAAAATAAAATAAAATAAAGTAAAAAACAGCATACTATTGGAAGTAGTAGAAAGACTGTGCACCATGACCCGTGAAATGGCTGTAGGTGCCATATGGGAAGGTGAAGACCATGTTCCCAAGAGGACACAGAGGGGACGGACAAGTCAGATGGAGTGGGCCTAGGCCGCACACAGAGGCCAGAGGTCCAGACGAGGCAGTGGGAAGGAGCCAGTGAGGCAGGGAGTCTGGCAGAGTTTGGCCAAAGATCTTGAATCTGGGACAAAACCAGCCTGGGACGGAAGCTTCCTCCACTGCTTCCTGTTACAAAGTGGTCCAGTGACTGTCCTAGACCCGCCACCGGGGGCAGCAGTGAGCAGCAGCGCATTTTGCTAACTCGCGCAGACCCAGAGCACAGGCTCCCACACAGGTCCTTTACTGATCCTTGTAACAGTCCAATCACACGAGACACATTCATTTTGAATCTACTAAACGGGCCAGCCTTGAGCCGGTGTTGGAAACATGGAGACAAACAGGAAACCCTCCCTTGGGGTGGTGGGGTGGCTCACAGTTTTTCAAGGAGACAGACATGCAGACGGATAAAAAACAACGTGCTAAGATCTCTAAGGGGTTATTTCTATGGCACAATTGCTTCTTGGAGGAGGGAGCAAGTTCTCCCTCTAGCAGGAATGAGAAGGTCTTGCTGAGTTTGGGGAGGAGTCTTTCTGGGAGAAAGGAAAAGGAGAGAGGATGGCACATGAGGTTTAGGGGTCAGTCTTGTCGGGCTGGAGTGCAGGGCACAGGGCAAGGGGACCACTGGTTATAGCAGAACGTGCCGGGTGGGCAGAGCTCAGCTCTTAGACAGCTGCCATGTGCGAGTCAGGGATTTGTGGACTTGATCGTATAGGCTAGAAATGACTAAGGGGAGGTCCTCATTAAAATGGATAGAAAAGCACATTGGAAAAAAATGGATTTTGGACACCTTTAGACTGGGTTTAGGCTTTTCACTTTGACCCATTTCCTATCACTTGCCACCGCCCTCTACACCCCTTCACTCTTGTATACGACCTGCAAAGCCCCTGAAAGCATTTGGGCTTGTGACTCCTGGACAACCAGAGACATGGGGAGGTTTTTAGAAGGATAACAAAACATGATCAGACTGGGTGTTTTAGAACCACACATTTCTATCATTTCTGTAAGTGGTACACATCTTTTCTATATCCAGAAATCGTGAGGTTGATTCCATGAATCCCCTCCCAAGGTCAAGCCATACACCCCTCCTGGAACTCAACGAGCAGCAGGCTGGTCTGGTTATAACCAAGGCCACGGACAGGGCCCTTTTTCCCAGCTAGGGGAAAACCAGGGGACTGCCAATTCCTCAGAAAGGCCCCAAAGCACCCTTCCCTGGCTCATCTCAGCCCCACGCACGATCTATCGGGTCTTTTCTCACACCTGGAAACACAGGAATCGCACTCTGGCTTGGAAGGTAGCAGGGCTGGACACAGAGTATTGACAGCCCAGCTAGGGACTGCGAGACGCCAAGGAGAGCCAGCGCTGGGCTCCACGGATGGGGACCCACCACTCCCAGGACCGGCTCAGCAGGTCTGAGGAGAGCATGGATGGCCCGTTCCTTCACCCTGGCCACTTCC
This sequence comes from Mellivora capensis, assembly GCA_004024625.1. NCBI lineage: Eukaryota > Metazoa > Chordata > Mammalia > Carnivora > Mustelidae > Mellivora > Mellivora capensis. The sequence goes on along the minus strand of PISX010000857.1, from coordinate 219,603 downwards.
TGCTCACTGGGTGATGGCTGCTTCAGTGGGGTAGGGGTGTGGCCCCTAGTCATGGATCCAAGGCAGAAGGATAGCCCTCATGACTCAGAGTTAGCCTCGCTGTACAGAAGGTCCGAGATAGGTCAGTGATAACACACCAGTCTGAGCCAGGACTTCTGGGGCACTGCCTAGGTGCCAGGTGCTGGGCTAAGTACTTCAGAGATGCTGCCCCTTGGGACTCACACAGCGACCCTGGTTGCAGGGGCTCCACCATCTCGAGTCCCGCTAGGCCAGCTGTGTGGAGTAGCAAATGCACACACTGCCCAGCATGCCTGGGAGCTCCTCCAGGGCAGGGGCTGTGGCTTGGTCATCTTTGTGTCCCGCACCCTGTTCCCAACACTGAGCATAGTCCCCTACATGCAGGGAGCAGGCTGGTGGCAGGGCAAGGACAGGGGTGAGGCAGGCGGCCAACTAGCCACCCAAGGACATGAAACTGAAGGGGGCACTTCCTCTCCAGTGCGGGCCCCGCGTCTGCAGGAGCCAGGCCTCCCCTGCTTCACCCTAGTCCAGGCCCGGGGTAGTCTACTGGTCAGACTGGCCTGTGAATCCCACACCTCTGCCCTCGAGCCACGCAACTGACCCTCCCGATGCCGTGCTCAGTTTCCTCACCTGTAAAATGGGGCTTAGGGCAATGTCAAGGGTTGGTGGAGACTCGAAGAAACCAGAACTCTCCTGTCCTGCTGCGGGGAATGTGGGATGGTGCTGCCGCTGTGGAGAATGGTTTGGTAATTTTTGAAAAAGTTAAACATAGGGGCGCCTGGGGGGCTCAGTCATTGAAGCGTCTGCCTTTGGTTCAGGTCATGATCTCAGGGTCCTGGGATAAGCCCCATGTCAGGCTTCCACTCAGCAGGGAGTCTGCCTCTCTCTCTCTCCCTCTCTCTGCCCCTCCCCACTGCTCATTCTCTCTCTATCTCAAATAAATAAAATCTTAATAAAAATAAGTTAAACATAAAGGGACCACCTAACCTAACAATTCCACTTCTAGGTTCTTCCTGCTGGAAGTAAAAACACAACCCCATACAGATCGCACACAAATGTTCCCAGCAGCATTGTTCCAAAGCCCTGAATATAGAAACCCAATTACTGGCAGGTGGATGGACAAACAAAAAAGAGGCTGACCTGTATCCCCCCCTCAATTCACACATTGAAGCTCTACCCCCAGTACCCCCGATTGTGGCTGTATTTGGAGACAGGTCCTTTAAAGAGGGAATTAAGTTAAAATGAAGCCCGGAGTGTGGGCCCAAATCCAGTCTGATTGGTGTCCTTCGAAGAGGAAATGTGGACACACAGAGGGACCCCAGGGATGCACCGAGGAAAGGCCACGTGAGGCCATGGGAGAAGGTGGCGAACTGCGAGCCGAGGAGAGAGGTCGCAGAAGAAATCGAATGTGCTGACACCTTGATCTTGAACGTCCAGCTGCCAGAACCGTGGGAAAATAAATGCCTTTGTTGAAGCCACTGGGTCTGCTGTATATTTTATGGCGGCCCTCGCCAACACGGGCGCACAGTGGAATACCACAGAGCCGTGAAAACAGTGAGGTCCTGATGCGTCCCATAACACGGACAAGCCTCAGGACCCCTATGCGAAGTGAAAGAAATTAAACACGAAAGACCAGGCATTTACAGTTTCTCCTGTACGGAATGCTCAGCAAGGGCAGGTCTGTAGAGACAGAGAGTGGATTCAGTTGCTAAGGCTTGGGGACTGGCGGCTGCAGAGGGGGCTGGGCAGTGAGGGCTAATGGGCACAGGATCTCCTGAGATGATGGACATGCTCTAAGAGAGACGGTTGTGATGGTTGAACAGCTGTAAATACACTAGTCATCACCTAGTTGTACACTTTATAAACGGCTGAGTTTTAAGGGATGTACGTTATACCTTAAGATCTTTTAAAATATGGGCTAATGCTAACACCTGTGTACACAGCTGCACAGGGCCTGGCACACAGCCCCCCGTATATTATAACTGGTAGTTTTTTCTAAAGATTTTATTCAGTTATTTGATAGAGAGAGAGAGGGAGTGAGAAAGGGCGCGCACAAGATGGGGGAGAGGCACAGGGAGAGAGAGGAGCAGGCTCCCTGAGAGCAGGAAGCCCTGAGGCAGGGCTCGATCCCGGGACCCCAGGATCAAGACCTGAGCCGAAGGCAGACACTTAACCAACTGAGCCACCCAGGCGTGCCTATAATTGGTACTTCTTCTTCTTCTTCTTCTTTTTTTTTTTTTTTTTAACATATAATGTAGTATTTGCTTCAGGGGTACAGGTCTGTGAATCATCAGGCTTACACACTTCACAGCACTCACCATAGCACATACCCTCCCCAATGTCCACAACCCAACCACCCTCTCCCTACGCCCCTGCCCCCAGCAACCCTCAGTTAGTTCCGTGAGATAACTGGTACTTCTTAATACGTTCAAATAAGTATCTAATGCTCAGTTGAAAGTTGCCCAAAGTGCCCCAGTTCCTTCAATTTTAGGGGGACTTTTAGGGTGATTCGGGTGTCCCTAAGTGACCTGTCCCTGCCCACAGAGGAACCCCCATCAGCGCGTTATGGCTGCAGCATGGCTGATGGGGCTAAAACTGTTCCAGGCTTGGACTCCAGGGCATGTGCTGGAGTCCCGGCTCCGCCCTCACACCCCCTGCTCGGCTGGGTCGCTGGACTAACGACTTGGGCTGTGGGGTGATAGTATGAGGAGCCTACACACGGTGGCATTCAATAAACCGGGGGGTTGGGGGAAACTACGTGCGAGGAAGCCCCGTGTCAAGCCCCAAATGCACACACATCCTCGTGTCACCCTCAGCACGGGCTGGCGGCTCGGCCACAAGTTCTAATTGGGGACAGCGGAGCCCCAGGTGCACGGAGGGCAGGAGAGCCTGCACGTGGCCATGCCGGAGGAGCCCCAGGTGCGGGAGAAGGCTGCCTGGCTTCCAGAAACCTCGGACAAAGGGCTTCTCGCTCTGCTCCTCCTCACCTGTTAAAAGGAGATAAGAGAGTTCTTCTATCTCTTAGGACGTTCATGAGCTGACACAGAAACGGTGCTCAGCATTACGCCTACAGGACAAACGTGGTTGCTAAATGCCCCATGACCGAGACCTTCCTGCGGGCCGCGACGCCCTTTTACCTCCTCCAGCAGGTCCTGAGCATTTGCTGGCCAAACAGAAATCACAGAGTAGTTAGGGAAGGCGCAAGGGTACAAGAGCTGTAAGCTCGACTCTATAGATGAGGACGAGTGATCTATTGCCAGGTGATCATGTCATCTTGGGTGAATGGGCTAACCTCTCTGGGCCTCAGTTTCCCTCAGATGGACTCGGTGCACCCTGAAGTTTCTTCCAGCTGGAACATTCCCCAATCCTACTAGTGCACCATGTTGCTATGAGACTCATCCCCCGCTCCCCAATAGCCTCCTCCAGAGATCCCAGAGGACATTAGACTTTGTACCGGAAGACCCATAAATCCCATTTCTGAAAGTGCTGAAGTCAGGCCATGTTCAATGTCACAGTGCCGACTACAGCCCTCCATCTTCGCAATGTCTACCTTTAACCGTTGGAATGAGCCCAACAGTTTCTACTCTGTGGCCCCGTGGGCCCGAGCGTCCTTGCTCTTGGAAACAATGTGAAGTCTCCCAGCTCCTCTTGAATGGCCTGGCTCTGGCAGAAGTTCATGGCATGCTTGTCACTAATTCTGTTATACAAAGTTCCCCAGAAGAAAGTAGCAGGCCTTTCTACAGGATAATGAACCCTCAGCGCTCTCTTAGGGGAGGGGAGGGGAGAGAAGGGGAGGGTCTCTGGTTCTCTCTGCTCCTGCCAGGAGCCACCGGGAGAGTCCCTTCCCCTAAATTTCTTGGCCGGGGACAATCTCTTTTTCCAGCTTCTAGCTGTCAGTCCATATCTCTCCATTTCCCACTGCCCCCCACGAAAAGCACAGACATACCCCATCTCTACCAGCACTGGCACGCTGGCCTCTCTCCGCCCCTTCTGGGCCAGCGCCCACCCCCAAACAACTTGGCTGTGACATCTCGCTCCCACCAGACTGTGTGCAAATATCTTAAAGGAGCTGTTTCCGAAAAGGCAAGGGTGCAGTACAAATGAAAAGAAATTCTAAATGTCCTCCTCCACGGGCCAGGGAGATTCCGTGGGGGCTCTGGGTACACCCGGGGGCTGGGGGAGCCCGAGATGGCTTTGTCGTTACCGCAGTTCAGCTCAGTCTTGTATTTTAAGAACAGCGGGAAAGTAATACCGGCTGAAAGGAGGTTTCTGTGTGCTATTTAACTAAATGGCTCTGCAGCTGGAGAGAGCCATAGGCAGACGTGTTATGATTCAAGGGCTCCCAATTACAATGATCCTCTTTTATTGTATAAAAACAGCAACACAGCCATTTCCACCCTCCCAATGCCTGCTCTCTCCATCTCCTTCCCCCACTGGCTGGCGAGGGTGTTCAGCATCTCCAAAGTAGCGCCCAGAGTCTCCTCGGTCTCCAAGTGCAGCTTGCAGCCCCCTGGGATTCCTTCTCCCTAACACGCAGGGAGGGGGTGGAGAGGGTGCAGTGCCCCCTGAAGAATGTTCTGTCACAGACCCTGACGGAGGTTTTAGAGTTGTCTTTCTTGGAGCAGGGGTGGGGGCGGGGGGGAGTTGGGGGGCTAAGGATAACGAGCGCGGATTTGGAAATCTCTTCTGTTGTGACTAAACTTACACATACACACGCACACCTACCCATGCATGCACACCCACACCCCTACGCCCCTTCAGCAGAAAAGCAATCAGACTGCCCAGGAGCGCGTTCTGAAACCATCTCTTCTGCCCATACTTCCTCCCAGCCTCCAGAAGCCGGCGAAGAGCATCCACCAGCTTTGGGATCAGACCGATCGGAGTTGGAATCCCGACTTGGCCACCTTCTCTCTGTGACCTTCAGCAAGAACCTGACCTTTCTGAGCTCTGGTTTCCTGTCTTTGCAATGGGGCAACACTCCTGCTCTCGAAGCGCTCTTCATGGTCACAACTGAATGAATGCCACAGTGAGAGGAAAGTGTTTAGCACAGTGCCTGGTACACAGGAGGCGTTCCAGCTGGGGGCGTGTTGCTGTTCTCCAGGCGGCAACACCATGTGTTTGCAGTGTGGCTGGGTGTATAGGGAACTTTGTCATCGTTCCATCTCACCAGTCGGAGCAGACAAGGTGGGGGGGCGGGTGGTGAGGGGCAAGACAGCTGGGGGCGGGCACGGATGTCAGCCCCACTGAGGAGTGTTCTTCTGCAACACTGATTCCAACCCTCGTGTTTGCACAGCCTGTGCATGTGCGCAGGCGTGCTCCCTCCTCAGGTTAGACTCCTGGGCCTTCCTCAGTTTTCCGTGGATGCTCTGGAGTCTAGAAGCTGCAGTGGCAGCCTCCCCACCAGGCCAATGAGAACTTGTAGCCCAAGAACTCTTAATCACATCTTGCCTACTCCCTTCTCAATGGCAGGCTCCCTCTCCCTCCCACAGAGTCTGCCCTGGGCCCCCAACAGGGAGGATTCCCTCCCAAAGCAGGAGCGAACTCAATTTGGCTTCTCTCTGAGGCCCTGGGGATGCATGAATCCATTCCCCACGCTGAACTTGACAGCAAATGGTTCCCAGGATTTTGCTGGTTTCCCCCTGCAGGGCAAACCCAGCATGGCTTTAAATCCAGAAGTAAACCCATCACATGCTTCTCCCTTTTCCATCCCAAACCAAGCCTCTGTGCCCCCAAAACATACCACAGATCTCTTACACCAAAGCGAATGCCCGGGTCACGCTCCTTAACATTGCTCCCCCATGGATCAGTAGTACAAGCCTTCATGCACTGCGGACTCGCAGTGGTAACTACTATCGCAGTGAAACACTGTGTAGTAAGATTTAATCTCCACTAAGTGTTTCTTGTACTAGAGGGTTGCAGGGGGGCAGAAGGAGGAAGAAAGTGCATGAACTGTGGCTTTTAACAGGTGAATTGTTCACCAGGAGGGTAAAGCGAGGTGTCAGCCAGAAAACTGGTTCTGGCTCTGGCCTTTTTTAATTCCATTTTAAAGTTTGGGTGGAAACTGATGTACTGTTGTCAGGACCGTTTCTCTCCTTGGGGGTCAACGTGTGCGTGCGTGTACACACACACACACACACACACTCACACCATTGCCAACTAACCCCTCTCAAATGCATGCCTCTAAGCCTAGGAACAGGAAACAGATTGTGGGTGGATGTTCTTAAAATCACAACCTGTTCGATGTAGGGTGGGGGGCCTTACAGAAGGGTGGGGGAGGGGAAGCAGGAAGGATTTTTTTTCCCCCCAGTTAAAAACGAAACTACCTTGTCAATACTAAAAGCAATGTCTACTTTACTGTGTACCACGGGGGACGTGAGTAGCCGAGCATCCTCTCAGAACCGCGCTCTTTGGCTTTGACTGGCTTTGACCATGACACAGCACATTACAGACCCTGAGCGCTGCCCCAGGGTCTCCCTGCGATATTCCGGGAAGGCTGTCCGTGTCAGTGGGGGAGGAGGGAGGACCACGCGATGAGATGGGGACAGTGGGGTTCTTGGAATCAAAGATAAACATCCCCTGTGTTAATCACTTGGCACTTCAGGGAGACCGGGGAGTCACATGCCTGAGGCACGAGGCAGTGGCCGTGATGATGCTGGGCGTGATGACGGTGACAATGGCAGATGTGTCCTGAACATGCTGTTAGGCGCTATGCTAAGCCCTCTCGTAAGTTTCTTCTCAAGCTGCACGACAACCCGTAAGGCGGCTACTGGAACAATCTCCATGTTTGGGATGTAGAAGCTGAGGTTCAGCGAGGTAAGTAACAGCCCAAAGTCATAAAGCTAACCACATGAGCAGAGAATCAGGGACGTGAGTCTTGCTGGAGGAATCCAGAGTGGGGAACCGGACAGAAGGCCCTCTGATGCCCTCTGATTTGCATCCCCCTGACTTAACGCAAAGATGAAGCAGGGCACCTGGTGGCTCAGTCAGTGAGGGGTCTGACTCGTGATTTTGACTCAGGTCACGATCTCGGGGGCATGAGATCAAGCCCTGCTTTGGGCTCCATGCTCACTGGGGAGTCTGCTCAGGATGCTGACCCTCTCCACCCCCCTCCCCCGCTTGTGCGCACATGCACACACTCCCATGCGCACTCTCTCTCTCTCTTGCTCTCTTTAAAATAAATAAATAAATCCTAAAAAAATAAAGCAAGGGTGAAGGGTCATGACCAAAGTTATTCTGATGCAGGTAGGACCCAGGTGTCTGAGGGTCAGGAGGAAGGCCAAGTGTAGTGTTTGGGGAGTAACCGTACCTACCTCGACGGTTTTCAGCTCCACTAACTGAGATATGATAAGGCAGAGCTAGTTACCTCCTGGTAACAGCGGACTAACATCAGGTTAACTTTGGATTCCTATTGGCAGGACCTAAAAGACATCTCCCCATCCTTCCTTCCTTTCTTACTGCACTCTGTCTTCTTTCTGCCCTAAGGCAAAACTGGTCCCTTGGTCCAAAACTTTCCAGAACTCATTTTATTTTAAATAAGAACCAAGCTGATTTGTCTGGACAAGGCACATTGCTGTCAGTCTTACCTTCCTAAACACGTGGCATCCCTCAGAAACCTGCCGTAGCTCCCCGGTACCTATGCATGAGAAGCCAACCTCCTCCACGCTCTCCCCCAAGTCTGGGCATCATCTCTTTGCACAACCTTCCCTGCATCCCCCTCTCCACCCCCTCAGAACAGGCACAGCGACGTGGTTTTACCTTCGCCGGGAAAACCTTTCTTCCTCTCTTCTTAGGCCACACACACTGTATCTGCCAACTCAACAACCACCGCACCATCCACCCCAATTTGTTCGTGGCAGCAATGTGCCTGGAACATGGCTGTTCCTCCCTGGGTGGCCAGGCGGCACAGTTCTGGCCAACGAGCTAAGGACAAATGTCCCTGAGAGGCATCTCTTCCCACATTAACAGTAAAGCCACACTAGGTAAATGTTCTAAGCCTCACTCATCCTGCTTTCTCTTTCCTGGAAGGCGGATGTGAAGCCTGGAGCCACAGCAACCACCTTCCCACTTCAAGAACATAGACCTGGGGCCAAAGGCCTGTACCTAAGAATGGCACAGCACAAAGAGCCTGGGTCCCCAGTGACACATCGTCCCACCCACGCTTCTTGTTGACGGACACAAGTACGCCCCCTCTGGTTAAGCCCCCAGCGGTTAGGATTTCTGCGGCTAACAGCTGAATGCAGTCACACCCGGACGCACCTCCAGACATTGTCCCTCCTTATCCCATGGGTCAGTTCAGACACTACCCCCTTAGGAAATCCTCCATGATTCCCTCAGAGCACAGTAATTACGCCCTTCATTGAGCTTTTCTCAATTATGGCACTTAGTTAATCCTGCTGGATTTGGCCTGCCCCCGGCTCAGAATCCTAGGGGGGAGGGGGCGTCTGGATCCTGCCAGCCTCTCCTAGGGCCTGGGGCAGTGTTTTGCACTGAGGTTAGGGGACTCTACCTCCCCAGCATCTCTATAATGTCTAGAGCAGCGCACTGGAGCCTGAAGCGAGCGTGTTCCGGGGTCTGGCACTTCACTTACTGTTGGGCCTGGGGCAGGTTGGAGAATCTCTCTGTGCCTCTGCTTCCTCATCTATAAAAGGGACAGAACGGCAGTACTTACCCCACAGGGTTATCATGAAGACAAAGTAACCAGAAGCACTTATAAGAGTTCTTGGCATATAAAAATGGTTAATGACCGCACTCTTCCCGGGATGGTTATTATGGCTGCTGAATGAACAAATAGATCACCACACAGTTGCTAAATAAATGAATAAAGGAATGAAGCCCAGGAAAATTCTGGAGTTCAGACTCCAGGGCTGGGGGTCACCGTTCCTCCTTTTTCATACCTACACCTGTCCCTTTACTTTTCCATACTAATGAGGACTTGCCCTATTCCAGAGCTGCCATAACGGGAGTGTTGAAGGCAAAGAACCAAGGCCCGGCTTCGCATACTGGCTTCCCTTTTTGCTCTGCAGCTTTGGGCAAATTTCTTCACCTCTCTGAGCCTCAGTTTCCTCAACTGCAAACTGGAGATAATAACAGTCCTTATCTCACAGGGTTTTGGTGAGAATTAAATGAGAAAGCACCCGGAATAGAAAGCATTGTGCCTGGCCCACTAAAACAGTAAATGTTAGCAACCGTGATCAAACACTGTCATTATTCTCTTTGTCAAGTGCATGGCGATCCACTCAATCACATGGCCCTGATGGAGATGAGACACCTGGGATGGGGGTCACCTCGCCGCAGGTCAAGATAACCCTGCATGTCATCAGAATACCCTTGAGTACCAGCAAACACTTGTCATTCTAATCTTTTCCTTTCCATGGGGCTCGGTTAATATATCAGATTTACCCTAAATCCCTGGCCTCTGATTTTCCCCCGAAGAGCTATTAACTTCAGGTGCGTCCCTGCTGACATCAAACCGAGCCAGAAGGGGCACGTGCGCACAAGAACAATCAAAGCCTGGCTTTTCAGCACCAACAAAATTCCCACAGATCCCAGGTGCAGTTACTGTGAGCGATGCATTTCAATCTTACTTGTAGATTCCCTCCGTGCCCTGCCTTAAAAGAAGATGTGTATACAGCTTTATATAATTTTCCCTTTAAACTTGAATCAAACCTTTATGTTAGTTCCATTCAAGCACTTGAGGGCTCCATTAATCTATTTTTACTTTTAAACATGCCATTTTACAAGATATTTCTTCCACTTGGTTGTCATCCAAATGCTTTTTGACATTACTGCCCTGGGACTGAACTGCTTCAACTCAGGGCCCTCATAAATAGAAAATCACCTTTTGACTGAAGTCTTGAAGAGCTCTCAGAAGCTCACTCCCTTCACTACAACAGGCATTAATTTCTGCTCTACATAAAGGACTGTGAGTGTGTGTGTGTGTGTGTGTGTGTGTGTGTGGTGTTTTAAGAGGGTAAGTGTGGGAGGTCTGAGCTATCCAAGGGATGAAGGGGAGGGATTCCTGCCCCTCGAAAACCTGCCCAAGGGGGCCTGCCTCAGACCCGGAGAGCTGCTGGCTTGGACAGACGGCGATCGGTCGTCCGGGACCAGGTAGGGGAAGAACTCGAGGACCCCCCGGGGCCAGCGGGATAATGCGTCTTTCAAAGGAGATGGGTCCAGGGAAAGTCATTATCCCCCCACCCCCAACTCCGGACAAACAAAAGGCCATCCCCGAACAGCGGAACGCAGAGACCCCACTGGCTTTGAAGCCGATCAATCAGGTGGAAGCCCGAGCAAATCACAACTTGGCTTCCCCAAGTTTTCTCCCCAGCCTCGCGAGCCGCCCTCCTCCTCCGCCTCCGAGCTCCGCACAGCGACGGGGCCAAGGGGACCGTCCTGGGATGCTCACTGGTTCCCAACTTTCCGCTCCTCTCCGTCTCCGCAGCCTCCTGCAAAGCGGCTGGGGAAAAGGCAAGTTGGCAGAGGCGAGGATACCAAGTCCTGCGGAAGCCACAAAGACGCCGCAACACCAACAAAGATGAACCTCTCTCTCGTGGGGCGCACGCCAGCGCCAGCTGCCGCTCCGGGGGCGAGCGTGGGCTCGGCTGGCAGAGGCGGCCGCGGGCGTGGGCCGGCGGGCGGCGGACAGCGGGGCCACCCCCCCCCCGGGCCGTCCCCGCCGCCCCCCCCGCCGGTCCCCTGCGCGGGCGCCCCGCCACCTGAGCCGGGCGTGGGGGCCGGCGCCGCGCTCCGGCCCTGCCCCCGGCAGGTAGCTCCGGCGGCCGCCCGCAGCCACCGGCGGCGACCAGAGGAGAGGCAGCCTCAACCCACGGCGTCATGCTTCCTGCCACCACAGTACGGCGAAGCGTCACCGCGAGAGGGGAGAGGAGGGGAGCGCGGGGGAGGGAGGGCAGCTCGCACACGCAGCCCCCCCGCCTGCCAAACCCGCCCGGCCGGGCCCCGTCCCGCCGGAGTCCCCGCGGGACCTGCCCCGTTTGCACAAAGCGCCGCGGCTGGGCCACGGAGGGAGGGAGGCGGCCACGAAATAAATAAATAAAAACAGAGTCGGGTCTACGTAACGCCCTGTCGAAAGCGGACGCCATATTTTTTTGTGGCTTATGTCGACATAGGGAAACGTAGACATGTTTTTCCTCCTCCTCCTCCTCGGTCTGGCTCCCATTTATCCAAACTTGTAATCAAAACTCTTAAAAAAAAAATCGCCCCCCCCTCCGGATCCTCTTATTTCCTCCCACCCGCAAAAAGGGCCCGCACCGCCCCCCCCTTCCGCGCCCCCCCCCCTCCAATCACAAACCCGGCCAAGTCCCATTAACAACACATTTTCGGGAGCCGCGGCGGCGGCGGCGGCGGTGGGAAAGTTGGGCTGGAGTGGCCGGCGCCCGGCGTGCGGGGCTCGGGGCTGGCGGCGCCGGGCGGGGGGTGCCGGGCGCCGAGGCGAAGTTTCTTACCTGCGCCGGGGCTGGGGACGCGGGGACCCGGGCTGGGAGCGCGGAGACGCGGCACGGGCGTTCCAAAATGGAACTCTGCTGGCTCCCCCCACCCACTCCCCACTCCCCGCCGGGCGCCGGGCTCGGGCTCCGTGGGAAAGAGGGGCACGGCCAGCCTGCCAGACAGACGGACAGGAAAAGCCCCCGTACGGGGAACAGTGGCCAAAATTTTAAAAAAAAAAAAAAAAAAAAAAAAAAAAAAAAAAGAAGGGGGAAAAAAAAAGGGGAAAAAAAAATGTCTCGATCAGTGGGGAATCTACGCCAAAACCCACATGATCTGTAACGTCAGCATGCGTATTTGCATACGATACCACCACCCGAGCTGCCACCCGGGCTCGGGTTCCGCAGAAAGTTACAAAGTGAAATTCGGCCCCCTCCGGAGACGCCGGCGAGATGTCATTTTCAGGCGGGAGCTGGGTGGGGGGAGGCTGGCCCTGAAGGCGCTGCTTACTAGCCGAGGTTGGGGGGGGGGGGGCAGTAAATTAACTTAAAAGTCTGAGCCCAGTAACGGACTCGGAGGAATTTCTGCGAGGGGAGGAGGGGTGGCGCGAGCGAGATCATTGAATATTAAGCACGACCCGGCCCGGCGGCCGCGGCCAAACCCTCCCGGTGCAATACCCATTTTCTTTATGAAAAGTTCAAGGTGTCACTGATGAGCTCAACAAACTGTTGATCCTGACCACGTGGAGTGGCAGACGGAGGGACTGCGGGGCGCGGCTGCTGGCCCTGAGCCCGCGGCACCCCCAGACCCCGCGTCCCTCTCTCGGCTCCAGGGGCCGCGCGCGCGGGTGGGGCCGCCACGCGCCCAGGGCGCTGTCTGCCCTTTCTCCGCCTCTTTGGGCTCAGGGAAATAATAACTTAAAAAAAAATTTTTGTTTTGTTTTGTTTTGTTAAAGCGAGATACGTTTTGCTCCTGGAATAGTAAGAAGAGGGCTTGGGGTACGGAGGGTGAGAAAGAGCCCCCACTTATATAACGACTTGAATTAGATGGCTTTTGCAGGGGAGATTCGGAGATTTGCGCTTGCGCCAGGTCTGGGGTTGGTTAAAGATCCTCAAACTTTTTCCCTTAAGAGCCAATAAACAAACAGACGCCCCGGGAGCTGACTTAAACTCTAATCCGGCCGGCGTTTGCTGGGATTCTCAGACTCGGAGAAATGCACACCCCTGCGGCTCTCGCAGGGAAGTCCCTCGGAAGCGGGGCGGGTCACTTTCGGAACTGGGACTCCGGCGTTCCCGGCGGCAAGGGATCCCTAACCGCCGCCCCCTGGCTCCCCTCGGGCGTTTTAGAGTAAAAGCCGGCCGGGATCTCGCCGCCCTTCGCCGGCGGCCTCGGTGCGGTGAGCTTGCGTTCTGGGCGCGGCGTTCCTGCAGCTCTGCTACGCTAAGGAGCCCTGAGGAATTCGGGATCCAGGGGACGCTTCGGAATCTCACGGGCAACCTGTCTGCGTCTCGCATTCCTGCCGGGACGGACCCATTTCCCCTCCAAGGGCATCTCGATGCTTCAGCCTTTCCCGGTGTGAGTTGGGCGCAAGCGCGCAGGAGCGGAGCCGGGGCCAAGGGACGCTGTCTGGGGTCTACTTCTGACAGTCTGAGCGCAGCGAGAAAACAAAGGGAGCCTGGGGCTGGGAGGCTCTGCGGAGTCCCCGCCCGCCCGGAGCATTAGCAGGCTCGGAGCGTCGGGGCTTCCCGGCTAGTCTCTGCTCCGGGGAATTAGAACGAACTCTAGCGGCGGTTTGCGACTCAGCTCTGGGCGCCAGGGCAGCAACAGGTGGCCGTGCGCGGCGCAGTGGCCAGAGGCGAGGACGGGGACTGGGGTGGGGACGGCTGGCCTTGGGGGCGGACCGCGTGGCCAAAGCACTGGGTGACCTTTTGACATTTTAGTTTCTTAGGCTGGGGAGAAGAAACTAGGCGAAAGGTTTTTCTAGGTTCTCCCCTAGGGGCTCCAATTTCTCTAACGTAGCCCCACTGGGGCTCCAGAAATTTTGACAATAAAAATAGCTCATATGCAAAATTTTCTTACTGGTCTGCACCTGTTTGTTCGGTTATTGCTCATTTAGGGGCTGTCTATTCGTTTTCTTAACGGCGTATAAAACAAGGTCCTGGCCTGGGAGGGGTCTCTTGGGGGATGTTCACAGACCCGAGAGGCAAATGTCGCAGCTCCCAATGGACTCATTAAATAAGGACTTCCTTGATGACCAAGGTCCAGATCGGGTTGCATCTTTCTCAATCTCATTTGATAACTTCTGTCTAAGATCCTAATGTATTTGCCATCAACACGAGAATCTAGGCATATTGTTTTATTTTTCTTCCCTGGAGGGTGTGCCAGAAGCCTACAAGAAAAAAGTAAACAAAGGATCCCCCACCAACTTTAATAATTTTATACTGCTTACTCTCCACTCTTCTCAGTCTTGATCGCTCTTAGCCTTCACTCTTCCTCCCTTAAAAGTGACTATAGTTCTGTTCGGTTCCATGGAAATTATGGAAACCTTAAGGAAACTATTCCCGTTTTGGGTCTTCACCTCCTTTTGATGGTCCATCACTTAGGATGGTTTTCTATAAGCCAAGGTTCCTGTGCCTCCACCTTGTTACCCTTGGCCTCTGGCTGGGTGAGAGATTAATGGGGTGGGAAGCGTCAGGGTTGAGCCGAGCAGGCTAGCCCTCGGCACTGTCCTCTGAGTTCCCGGGGCCTTCAGGCACTTGGTGTCACGGAAACCGTGGGGTTTCTGGTGGGCCGCAGTGTCTGCAAGTTGTTCAATGTTTAGCAGGGACTGGGCTTGTGCTATGTAAATAGCAGTGAACAATACAAGGGCGCCTTCGCATTGAGTGCCATGATTTCAGTTTGCTTTATGCGTCGGTGGAGTAGACGGACCCTTATGTGATTCAGGAGCTTTGGAATCAGTAATTATAAGGGTGCTGCTTATTGGGTACTTTGTATGCATATGCCAGTTGCTACTTAATCTTTACAACAATCGTACCAGGCGGTGATTCTCAAAATGTTTTATTCCAGGTCCCTTTAAACTCTTATAATTATTGAGGACCCCAAAAAGCTTTTTGCCTGTGTGAGTTATATACATACTGACATTTACCATATTAGAAATTAAGCTGAAAAAAATTAAAACACAGAAGTTTACAGACACACTCTCTGTTAGCCATCAGAACAATGACACCATTATAAGTCATATAGCCTCAGGAAAACTGCTGTATACTTGTGAGAGCATGAGAGAGAAAAGGGGAAGTAATCTGCCCTATTCTGAAAATGACATTGACTTTGAGGGCCCCTGAAAGGGTCTTGGGGACCTCCAGGGTCCTTGGATCACATTTTGAGAACCGCTGTTAAGGGAAGTTATATTACTATGCCCATTTTACAGATGAGAAACTTGAGGCTCAGAGAAATGTCCAAGCTTACCTGAGGCAAATGGAGAGAACAAAGATATAAACTGGGCTCACTACAGGTCTGACCCAGAGTTTGTAATGATGGCACGATTCCACCTTTTAGTAACAACCTGAGCTCTCCTTCCATGCACGACGTCCAAGCCTAGAACAGCCTCTAGTGCTTCCCAAGACCACTTTTGTTAACAGCAATTACATTTTTTAAAAAAAGATTTTATTTATTTGAGAGAGAGACAGAGAGAGCACAAGAGGAGAAGTCAGAGGAAGAAGCAGACTCCCCTTGGAGCTGGGAGCCCGATGTGGGACTCGATCCCAAGACTCCGGGATCATGACCCGAGCCAAAGGCAGTTGCTTAACCAACTGAGCCACCCAGGCACCCAACAGCAATTACATTTTGAGGCTGTGCTAGGTGCAAGCCCTTTGTATGCATCATCTCGTCAAATCCTTACCTACCCTGTGAAGTGATCTTTGTCATCTTATAAATGACAAAACTGCCGTTCAGAGAGGTTAGGAAACTTCTCCAACTCACCCAAGGCTGTAAGTCGTAGAACCTGGATTCAAATCGTTGTCTAGTGGCTTTGAAATCAAGGAAGGACAAGAATCTATCGTGGTGTTTTATAGATGCCTATAGGGAGAAAGCAGCTTCTGTTCCTAATTGGGTGAAAACCAGGCCTGGCAAGGAAGACTTGCAAATTTAGCAATTGCAGGAGGAGAAGAAATTAAAAAAAAAAACCAAAACCCAGCATTATCCCTGCGGAACCCCTAATCTAAAGACAACAAATCCACACTGGTTTATAATCCCAAAAGAAAAGTGGCAGAGCAGAAAGATTTGGAACTAAGATGTGAGTTGCAGGATCGCCCCTTCCAGCTGTCTGATCCCTAGATAAATATTTTTTAAATGAATGAGAAAAGAAAGCACAACATACAGAGATGCAAGCAAGAGAAAGAAAGTGATTATCATCTGTCCAAGGAGGTACTGCTTTTAATTTCAGTATATATCCTTCCATGTTACATTTCTTTAATTTTTCCATTATGAGTCTGATAGGAGAAATGAAAACTATTAAATATCAATTTACCAACGGTAGCATAGAACAGCCACTACTGGCAAAACTTAGAAAAAAGCAAGCAGAGTGTGACCTTTTGGAACATTCAGATTGCTTTGCCAAATACCTGTAAGTGGGAAGAAAAAAGGGAGCTTGCTAGACAGACGCTGTTTCCCTTCATGCCTGCAGCCCCTCCCTCCATGGTTTGATACAAAATGTCTTGTGCCTTGAGATGGAATCCCATGCCAGTGGTAGGAGCAAAGGTGGGGGAGAGGGGGACTTGATGTTTTCAAGTCTATAGCAGGAGCTTGACTTCGCAGAAATTTGAACCTGCTTGGAGTGTAGAACTGAAAGTTTGCAGAGTGGGGGAAACTCAGAGCTTGTTACTTATTTGACTTTGTAGTCTGGTTTGGTCCTTGCCCCATTCCTGTAAGGTAACCGGGGTGGGTACTACCACCCCCATTTTACAGGGAAGACTACTGAGGCTTTACAAGTTGCAGTGGTTGTATACAGTGTGCAGTAGTTTTCAAGTTCTCAGACTAAGCCCAGGACCGTGATTTAACTCCAGGTTTTGTAACCACAAGGCTAGTGCTATTTCTGTGCCCTTCTTCAGCATTTGCTGTGGTACCCAAAGGGGACCAAAGCATGGCCCTATCAGACTTTGTCTCCCTCTCTTGCAATATCCTGAAAGAGAATTATCACCTGGCAAGGCCTTGGTTACCATATGCTTTTTTATCTGCTTATCCATTTTTTGTTGTCTCTCCGCTATAATGTAAGATTCCTGTAAGCAGGCACTTTGTTTCCTTTGTTACTGTATTCATGTTCTTAAACCTGCCTGGTGTATTATGAATGGATGGATGCATGCATGCATGCATGAATGAATGAATGAATGAAGTGCATTCTTGTCAGGGCTCATCCAGTAATAGGGAGCCAATGCTACTTAAGATGCACACATTTACTGTTTACCTAGAATGGTCTTCGCTGAGACCTTCTTTTCCTGCGCTCCAGGCTTCTAGTTCTCCCATGCATGGGCTTTGGTCTGGTGAGGAAGAGCATCGCTGGTCAGTCCTCATTTGGATTCCCACCACAAAAAGCATTCACTCTGCATTGGTCCTTAGGGATCTGTTTCTCCAACCAACTCATTCTACAGGTGGGAAAACTGAGGCTCTCAGTTGGTGGCAGTGCCCAGACCAGACCCCAAATCTCCTAACTTCTGACTTATATGAATTCCCATGCAGATTTGCTTATAAGCAACAAAGCCTCAGGCCTGCCACAGAGAAACAGAGCTGTGTCTTCAGTCGGTGTGCCAAGGAAAGAGGTGCAAAGCCAAGTATCGTGGAGGGAAAGGTTTATGAGTTGGGGAGAGGAAGAACCTGTTGCAAAGATGTGGAAGGAGGCGGATGGCAAGATGCAGTCATATGGGCCCAAGACTTGGTCTTTGAAGTGGGGATAATAATGCCTGCTGGCTTACCTTGTAAGGTTTTCGTGAGCCTCCCATGAGCCAACATGTGTGAATGTGCCTATTTACTCTTTACAATGAGCTTATGTTTGCATCCAGATGTATACATTGGTTAGTTATGTGGCTATAGCATAGAGATCTGGGGTTTGAATTCCAGCCCCAGTGCTCATTTAACTTCTCTAAATGTTAGTACCCTTATCTATGAATACTAAATGGGGATAATGATTAGACCTATCTCCCTGGGAGGTGGAGATAATTCATGTAAAGTACTGAGCTTTAGTGCTTGACCCACGGTGAGTGTTCAGTAAATGTTACCCTATTATTATCATTTCTCATGTGAAAATAATACATAATAATCATTGAAGATGAAAATGCACATAAATAAAACATATTTGTTGGAAGATTGCCTAAGCAAAAATAAATATATTCCATAAATAGGTAGCACTCAATTTTACCACCCTGAAGAAAGCACAATGCACAATTTGCTATATAGGTATGCCTGCGTTAAATTTTTAAAAAATGTCTACTCTGTTTCATACATGGTTCCTGGGATAAACAGCTTATTTTAGAACTAGATAATAAGTAACTATGTAATATATCAGGTAGTGATAAATTGCATGAATGTGGATAAAACTTAGTAAAAGGTTAGAAAGAAATGGTCTCTTTTTGTTGAGCTAATATTTGGATGAGTAATGAAGGGAATCTGGTGGGAAGTACAAACATATGGTAAGTGGCCCTGTGAATGGTGAGCCCTCCATAGTGAAGGTGACTCTTATATTATGACTATTTTTTCTTGTCATTGAGAATTTAAATGCTTTGTTATATGTCACCTTTAATGGGACCACAATAATATTGTTTACTGCAAGATTGAACAACAACCAAAATAGCATTGCCCTAGAGTGAATGGGCTCAAATATGCCACAGTAACAAAAAGCCAAAAACAAAAAAAACAAAAAAAACAACAACCCAACCCTGATCTCAGTAATTTAAAACCACTTTATTTCTTGCTTTTGGTACATGTCCATGAAGAGTTAGCAAGGGGAATTCTGACCATCGCAGTCACTCAGGGACTCAGGCTAACAAAATAGTCAACACATGCATGAGACTTTGGCAATTGTTGAGCAAGAGAAAAAAAGATCTTGTACAGACAATTAAATGTTCAGCCAGAAAGCAATGTATCACTTTTGCTTACTACTCATTGGTCGGAACTGGTCACAAAGTTACTCACATGGAGCCATGAAAGTGTTATGTGCCTAGAAATGGGGAGATTAGAAATAGTTGTACTAAAACCATAGCACTAACGACTGCAACTAATAATGGTAATTCCCAGTTAGTGATCATTCACTATGTGCTGAACCCTTTCCATGGATCATCACAGCAACCATATTTTATCTCCTACAGATATAGAAGCTGAGATTTATGGAGCTTAATCAAGTAATTCGCTTAACATCATCCAAATATTAAGTGGTGGATTTGGGATTTAAGCTTAACTCTGTCTTGTTCCAGGCCATCGACACTCAAAACATATCCTCAACCACCATTGGATTGAACTGGTCTAGTACTATCGAATAGCAGGTACTTTCATTTTCTTTTCCCAATGGACAGTCTGTGTTGAATCATCCATGATTACTTCCTCAGGATAAATTCCTAGATAAATATTTGCTAGGTTGAAATACACACATAATTTTAGAGTGACAACCCTCTGCAAAAAGGGAAAGCTTTAGGGGGTTTGGTACATAGTCTCCTAAGATGGCTGCTGTCAATCCTTTTCCTCCCAGTATAAAAATTATGTCACCATTAGGAGGTGGCGTTTATGTCCCCTCCCCTTGACTCTGAACGACTCCTGAGATTGCTTGGATGCAATGGACATGATATTCTGGGACATCTGAGCCAGGCCTGAAGAGACTGGCAGTTTCTGTTTCCTTCCTCTTAGAATCCTGCCGCCATTCTATGAGAACCCCAGACTTCATGGAGAGGCGTCATGGAAGAAAATCATGCGAGGGCCAATAGCTCCTGTGATTTCTGGCTAACACCCAGTCAGACTATAGCCACATGAGTGCGCCATCTTGGATGCTGGTAGATTAACTGACCCTCCAGGTGACGACAGCTCTAGTTAACATCACATAGAGCAGAACTACCCAGTGTAACCCAGTCAACCCACAGAATTGTGAAAAATGATAACAAAATGGTAGTTGTTAAGCACTACGAAGTTTGGGGGTGGTTTATTACACAGCAGTAGATAACTAAAGTGGGAGGTATTTTCTGTGTATCTTCATTTGCATATATATCTGAATGTCCCAGATCCACTTCCATCGGATCTCTGCAGGATGTAGCATTCTGAGATCTTAGAGAAAGCCAAGACAAGGCCCTGGGGGCCTGGCTGTGATGCCAGGCCTGGCCACTCTGAGTTAAATGCTTTTCCTAAATAAATTGTTTCTCACAAAACATCTGGATTCAGCCAAAGAACCACCTCGGTCCACAGGTCCCAGATGCTGAGCAGATGAATGCTCTTACATAATATTTACCAAGCACAGATACTCAGTGGGTGCTGGAGGTAAGTCTGTTTGGTGTTGCTAAAAACTGAGGTTTCCTTCTTCAGAGATATGTGCTGTGAAATCCAGGTGCCCACTGTGTACGAGGCACCCAGAAGCTTCTTTCATTTTGTTTCATTTAATCGTCACCAGCTTCTGAGGAGGTGTAACATCTCCTTCATTTGTAGGGGGAAACTGAGGCCCAGCAAGGTTTATGAATTATTCATGGAACGTTGAGCTAATGAGTTAGAGGTGGGGCTTGCACCCAAGTTAGACTGACTGCGAATCCTGCCAGCCTCCCATTCCATTCATGTGTCCCAAATTGACTCATTTATAACCCACCTTCACGACTTCTGCCCCAGCAGCCTATGGACCATCTGCAGAATTCTTTAACATTTTTAAGTTATATTGATTTACGTTTGAAAATGCAAATATACTTATATAATAATAATAGTAATAGTAATAATAATAATAATAATAGTAATAAAAATAGTAATTTTATCATCATGGAAAAAATCCAATGCTAATTGGAACAAATGAAAGGAACAGCAAAAATAATCTACAGAAATTAATAGTGCTATTAATCTAGCCAGATACTGTTATTTGCAGAAGGTGGAACTTGGGAGAACCGTGTTAGAAAGGTGTTAGAGACAGATTACCTCCAAACTGAGAACTTTTCCTTGAGCTAATTAAAAGGCCAGAAAGAGAATTGGAAAGGGGCAAATTTCTCTCTGAGTCAGAGCTACTACTGCTGTGTCCATGCATCATTTAAAACCATCTCGTGTCCCACACATGTTACTGGCGACGGCACATGTCTCTTACCGCCGACATCTGTCTGCCTCTCACGGATCCATCAGTTATGGTATTGTTCCCTCTAGAAGCATAGGGTTAGTTTGAGGAACCTGAAATGCTATAGATACCAACTAACTCATTTTCCTGGCTCTAATTTCTGCCCTCATTATCCCTGCTGTCACCAAAAACACACATCTTGCTAGGTCATTTCTCTGCTTCAAATCTTTGGTTGCTTCTCTGGAATGGCATGGGTCCTCCGGCACAAATGGGTCCCAACCAACTTTTCCAGCCCAGTCTTCTGCCTCTTCTAGCCTTGTCCTCTGAAGACTCAGCATCACTGTGTTCCTTGTCACTCCCCAGATTTATTATGGTCTTTTCCATCTTTGTACATGCAGCGCTCTCTACCTGGAACGCCTTCCCTCTTCCTATACTTCAAGACTCAAATCAATTGTCCCTAATTTTGGAAAAACTACTCTTCCCGAGAGAGTGACACCGGCCTCTTCTGAAGTCCTACAGAATGTTATCTTTTCCTTGAATTCGAATTATTCCTTTGTAATCAGGTCCCTTCTTTATACTTGCCATGCCCGCTTGACTGTAAGTCCCTCGTCAATGTGTATATTGCTAGGCATTTCTGTCCTGCTCTCTTGCCTAACATTGGTTTGTGGTCGGCAGAGCTCTGAGATGGCCCCAAGATCCCCCGCGCCTGGTTGCTCAAACACTAAGCTAGGTCCCGCTGTGAAAGGATATTGCAAATGTAATTAAAGTCACAAATCAGTTGACCTTAAAAATCTGGAGATTAGGAAGATTATCTGGATAGGTTTGATATAATCATATGAACCCTTTATTTTTTATTTATTTTTAAAAAGATGTACTTATTTGTCAGAGAGAGAGAGAGTATAAGCAGGGGGAGCAGCAGGCAGAACAGGCAGAGAGAGAAGCCGGCTTCTTGCTGAGCAAGGAGCCCAATGTGGGACTCAGTCCCAGGACCCTGGGGTCATGACCTGAACCAAAGGTAGCTGCCACCCAGGCATCTCATATGAACCCTTTAGAAGCAGACAGTTTTTTCTGGCTGGTTGAAGAAGGAGAAGTCAGAGACATTCAAACAGGAGGGGGATTTTATACAAGGGAGGTTCTCTGTGGTTGAATGGAAGGTTCCGTGTGGCAAAGACCTGAGAGCCACCTCTGGGAGCTGAGAGCAGTCCCTGGCTGGCTGATTGTGAGACAGCAGAGACCTCTTAGTCCTACAACCACAAGGAAATGAATTCTGTCAGTAACCACGGCGGTTATTAGAAGAACAGCCTGAGATTCCAGACCAGAAGTATAGCTCTGGCCCACACCTCGTTTGCACCCAGTGAGACCCTGAGCAGAAAAGCCAAGGGTACCACTTCTGACCTCCAAGTTGTGTGATTGTGAATTTGTGTTGTTTTATGCTGCTCAGTTTGTAGTAGTTTCTTACACAGCAGTAGAAGACTGATAAAAGAGAGATGCGGAGTAAATGCTGAATGAATACATGAATGGGAACATGCACTTTGGGTGGTCACAAAGGCCTCTCCTCATGCCTAGTTTCCACAAGGAGGGGTTTTCGGTAGAACCTTCTGCCTTCTGCTTCTGTCTCTCAGTTTCCAGACATGTATAGCCCAGCTTCACACTTCCTCTCAGGGGAGCTGCTCCTGAGGGCCCAACTCTCTTTAGTTCTGGATTTAGCATGGGTAGGGGCGCCCCTCGAAGCACTGCCTTCGTCTTTGTGAATACGTCAGCCTCCTGCTGGGTTCTGGATAGACACCTCACACAACCCACAGACTACCTTAGTCTCTTCCGGCTGCCATTACTAAACACCACAGACTGGGGGTTTTAGACAACAGACATTCATTTGTCCCCATTCTGGAAACTAGGATTCTAAGACCAAAGTGCCAGCAACGTGGATTTCGTTCTGAGGCCTCTTTCCTTGGCTTGTGGGAAGCTGCCATCTCATGGTGTGCTCACGTGACCTCTTCTTTGTGCGTGTATGTTGGGGTGGGCCTAACGTCATCGCGAGGGTCTTTGTAAGAGAGAGGCAAAGGGTTGGAGTCAGAGGCGATGTGACAATGGAAGCTAAAGCTAAAGGTCAGGGTTTTTCAGCTACAGCTAAGGAATGTAAGCAGCCTGTAGAAGGAAGAAGCAAGAAAATGGATTCTCCCCGGAGCCTCCACATGGGACCGGAGCCTTGCCAACACCTCGATGTTAGCTCCACAACCCCCTTTCCAGACTCCTGACCTCCACACCCGTGACATAGTACTTCTGTGTCATTTTGAGCCACTAAGTTTGTAGTAATCTGTAACAGAAGCCGTAGGAGAAAAATACTGTGGTATCAATGGCGCTGTTGGGGGCAAGAAGCCTTGTAGATGGACCCCAAGGGTTCTGGACCTGTGTGGATCAATAACTCGGCGGTGATGGATGGTGGATCCCCAGAAGATGGCAGTGTGGACTGAAGATACCGAAAGTAAGAAGGTGTTTCTCCCCTACCCCCACCCCCCCACCTCACCCCAAATTGACATCAGACTTCATGAATGTTCCCAAAACTTGGGCCATCTCCCCAGGAGCTGAATTACTCTAGATGATTTCTGCCACATTGGCTGAATGGAAGCTCAAAACACAAATGAAATCGCATTATAGACACGAAAGACACTTGAGTCTTGTATGCCTGAGTTGAGATTTCTGATTTATATCTGATGTGCACGTCACAGAATATGTCCTTTGCAGGGCCCTGGGAGTATCTATGTGGTGGTCCCATGCACATGCAGACACCAGGACCTGTGTGGGTCTGTGGTCCTTTAAGAATTAACCAGAGGTAAGAAAATTAGAATGTTCAGTGGTTTTTAAAAAATTATAATTTTATATTTTGAAACAGTTTAAGATTCCTAAGAAGTTGCGAACATAATATAGGAAGATCTCATTTCTTCTTCCCCTAGCTTCTCCCAATGACCCTGGTACATTTTTCAAAATGCAGAAGCTGATGTTGGTACAATACTAGTATAGGCCTTATTACTATTATTTATTACTGGCTTTTACTAGCTTTTTTTTCCTGCAGTCTTTAAAAAAAAATTTTTGTCCTATGAAATTTGAAGTTTGGTTTTTCACATTGTAGTTATGTCTTTAATTAAGATTTTTATTTTGAGATAATTATAGATTCACAGGCCGAGGATCCCTTATGTTGCCCTTGTACATCCATACCCCCTTCTCTTCCTTGGCAAACATCACTGTGCTCATCTTTCCTATAATTTTGTCATTTCAGGATCTTCCATCAATGGAAGCTTACTGTATGTGACCTCTTAGGCCTGGGGTTCTTCCACTCCAAATAATTCTCTGAAGATTCCAGCAGGTTGTTGCCTGTATCAGTAATTGGTTTTTATTCTGGAGTGTATTCTTTGATATGGATGTGTTATAGTTTATTTAACCATTTACATGTTAAGGGACATCTGGGCCTTTTCTAGTTTCTGGCTCTTCTTTTTTTTTTTTTTTTTTTTTAAAGATTTATTTATTTATTTGACAGACAGAGATCACAAGTAGGCAGAGAGGCAGGCAGGGAGAGAGAGAGGAGGAAGCAGGCTCTCCGCGGAGCAGAGAGCCCGATGCAGGGCTCAATCTGGGATCATGACCCAATTCTGGCTCTTCTGAATAAAGATGCTGCAAACATTTGGTGTAAATCTAAGACTTCATTCATCTGGGATAAATGCCCAGGAGTGAGATTGGTAGGTACTATGATCTTTGAGTTTGACTTTGAGTTTTGAAACAAACTGCCAAACTGTTTTTTTGAGTGGTTGGACCATTTTATAATTCCACCAGCAATGTCTGATTGAGTGATCCAGTTTCTCTGCATCTTCACCACCATTTGGGGTTGTAAACACTTTTTAGTGCAAACACTAAAAATATTTTAGATTTCTGATAGGTGTGTAGTGCTATCTCATTGTGGCTTTAATCTTCATTTCCCTAATGGCTAAGGAGGTGAATATCCTTTGATGTGCTTATTTGCCATCTGTATCTTTTCTTCGGTGAAATGTCTCATTGTGTCTCTTGCCCTTTTCTAATTAGATTGTTTGTTTTGATACTGTTGCATTTTAGGAAGTCTTCATATCGCCTGAATAGCACTCCTGTGTTGGGTGTATGGTTTGCAAATATTTTCTCTGACTCTGTAGCTCTTTTTTTTTCATACTTTTGACATGGTCTTTCACAGAACAAAATTTTTAATTTTGTTGAAGTTCTATATTTTATGTATTATTATATATATATATTTTTTTTAGTTTTCAAGTATTTGGAGATTTTTCTGTTATTTCACTATAATTAATTTCCAGTTTGGTCCCATTGTGGTTGGAATCTTTTGCTCCCTCTTCCCTGTGGTGGTGGTGGTGTTTTTTTTTTTTTTTTTAATTGAAATATAGTTGACACACAATGTTACATTAATTTCAGGCATACCGTAGAGGGATTCAACGACCTTATGCTGTGCTTACCAGATCAAAGAGTTACTCTTCAACGAAACAGTACTCTTTAAAGGCAAGTGGATCAAAACTCATCATCTTTGGAGCACTTGTGAGAATTCCGTAAGCTGCTCTGATAACTGGAGAGCTCTAGGGATTCCGCACAACTGGGGTTGAAGCAAGGAGTCCTTCTCTGACCTGCTCCTGGGACGTGACTCTGGTAAGTGCCAGGGTGGGTGACTGCGCCCTCAGCAGGCCAGACCTCGCACTGACAGCTGGATGACTCCCAGGAGGACCTGGAAGGCCCACCCCAACTGGGGCCAAGTGTAGGACTCTCATTTCCCTTCCAGCTTACCTCCTGCCTGTGGAAAATACTCAATTACATTATTTTGAAACAACCTCACATTATAAGGACAGCATCACTGCCTTTTTTGCCCACTGCTGCATCTTTGAACACTTGGAATTGGGTCTGGGTCTGGCATATAGACTCTCAACAGATGTTTGTTGAGTGAATAAACTACATAGTTGTATTCATTGAACTCTAAATGTTGATAGGCAGGGACCGTTTCTGTTGTACTGTATCTCTAAGGCTTCCTCCAGAACCAGGCACATAGTATGTGATCAATAAAATCTATCGAACTGAGTTGCTCCTGGGATATCCCTTAATTCCTTAGAGGAGGTGCTATGGCCCCATATGAGGAGCAGAGTTCAGAGTCAGGCAGTCCGGAGTGTGAATGCTGTCTCTGATGTTTTCTCTCTGAGGTTCGTGTGGCAAGGACAGCTCCTTGACCCTCTGTATTCTTGGTGAAAGATAGGACTAAGGATACTCACTGAGTTACTTCACTGGTTGCTGAGAGGGTTAAATTGAAGGCCCACAGCACTTAATAAATGGCAGTTGTAAGTACTATGTTGTTGATGGGATGTCTAATTTCCATTTCTTATGCAGATAATCATGCCCGTGCCACTCAGCTGGGTTTCACATGGCGATATGCCAGGCAGAGCTGGACAGGGCTTGAGCTGTGTACCTAGACAGTCATCCTTTGTCTAGAGCCTATGGATGGTGATGTGAGTACTTTGAGACTTACCTGCAGGTTGTAGAAAAGCCCACTGGAAATCCTAATCCATCCTTGATGAGACTACATTGTGTGTGCATGCGTGTGTGTGTGTGTGTGTGTGTGTGTGTGTTGGGGTTGGGGGTTGGCATTACACGCTGATGAATGAGGATTGATAGGCACACACGACTTCCAGAGAGCCATGAAGAGATCATTATATAATATATGCTATCTGGTAGACAAAGAATTTTAATCTCTAGTTGTGAAGGGAAATAAACCCAAGGGGCCTAAATGTTGCTCCTAAATGACTCGCGGTCTTTCCCCAATGGCCAGAGCCGAGAGATAATGGAGCATAGTGGTTAAGGACAGGGGCTCTTGACCCAGATCTCTGGGAATGGCATCCCGACACCTCCACTTCGTAGCTGTGTTGCCTCAGGCAAGTTACCCTTCTGTCTCTTTGTCCTTGTCTGTGACATGGAGATATGGTGGTTGTGACCATGTAATTAAGGGTGATCACAAAGACTAAAGGAACCAACCCATGTAAACAGTTTGTAGCCACCCCAAGGCCTGGTGGATGCTAAGACGTGGGATCTACCATTATCGGACAATCCCCGTATGAGTCTGTTCACCTTTCTCACGAGTCTTGTCCCCCAGCCAAGGTCCTGGTTCCCCCTCTCAATGCCGCTCAATGTCGCCATGTTCCCCTGACTCAAGCTGGTTGTGGGGCAGACTTGTGGACCCAGCCCTCTCCTGGAGTTGGCCATGACAGTGTAAAGGGAAGATGACCTCAGCCCCAGGAATCCTTCCTGATGACCACTGGCTTCTATTTATACAGCCCAGCCCTGGGCTTGCTCAGAGGATGCTTGCATTATGTATCTGGGACGCCATCAGCTTGTCAGTCTCCCGAGTCTGGAATCATCTTCTGCTGTCATCAAGGGGCCTGGGATTGCAGTGTGTTGGAGCTGAGAACCAAACCTCAAAACCTCTCAAACACACAGACAGATGCAGTAGCAACCATGACCCAGGTAGGAAAGATGGGAAAGCCCAGTATTGGGGAGCACTTTCCAGTTTCCAAAAATGTCTACAGACTCTGCCTCCATCTCTCCCCTTTCACTGTGGTCTCTTACTCAGACTCTGCAAGGACTTCCTGATCAGTCCTGCTTCTTGTATCTTCGGGCATCTCCAATCTATTCTCTAGAGGGGGAGTTGGCACAATTTCTCTATAGAGGGCCAGATAGCAAATATCTTAGGCTTCACAGGCCGCAAGTCTCTGTTTCAACTGCTGAATTCTCCTATTACAGCAGAGACATGGCCTTAGAGGATGCGTAAATGAATCCGGGCCACTGTGTCTCAATAAAACTTTACGTGTAGCTGCTGAAATGTAAATTTCACAAACTTTTCGTGCATCAGGAAATATTCACCTTTCTCCTCTTTTGTTTTTTTTTAAGGCAATTTAAAAATATTTAAACCATTCTTTTCTCTCTCTTTTTTTAAGGTTACTTATTTATTTATTAACTCATCTCTACACCCAACATGAGGCTCAGACTCACGACCCCCAAGATCAAGGATCACATGCTCTTTGGACTGAGCCAGCCAGGCACCCCTAAAAATGTCCAAACCATTCTTAGCTTGTACACTGTCCCCAAATAGGAGGTGGGCTGGATTTCATCCATGGCCATTGTTTGCCTCGGTTCGCTCTAGAAGGATTTTTCACAACTGCTGTTATGGCTGCCGCCGCTGCATGGCCATCTGCTGAGTGTGTATGAGGCACCAGGCACCAAGCTAAGAGCCCCCGCCCCCACCCCGCCCGGATGCACTTGAACCTCACACACAGTACCAGAGGCACTATTTGCCTCCTTATTGAGAGCATAGGGCTGCCCCCGGGCACCCAGCCAGAAAGTGGGAGAGCCAGGACTTGAAGCTGGTGTCTGAGTCCGTGCCCTGCTCTGCCCGGCTGTCACACCACCTTGGGTAGGACCGCAGTGGCTCCCCCCTGCTTCTGGAACATACCCCATGGCCCTTCCCATGGTTCCGGGAAGCTCAGGATGTTTTCATCCCCTTTATGCCTCCATCTCCTCTCCAGCTCGCTGCTCCCCGTCATTTTTATTGTCTTTTGGTTCCTTGAACTCTCCAAGTTTATTTCTGGCTCAGACCTCTCACCTGCAATGCCCCTCCCTCCTTTGTTGGCTAAGCCGATGCCTGTGGGTCTGAGCTTAAGTGTCCCTGTCTCGAGAAGGCCTTCTGTAACCCCAGTGGGATTCTGCCTCGCAGAGTTAGTTCTCTGCTGCTGCAGGATTTATGACAACAGGCGACTGCCTCGGTCTGTAGTGATTTCATGTCCTTCTCCCCGGCTAGACTGGAACCCCGTGATACACAGTGGTGAGGGCGGGGGCTCGTGGCTGGACCACCTCATTCATATGTATTGTGAGCTCACGGCCTGACCCAGAGTAAGTGCTCTACAAATATCAGGAGAGTGAATAATAACCAAATGCACTTTCCCTCTTAACCCTCTCCGTCATCCCTGGGAAGTGGTTATCACTACCCCCACCCCCAACTTTATTACAGTCAGAAAAATCTGGATTCAGAACCATCAAGTTGTTTTTCCAAGGTGACTAAAACAATCGTCAAATTCAAGGTCTCCAATGCCGTGTCCAGTGACGTTATTAACGTGCCACGAACATTCCTTTACGGTTATTCATACATGTGCGTATATTTTCATAGATAATTTTTTAATTAGGCTCCACATCCAACGTGGGGCTTGAAACCCATGACCCTGAGATCAACAGTCACATGCTCTACCGACGGAACCAGCCAGGGACTCTATATAGATAAATTAATTTGGGTGAATGTGCCTAAATTCAGAAGGTCTATAGTGGGATGGAGCACTTCTCTGTCCCACTCCTGTCTCCCAGCCACCAAGATCACTTTCTAAAAGCAACTGATGGTGCCCGTTTCTTCTCCATCCTTTTAGAGACCACCTCTGCATTTCCAGGAAAACATCTGTATTGATCCTTCTCCTTCCCATATTTAACATAATGGCAGCATAACATACATGCCATGACTACTTTTTTTTTTCTTAGCAATATGTTGTAGAGATTCCTATCCTACGTGTTCTGACATATTCCTGTAGCTAGAGCTTTATTTTTAACTTTTTTTTTTTTTATGGCAGCGGAGTATTTCATCATATGCACATTCCACAATTTCTTTAACCATTCCCCCGTGACAGACATTTGGGCTGCTTCCAATTTTTTTGCTGTTACAAACAATGAGTAACTTTGTAAATATGTCAATTCACACATGTGCCAGTATGTATGAAGGATAACATTCTAGAAGTGAAACTGGTGAGACAAAGGGCATGCCATGATCCCCCCCCCAACCAACGTCTGTCTTTTCAGAAGGCATGACGCATCATTTCTAAGATTCACACTGACCATGACAATTGGACCACAGTTATGTCGGGTCAGTGTCTAGAGAGAAGCTGGTGGAGGGGGGGCTCCCTTCCTAGGGGGATCTGAGAATCGGCTGAGTGCATTCTCCCTCCCCCACCCCCCAACACACACCACCCCTCCATCCTGGCTCTTCAATTAACTCTCACTCCTGCAGACTCAGTCTTTGAAAGGCAGGCAGCATTGTCTGGTAGAATCAGCCTGGGATCCAAGATCAAACACGCCTCAAATAAGGGACCTGCTCTGCAATTTATAAGCTGCGTGACCTCCGAAAAGTGACTTAGCCTTTTGAGCCTCAGTCTCCTCACCTATGAAATGGGGCAAATGATTCTACCAGCCCATAGGGTGGTTGTGAGATGGAAATAAACCAATCCACGTGTCCCAGCCAGCCCACAACACAGGCAAGCAATTTGTTGTTGTTATTATTATTATTACTACCATTAATTTGGATGTCTTAGAATCTCAAATGACAGATGTTGGCTAGACAGGAAAGGGTTAAAGCAGCGAGGATGGGGGGAGTTGGGAGGGGAAAGGAAATGGGGCAAGGCAGCTGTAGTCCCAGCAGTGAGGGGTCAGTCTCAGGCCACGAGGTGCCAGGGCCAGGGGTGAGAAGGTGATGTAACAGCTCCAGAGATAACCTTCGTCTGTTTCCCAGCTTAGCTGCAGCCAGCTGGGTTAATGGTTAAGTGAGTGGCGCCTGCATTGTGGGTGAGTGTGGTAGGCCTTCCTGCCTACTTGGGGACTGAACATTGAACGTGGCCAAATTAAAAACATCCTCTTGGAGTGAAGGCTCCTGAGTTTGTCTCAGCTGGAAGTGCTGCGGAGACTGTAACCAGGAGCCGGCTCCCCCTCTGTTGGGGAGAAGCTCTTGATATCTGCTGGGATAACTTCCCCGTTGCTGCTGCTCTTGAGGTCCCTCTGTCCGCTGTAGCACCCGCTGTGCATCAAGGGCCAGGGACGGTGCTAACAAACGGACATGCATGTTTCTCTTCTCGATAACACCTTGTGGGGAATACTATTCCCATTTTGCAGATGAGGAAAACTGAGGCTCATTGACGCTCATTGCCCCAGATCATACAATGAGTACGCGGGGAGCTGGAATTTGCATCTAGGTCTCTGTGATACTCCCAATCTGTATCTTTGCATCGATAACTCTGTATCTATAATTCAGATACCCTCACCACCTGGAATTCCACCTGTCCGTCAGCATCACCTCCCTCATCACCTCCAGGTGCCACCACCATCACGGCCATGATTACCAGCATTATCATCCTTACGCCAGTTTCATATGTATCATCTTGATAATGTTTCTAACGTGTGATGAGTATCGTGAGTCTGTTATCTTCATTTACTGGATGTATTAAGTGAGTTACTGTACGTGTGTAAGAACAGTAGAGCTGGGCAACCCTGGGGTCTAGTTCTGCTCCCTCCCCCAGCACCCCCCACTATCATCCATGTGGGAGACAGAATACAAGCCATGGAAAGTGTGGGCTCAGGAACTGGTTTGCCTGGTTTCGAATCCTGGATCTATGCTGATTGTCAGTGGGACAAACTGGTTGGTGTCCCTGAGCCTCAGTTTACTCACCTGTAAAATGGGGACATCATTACCCTGATCAGCGTGGCTGTCGTGAGGTTGCAATGAGATGGGTGTGAATTGGGTGCTCTCCCAGGTCTGTGGGTACATGTGGAGAAATGGCAGTGGCTAGCTTCTTAGTATATTTTATTAGGCCACTTAACTGTTCCAAGCCATTCTCTTTCTTCTGTGACCAGGTCTGAGGAAAAAGGCTGAGATCTCAGAGCTGCTTAACCTCACCCTGACCCTCTCCTGATCTGACCCGGAGACTGGATTTGCCCATCGGAGTCACGTGAACAGGAGACAAAATCCTTGGTGGTGTTTGCAGAGCCAAATGGTCAACATGTCCACCGTCTCGGCTGCTTTCTCTCTTTTCTTGGCTTCAGAATTTCCAATCCAATGACTTGGCTGGGTATCCTCAGATTTCGCTGTGAGAGTAGATTTTGCAGGCTTTTCCCAGTGGAGCCCTTGCTGGAGATGTTCTCAGGCCAGGAAAATTCTCCCCTTCCCTCCCTTCTCCTCCCCTCCCTTTCCTTCCCTCTCCTCTCCTTCCCTTCCCTCATGTGCCAATGCCATTTACATAAAGGACACAGTGAAAGAGACACCATGGTTGAGCTTCCCAGATTCTGTTCTATATTCAAGGGTCCCAAGAACTTCTGGCCGTCCCATGAGGGTCTAGTTTAATGTGTCGCACCCAAAGTACCCACAGTCCAGGGTCCGGGAGACAGAATGGGTGGGTCTGTGCAGAGCCCATGGGCTCTCTGAGCAAAGAGCTTATCAGCACATGGCTCCTGGTATAAGTGGAAGGTTCTCTCCTTCACCTAGACCTCCAGGGAAAAAAGGGAAGGATGGAAGGAACTGAGCAGTCCTTGCTCCTCCTGACTCTGGGGGAAATGGAGGGTAGACGGAGCACAGGGCAGGCTCGGATACTGTTCTCCAAGGGGTGCATTTCCTGGTCTATCCACCACAGCAATGAGATGGTGACTGATGGCATTTGGCTCAGTGACCCTGTAACTCTCGCTACCCCTGCCTTGCTCCTCCCAGGAGAGGTGGTGTAACAAGGTGGGGATGACACTGGTCTGGAGTTGAAGTGACCTGGTCTTTTTTTTTTTTTAAGATTTTATTTATTCATTTGACAGAGATCACAAGTAGGCAGAGAAGCAGGCAGAGAGAGAGGAGGAAGCAGGCTCCCCGCTGAGCAGAGAGCCCAATGCGGGGCTCGATCCCAGGACCCTGGGATCATGACCTGAGCTGAAAGTAGAGGCTTTAACCCACTGAGCCACCCAGGCGTCCCTGAAGTGACCTGGTCTTGAATCCTGGCCCTTCCCCTTATTATCCATGTGATATCAGGAAAGTTACTTAACCTCTTGGGGTCTTGGTTTTCTCAGACACAAAGTTGGGGGGAATCACAATATCCACTTGGTAAGTTTATGGGAATATTGAAATGATATGGGAATGGTGTAGACATATGACATTCAGTAAGTGGAAGTGATTTATACTAAAAATGAAACAAAACTAAACAAACCAAAGGTCTCATGGGATTCCTTTCCCTTGTGGTCCTGAAAAGGAAAATTGAGCAGTTGAGAACAACAGAAGTCAAGATACGGAGTAAACTAAAATCGGTTTACCCCACTGTATTTACAGCTATCCTATGAAGCAGGCCTGGGCTGAACTATTAATTCTCTGCTTCCTGAACAATGATGAAGCTCATGACCAGGGGCTACCAAAAGTAGTGCTGTTCTCATGGGTCCTCCTGATCTCCTTTGCTGTCTTTGAGCTGGTTCTGGGTCTTCCACTGATCCATTTCCACACTTATATCTGTCTCTGCCCATTCATGCCAGAACAGTTACTTTTTTTTTTTTAAGATTTTATTTATTTATTTGTCAGAGCGAGAGCGAGAGAGGGAGCACAGGCAGACAGAGTGGCAGGCAGAGGCAGAGGGGGAAGCAGGCTCCCTGCTGAGCAAGGAGCCCGATATGGGACTCGATCCTAGGACGCTGGGATCAGTTACTTTCTTGTGACAGCTAATGAAAGAGTTACAGAGAATTCTTGGTCTCCCTGTCTTGTAATTTAAATTCCCAGCTTCAAAGAACGGAGTCTCCCCCAGCACCATGCCTGGAGCAGCGGAGATTTATGTACCTATTAGCAACTCTAAGGATCCAAGCAAGTGCTGGTCGCCCAGATCTCAGTTTTGCACAGTGTCTGCTCTATGACTTAGTGGATGCTGTTAGGCATTTTTTTTTTTAAAAACCCTTTAATTTTGAAATAATTATAGACTCACAGGAAGTCTGAAAAGATACTACAGAGAGGACTCTTGTACCCTTTACCCAGTTTTCACCAATGATTGCATCTTATGTAAGTATAACGACCAGGAACTTGACATTGATACAATGTGTGTCTATCATTCTGTGTCATTGATCCCAGGTGCAGGTTTGTGTAACCACTGCCACAATCAAGATGTAGAACTAGCCCATCACCACAGTGATCTCTCTCTTGCTTCCCCTTC
The DNA here is from genome assembly GCA_004024625.1 of Mellivora capensis. NCBI lineage: Eukaryota > Metazoa > Chordata > Mammalia > Carnivora > Mustelidae > Mellivora > Mellivora capensis. Next base: position 185,841 of record PISX010000857.1, on the reverse strand, counting down.
ATAGTCACGCCTATTCCCTGTCCCCACCGTCCCTAACCCTTGCTACCACTAATCTGTTTTCCAAATTGGCATACACTGGGGACTCCATCAATTATTATGCTAAGACAGCAGGTGTAAGCTGTGGTGTTTGGTCCCCTAATTAAAGGTTTTATTTCTAGGTGGTGGTGTTGGTGGAGGTATGGGTGTGTGGCTGGGAGTGCGGGAGGGACTGAAGGTCTTAATGAAGCTTTTTAGCTGTCTGAGGGCAAATTACCTTCCCAGACCTGCCTGAGAGAGTCTCCTTTGGTCTTTGGAGTGTCCTGCTACGCAGATCAAATCATTCTGTACCCATTCCTGCTTGCAGTAGGATACAGCAACCTGGACTACAGGTTTTTTTTGTTTGTTTGTTTTGTTGTTGCTGTTGTTTTTAGATTTTATTTTTTTATTTGAGAGAGAGAGAGAGCGAGAGGGCACAAGCAGGGGAATCGGCAGAGGGAGAAGGAGAGGGAGAAGCAGACTCCCCGCTGAGCAGGGAGCCCTGATGATGCAGGGCTTGAGCCCAGGACCTTGGGATCATGACCTGAGCTGAAGCCTGATGCTTAAGGGGCTGAGTGATCCAGGTGCCCCTAGAGGACAAGTTTAAGAACAATTCCTTGTTTTGCGTCTACCTACCGCAAACCAGAGTTGCCCTCCACTCCCACCACAGCAGACAACTGCCACCAGCCCAGTCACCACTGACTCTTCCTTGCTACATCCTGCCCTTGAGAGTTTTCCAGAGTCCTCGGGGCACCTCTCATCCTGCACTCACCCTCACTCTTGCTGGGTCATCTCACCCCAACCATGGGGCTTCAATAATCACTCAAGGTGATGACATCATGTTGGTTAATTTCTCAGATCATTATTCCCCATGCTGACCTGGCTCCCCTCCCCCCAGGCAGGACTTCGTGTGTCCACACTCATGGTGGCATTTCAACTACCCGTCATTTGGGAATTTAGTTCAAAATTGTTTTTCTGTCCACTTTTCCCCCTTAGCTGGTCTCCCTTGCCTGACCTCAAGTTAAGCAGGCATCTTTCCCAGAGCTTATACACGTGATGTCAATGCACCATAATCATGTTTATTAATCTCGCAGAATTGTTTTTACCTTTTTAGCATGACCAGAAAATACTTACTCTCTGATTGCTTTTAGGTTTTAAATCGAAGCAATATCCCAGCAAGGTGCTCCGTGTTTTTTCTCCTATCCCCTGCAGACTTCATTCCGCTCATCCTTTCCAGCTCGTGCTTCTTCTCAGTTTCCCTTTGTGCCTTATTATCGTTATTTTTTTATTGGCTCATATTTTGATATTGTTTTCCAAAATGGATGCCTCAGACAGCAGGGGACACCATAAATAGATCAGTGTGGGTCCTACGTGTCCTGGATCCTTGTGTCTTTGATGTTCTCCTCAGATGTCACATTCTCCATAAAACCCTTTTAATTTCCCAATCAGAAATTCTTTTCAGTTCTTTCAGTATTCTTAAGCACTCCTTTTTAGTTTTGATTCACCCTGCCTTGTGTTAGAGGACAGTTAATGCCCCTCCATTAGTCTATCAACTCTTTGAGTATGGAGCTCATGCTTTATTCATCTTGGAACCACCTCAAGGATAGAATAAAGTCTTGCCTGTGGGAGATGCTCCGGAAAGGCTTGACAAAATTCTGTCACCTTAGGCAAGTCAGTCTCCCTCTCTAGTCATCGTCTATGTCCTTATCTGTGAAGGGCAGAGGTGCACAGAGTTGGATAAGGTGAACTTCAAGACTCCTTCCACCTCAAGAACACCTCAAAGAAAACAACTGTCTCCCTTGCCCGCTCTACCCCTTCTGGAATTGTCTTTCTAGCATAACCCCAGAGAGCTGTGGAGCAGCCTTCCATGGAAAGGATAGTTTCTTATATTTTAATACCACATGTATGTATGACTCTGTCAAAAATAAGATTAAACACCCCCATCCAACTCAGTCAGTTAAACATCCAACTCTCGATTTTGGCTCAGGTCATGATCTCAGGGTCCTGGGATGGAGCCCCAAGGCAGGCTCCACGCTCAGTGGGGAGTCTGCTTGAGATTCTCTTTCTCCCTCTGCCCTTCCCCGCCTCCTAAAATAAGAAAGAAAGAAAGAAAGAAAGAGAGAGAAAGAAATCTTAAAAAAAAATTCCACCACCCCAGGAAAACAGCCAAGCTAAAAAAGATTGGGAAACAGTACGCCCATACCAACACTCACATACATACACACATGGGCACGTATGATGCAGGTGTGAGCACACCCAGTACCTTGTTAGTGAGAAAGGAAAGGATTGGTTTACACAGAGGGAGGTCCACCAAACACATTTCTGACTGTATATATCCTCTGCCTGCTTCGGAGTGTCACCCAGTGACGTTCCAGTTGTAACCATGCATTGTCCTTTCCTTGCTCACGTCATTAGTCCTTCCCCTGGGTTATTATTTACGATTTAAACATACCCATCTCATTCAGGTGCAAGATATTTTCTAGTCCAGTTTGCGTGGAAGAACCTTAGCTAGATGAAGACATTTGCATATTATTTCCTAAAAGAAGAAGAGGAAGAAAAGACATACCATCTCTCCAACATCCCACAGTCTTTCTAAAATAAACCTTACTTCTTAATTATCCTGAATGGACAACTCGATCTGTTTCATATGAATGTAAAAGTGTTGATACTAATTAAGGAAAAAGAAAAGCACAAATAACTAGTAAGAACTTAAAATTCTTCCTTATATTTGTATAGGGCTTCGCAGTTAAGGAAAGTATGCTTTTCCAGGTTTTATTTTATTTAATGACTAAAACAACCCGTTGGAGGAAGTAGGTGGAGTATTATGCAGTAGTGCCCTCCCTTATCCACGGGGGATATGTTCCAAGACCCCCAGGAGATGCCTGGAACCATGGATAGTGCCGAGAGCCCTGTTATATATACAGTAAAAGCGTTATCTTCTTTAGCCATTCATCTGTTGACAGACACTTAGGTTGTTTCCATGAATTGGCTATTGCGAATAATGCTGCAATCTTCCCTTTTTAAAATCTGTCAGGGAAGGTTTCAGGAGATTTCATTCTGTGCCAGGTGCTGGGCGTGAGGGAGTGAATAACACGGACCCAGTCCTTGCCCTCATGGAAATCACAGTCTAGCGGACAAGTGGGCACTGAGCAAACATGAACAGATCTGGAATCACAGACTGTGACGGCAGAGGGAAGGAAGCTGGTGCTGCCTGGGAGAGAGAATGACAGGGGGCTGAATTGAGAGTGAGAATTCTGAGATCAGAGCACAGAGCAGGAAATCTATTTAGTGAGGTTGACCTGCATTAAAAAAAAAATGAAGTGATGGGTGCCCAGGTGGCTCAGTGAAGATTAAGACTCTGCCTTTGGTTCAGGTCATGATCTCAGGGTCCTGGGATCGAGCCCCGCATCGGGCTCTGCTCAGCGGGGAGCCTGCTTCCCCCACCTCCCCGCCTGCCTCTCTGCCTACTTGTGATCTCTCTCTCTGTCAAATAAATAAATAAAAAATCTTTTAAAAAGTAAAAAAAATTTAAAGGTGAAGTGAAATGAAAAATCTTAATGCACGATTGATGTAGCTAAGGTAAGCTGTGCAATTTGTGGGAGGGAGAGAAATTTCGTTCTGACACCCACACACTCATACACGGGCGTGGACTGCGGTGTCTGCTCTAAATTCAGAATAATTTAGGGGCAGCTCTGTAGTCCAGGCTCATGGAAGGTCTTCAGGCCTGAAGCTGCAACATCTAGAACATTCAGCCTCTTTGTAACTATGCCAGGAGAAGAGGACTCTGGAGGGGCTCCAGGGGGCAATGAAATGCTTGGGGGTTGGATTGACACCCATCATCTCGCTCACTCTGTTGGTCAGGATAGGTCATATGGCTCCACTCCAGGGTAACAGGACTGAGAATCTCTCGCCTTAGGGATTAGACAAGACTCCAAGGATGAGATCCATCCTCTCTGGTCCTCGTCCCTGTCATGTGTGTGGTATGAAAACAAAGCCCTGGCTTCTGTTGTAGTCATGAAACCTCTGAGCCATGGGAGAAGAGTAAAGGGATATTATTACTGAACACAGGGAGAGCCCACCTGGGGCCGGATGGCATGATGTGATTTGATAACGTGATTTATGATGTATGCTGGGTAATTCAGAGCTAGAGACCATGGGTTAAGAAGTCTCTGAAGCTGGGGATAAACAGAGTAGGATTGTGGACAAGGCACACAGTTCAAGGCAGCTGGGAGAATATTATTAACAACTGGCCTTGGAGCCTCAGATCATAGGAAGGAGGGAGACTGGGACAAATTTGAGGGACTGGGGTCCACAGAATATGACATATAAATAGGCAGGAGGTCATCGACTTTCCCAATGACTTTGTAAGATGGGTACTATTATTATGCCCAATAAATGGATGGGGAAACTGAGGATTAGAGTGGTTTTATGATTTGCTCCAGCTCATAAAGAGGTAGCTTGTAAGAAGTAGCTGCTGCACTAGGACCCCAGTTGATTTAACACTAACAACAGTGCACTCTCCACCTTCCCAGCCCAGCCTAGGGGAGCCCAGCCTTCTCTGTCCAAAGGCTCTAGAGAATGACATCTGGACATATAATGATGTCTTCTTGCGCATGGTCCTGTGTGCGAGCCTGACAGGTAAAGGTCACGGCTGCAGTGAGGGAGTTCTCATCTGTTGATACTCAAGTTTTTCAGCCAGCCACTCCAAAATTGAAATGCATATTTAATAGCCGACTCTCAACAACAAAGCAATTTAACTCACTGATAATTATGCAGGTCCACCCCTCACTCTCAGGATGCTGGCTTCACTCACGGTGTCTTCGATTTGGCATACTGAAAACCCTTACATATGTCTTGGGCATTAAAATTCCCAGAGATGTGATCATTATTTTGGAAATGTCAAGAATTCAGAGTCCTGAAGAAAGTACCACCTTTCCACTAGGGTTGGCAGGTAAAATACAGGATGCCCAGTTAGATTTGAATTTCAGGCAAACAATGAAGCATATTTCAGTAGAAGGAGGTCCCAGATATCACATGGGGCATACTCATATTTTTGTTAAATATTCAGATTTTACTGGGCACCTTTCATTTTTCTTTGCCAAATCTGACAACTCTAGTTTCCACACTGAATTAAGAATTCTAATTGTTTATAGGTTTCAGCTGAATCTTTAACTCTAAACAGAAGGAATCTTGAGCATATGAAAGGACGTTGAATTTGGGGATTGTAGTTCAGCTTGCACTGACTGTCTGTTGTTGTTGTTTTTTAAGGAAACCCTGTGTCCAATGTGGGGCTCAAACTCATGACCCCAAGATCAAGGTTGACATGCTCCACCCAGGAGCCAGCTGGGCCACTCAAGGCTGATTGTCTTTTTGAGAGTTGCTCAAGGTAGCCATGTTTATCCTGTGGGATCCAGACTCTCAGCAAGAGTTGATTGGCCGAATTTGATCATGTGAGACAAGTTGGGTGAATCAGATCTGTTTCTGAGAGTTGGGATTCAGAGAGCTCCAGTTAGTTTTGTGATGAGGTGACGGCCTGCGAGATGCCCCACTCTCCATCTCTTTCACAAATCTTCCCCCTTTTCACTGAGCTACACTGACTTGATTTTAGTTACTTGAAACCAAAGAGGACTGACCTAAGAAAGGAGGGTCACCCTCGACCAAGTTTAGTAGAAGCACGAAGAAATCCTCTCCTGGAATTCCTTTGCCAATCTCGCCCGCGCTGTCTTAGTCCATTTGGGCTGCTGTAACAAGGTGTCACAGACTAGGGAGCTTATAAACAACAGACATTTATATGCCACAGTTCTGGAGGCTGGGAGTCCAGGGTCAGGGTCCTAGCACGGTTGGCCAAGGGTCCTCTTTCAGGTTGCACACTTCTCGTTGTATCCTCACACAGTGGAAGGAGCAAGGGAGCTCTCTGGACCCCCTTTTATTAGGCACCAATCCCATTTAGGAGGGCTACAACCTCAGGAACTAAGCACTTCCCAAAAGCCTCCCCTACTAACACCATCATCTTTGAATTACAACATATGAATTTGGGGGGAACACAAATATTCAGACCATGGAACCCACCCACTCAGATCTTATTCCAGAGCAGATTAAGCTCCATGTTCCTCCTGAAGCCCTTGTTAATGGCCCCAGCACATTGCAACATTTTTAAAAACCGGCTCTGATTCCTGGTTACCAAGGGCTTCCTCTGTTGAAATGTGAGTACATGGAATTCCATCAGAAGACTAGGACTTTAGTGGAAGCTGTAAAGAAGATATTTCTTTCCAATTCCCCCCCGCCCCCACTTTTCCTTTTAAAAGCTCCATAGGCATCCTTTCATTACCTGAGACCCTTCTAGGCTGTACCACCCAAGAAGAACGAAAAAGAACACTCCATTAGAATGCAGTGTATTAACCTTCTGGTTTTACTCGCATGCTTCTCATATACTGAAGGATTATTCTGGACAGCCCACTTGGGATGCTTTCTTTTTGCATCTCACCCTTGACTCTGAATTGCTTTTAAGTAGACGAACAAGTTCCCAACTAATGCCTTATCTCCAGCTTTTCCCCACGATAACCTACTCCGTACACTGTGACAGATTACGTCTCTAATTTACAGCATGACTAGACAAGGGAATGTTTGCCTTAATTTACAAAGAACTTCTACAAACGCATAGGAAAATCATTATGACCCTAAATGTCTATGCCTTACCACACCTGGAAGGGACACTGCTTTCTTTTCACACATACTGTTCCTTCTGCCCAGAATTTCCTTCCTTTCCTTTTCTCACTCTTCAAGGCACAGCTTAAATGCCACTTCCTCCGAGGAGACTTCCGGTCTCTTTCCCATCCCCTGTAGCACAGCTGAATGTGCTCTCTCTTTTCTATGCTCCCCTGCACTTTGTACATTCTTGCCTTAAATTACTTACCACCGTGGATTGTACTTACTATTACACGTATTTGCTTACATATCCGCCTCCTCCCCCAGGCTAAGAGCCCCTTGGGGGCAACGAAGGGGTCTTCTGTGTATGTTCAGGACCTGACACAGTACCTGGAACATATCTGGTTCATAGTTCAGCTCTTAGGATGAGAATAAACCCTCCCACTCATCCCAGCTGCCCCATGGGTTCTTAGCCAAGTCATATATAAGGAATGGTAGTCAGATGTGGACCAAAGTACGAGCTTGCTTAATGATCTGCAAGCACCATAAACCCCCCCCAAAAGAAGGCCTCTTTTGATAAAAGCTGGAGGAGTTTGGAGCCTCAGGGGAGGAAAAAAATGGCACTTCCTTCTCCCTGTTCTCTCCAATCTAGAATGGCTGGGACTAGAGAGCCAGCTCTAAGCCTGTTTACCAGACCAGCTGTGTGGGCAAGGATGGCCAGCTTGCACCACTTGCTCAGGGATGGGCACCAAGCCCAGCACAGAGGGTGAACTGGGTCCAGCAGGTCCTGCCCTGTGACACAGGAATTAGGAAGAGGGTTGCATTCATGGATGCAGGATGTGAAGGGCATAGTAGGTCCACCCGCTGATAAAACATGATCCAGAGATCACCCCAGGTTCTGATCAGTGATAGGAGCTTGTCCCTCTCTTTGGGGAAAGCTATTATAGGAGGGAGTAGGCTGAGGCACTTTAAGTGATAAAAGGGATGACAATTCCTCTAATCCTATTGTGAGAGAGAAAAGCCAGAGAAAGGCAGAAGGCTTTCCTCCTCCTCTAAAAATCAGAAAATATATTTTGAGTGACTGCAAAGATTCTCCATACAGTCTCCTCCTTTCCCTACTTATATCCTGAATACCACCTCAAAGGAGCATCGGAGAACGTGAAATGATATCAAAAGGACCTCAAGATCAGAGATTAGAAAGCCCAGTGTAAATACTGACTTTCTCTCCCCACCTCCGCCCCCACCATTCAAAATCTACTGGTAACTTCATAGAATCAACCTATTTTAATCAGTCCCCAAGCAACATAAACCAGCAGGTAGCCCTATTTCAATGATAGAAATTTGGAGATGGAGAAATTTACCTGGAAAAGCATTTAATTTCCTTTCCTGGCTGTGGGCTGTATCTTCTCATTGCAAAAGCCCGTGTGTTTTCAGACATGCACACGTCTCAGAGGACTACTCGGAGACTGGAGGTAAGCCCGTCTTCCAAGGTGCCTGATCTCAGGACAATTCCTATGAGGGAAAAATACAAGCCTATTTGGACAGGCAGCGAGCGGAGTGGTGCTGCACCTTCTTGCAGCTTTCCTGTGTCAGCAGCCTGGTGCTGTCAGAGCGGCCCTATCCCACGGGAATGCAGTAGAACATTTGAAAAATACAGATGGGGGGGGAAGGAAATTAAAATACAAATCAACCACTCAACTATTATCACTGTCAACATTTTTAAATATTACCTTTCCGGGTCTTCGCATGTGTGTGTGTCTGCGCGTGCACGTGTATGTGGCTGTGCACGTGTGTGTGTGTGTGCGTGCGCGTGCATGTGCAAACGTGTGTGCTTATCACATCGCAGCTCTTTTCAGGTCCTATCCTAAATACTAGCTTATGAGCGTATCGATCTGCTTTTAAAAAAGACAACTGAACTATATCATGGTCAGTTTTCTGTGACATGAAATATTTTTTGTATAAAATCATTTTCAGTAGCTGCCAGGATTTCAAGGTGAGGATAAGCCATGGTTTCATTACCCACTCTCCTGGTGGACATTTGGATTCTGTCCAGTTTTTCACTATTATGAACAATTCTGGAAGTGAAAATGATTTTAGCTGTATTTTTGTGTACATCTTTGATTAGTCACCCGGGATAAATTCTTTGAAGTGGAATTGCTGCATCGAAGAGCTCGTGAACCTTTGAGGTTTTTCGGACAGATATTGGACATCACGTTGTACTCGTGTCCTGCAGCGATGGTCCAGTCTCTCAGGAACATTCCATGACTGGGCAGTGTTGGGTCTTAAGCATGCCATTCGTTGTTGGATCCATGGGTGTGACTCTTACGGGCTCTCCCATGAGGCTGAGCTTCACTGCCCACAAAAGTAAGTCTCGTTCACACATTCTTTATTGGCTCTTTGCTCTCCGTGTCTCATTGTCCTGTCTTCCTCCTTTGTCTTCCCCGGGATCACTTCCCAAATAAACTCCTTGAACCCAAATCCTTATCTTTGAGGGAACGAGCACCAAGTGGGTAGGGACACACTGGAGGAAGGGTCCATTCTGCCTCACTTAGTCCTTTGGGCTACTGTTAACAAAATACCACAAACTGGGTATCTTATAAGCAACAGGAATTTATTGTTTCCAGTTGCAGGCTAGAAGTCCAAGAGCAAGGCATTGGCAGATTTGGAGTCTGGTGAGGGCCGATTTCCTCAGAGATGGTGCTTTCCAGCTGTGTCCTAATATGGCGGAATGGACTAATGAGCTCTCTACCACCCCTTTGGTAAGAGTGCTAATCCTACTCATGAGGGATCCACCCCTATGATCTAATAATCTTCCCAAGGCCCTGCCTCCTAATACCATCCCTTAATTTTGGGGAACACAAACATTCAAGCCATAGCACTAATGAGCATGGGCAGTAGCAGTAGTTGTTGATAAGTAATAATAATATTAAGACATGGTAATTGAGTCAAGGATTCTTGTGTGCTTAGTGTGTGCCAGGCACTGTGATAAGCTCTTCACAGGCATTAGGTCCCTAAATCCTCCGAGTGCACAAGCATGTGCTATTTATAATCATCACAGGTGACATTGAGGAAACCAAAGCTTAGGTTGGTCAGGGAACTTGCTCTGGACACCTGGTAGGAAGCAGCAGAGCTGGGATTCAAGCTTGACCCCAGGACCTATGTCCTCAGAGAAGGGAACACCTGAGAAGGGGACATCTGAGCTGGGTCCACCGGCGGGGCCAGGGAGGAGCCAGAGCAAAGGCAGGCTGGGGCATGGTGTGTCTTACAGGGGGGCTGGCAGGGAGATTGGGGTGGGTTGGGAAGGGTCACCATAGAAAAAATGGAAGCATCTGGTTGGGCCAGGCTGGGGCAGGCTTCTCTCACCTGACTGAGGTCTCTGGGCATAGAGTGGTTGTGCAGGGACACTTTTTACCATGCTGTGCCATGCCCAGACCTGTGCAGCAGAGCAGAGTGAGGGATATGGATGGGAGAGGTGGCAGGAAACCAATAGGGAACGATTGTGATTTGACTTGCTTCGATCTTGCCCTTCTCCCAACTCTCTTTGTGGGGACAGGTCTGGGAAGGCAAAAATGCTGAGCAGGTTCCCTGGGATGACCGTTTCAGCAACTGGCTGCTCTTCCTGGAGAGGAGCCAGCTTTACAGAACAGCCCACAAAACCGTCCTGACTTGTAAATAAGCCTTTTCTGTCTCCATTCTGCCCCTCCTGCAATGCTCCTGGCAAAGCCTTTTCTAGAATTCAGACAACCAGGGAGATCCAGCCTCTGCTTGGTGGGGGTGGGGGTAGGCAGGCCGTTTTGAGGGATGGAGTCGGTGGAGTTGTGCATGTTTGAGCCAAACAGGATCTTGAGAGAAGGGTAACTTAGGCCCAAGAATGAGAGCCTGGGTCTCCTAACTCCCATTCAGTTATATGACCCCACCCTAAACCCTTTGCTTTAACTATTTTTGTTGCCTACAAATGTTCTTATTTATTTCATAACTGGAAATTTGCAATTATTGACCCCTTTCCCTCATTTTGTCCATCCTCCAACCCGTCTCTCTTTTGGCAACCATCAGTTTTTTCTCTGTATTTGTGAATTTTGTTTTGTTTGTTCATTTGCTTTTGTCTTTGTTTCCTTTATATAAATGAAATTATACAGTATCTTTCTCTAGTTGATTTGTTTTATTTAGGATCATGCAGTCAAGGTCCATCCATGTTGTTGTGAATGGCAAGATGTCATTCTTTTTTATGGCTGAGTAATATTCCATTGAGTATACATACACCACCTCGTCTTTATCCATTCATCCACCAATAGACACTTAGGTTCTTTCCATATCTTGGTAATTGTAAATAATGCTGCAATGAACATTTGCGTGCCAAGATCTTTTTGAATTAGTGTTTTTGTCTTCTTTGGGTAAATACCCAGAAGTGGAATTTCTGGATCCTATTATAGTTCTATTTTTAATTTTTTGAGGACCCTCATACTGTTTTCTGCAAAGCCTGCACCAATTTACCATCCCACCAATAGTGCTCGAGGGTTCCCTTTTCTCTATATCCTCAGGGACTCTTGTTATTTCTTGTCTTTTTAATTTTGGCCAATCTGACAGATGTGAAGTAATAATCTCATTGTGGTTCTGCTTGCATTTCCCTGATAACTAGTGATGTTGAGCATCTTTTCATGTGCCTGTTAGCCATTGTATGTCTTCTTTGGAAAAATGTCTATTCAGATCCCATGCCCATTTTTTAAGCGATTTTTTTTTTTTTTTTGCTAATGAGAGTTATAGGAGTTCTTTATATATTTTTGCATATTGACCCCCTATCAGATATATGATTTGCAATTTTTTTTCCATTCAGTAGGTTGTCTTTTCATTTTGTTGATGGTTTCCTTTGCTGTGCAAAAGTTTTTTATTTTGATGTAGCTCCACCATTGCCTTTGGAGTCAGATCCAAAAAATCATCATCAAGACTAATGTCAAAGAGCCTATTGCCTGTGTTTCCTTCTAGGAGTTTTATGGTTTCAGGTCTTACATTCAAGTCTTTAATCCATGTTGAGTTAATTTTTGTGTGTGGTGGAAGATAGTGGTCTAGTTTCATCCTTTTGCATATTATTGTCCTATTTCCCCAACACCATTTATTGAAGAGACTATCTTTTCCCCATTGTATAGTCTTGTCTCCTTTATCATAGTTAGTTGACTATGTATGTACAGGTTTATTTCTAGGCTTTCTATTCTCTTCCACTGATTAATGTGTCTGTTTTTATGCCAATACCATACAGTTGTGATTACTACAGCTTTGCAATATAGATTGAAATCCGGGAGTCTAATGCCTCCAGGTTTGTTCTTTCTTAAGAAAGCTTTGGCTCTCTAGGGTCTTTTGTGGTTCTATACAATTTTTTTTTCTGTGAGAAGTACTATGGGAATTTTGATAGGGATTGTACTGAATCTATAGATTGCTTTGGGCAATATGGACATTTAAACAGGATTAATCCTTCTAATCCGTGAGCTTGGACTATGTTTCCATTTATTTGTATCATTTTCAATTTCTTTCATTAATGTTGTGTAATTTTCAGTATATGGATCTTTTACCTCCTTGGTTTAGTTTATTCCCAGGTTTAGTTTCTTTTTTTGGCGGGAGGAGGTGCAATTGTAATGGGATTGTTTACTTAATTTCTCTTTCTGATAATTTGTTGTTAGTGCATAGAAATGCAACTGATTTTTGTATATTGATTTTGTACCCTTCAACTTTATTGACCTCAATTTATCAGTTCTCACAGGTTTTTTGTTGTTGTTGTTGTTAGATTTTTTTTTTATTCCATGTGTGTAGTTCCTTAGGGTTTCCTGTATATAAAATCATATCATCTGCAAATAGTGGCAATTTTATTTCTTCCTTTCCAATTTGGATATCTTGTATTTATTTTTCTTTCCTAAATGTTCTGAGTAGGACTTCCAATATTATTCTGGATAAAAGTGGTGAGATTAAGCCTCCTTGTCTTATTCCTTTTCTTAGAGGAAAACCTTTTACCCTTTCACTGTTAAGCATGATGTTAGCTGTGGGCTTGTCATGTATGACCTTTATTATGTTGAGATCCGTTCCCTTTATATTCACTTTGTTGGGAGTTTTTATCATAAATGGATATTGACTTTTGTCAAATGCTTTTTCTGTATCTATTGAGATGCTCATGACTTTTATCCTTCATTTTGTTAATGTGGTATATCACATTGATTGATTTGTAGATGTTGAGACATTCTTGCATCCTTGACCTAAATCCCACTTGATCATGGTTATGATTTTTTTAAAGTATTAAGTATGGTTTGCTAATGTTTTGTTGAAGATTTTTGCACCTATGTTCATCAGGGATATTTGTCTGTATTTTTATTTATTTGTGTATTTATTTATATACTGACTGATTGATTATTATGTCCCTGTTTGGTTTTGGTATCAGGATGATGCTGGCTTCATAAAATGGGTTTGGAAGCATTTAAAGATTCTTTATTAATACCAAAATGTTTGAAAATGAAAGCAAATTTGAGAAAAATTCCAATAAAATATTTAAATAAAAGTATTTAGATGTGGATCTCTATCTCAGAGTTCCTGATGACAAGGGAGCTACGATAAGTAAGCAAATCTGAGAAATGTGGCGAGGAGAATAAAGGAGATGGGTCAGGGGATGACACCTTGGAGTGTGAGCTCCCTGGAGGCAGGTGTGACCGCCTCTGTACCACAGGGTCCTCCACACTGCCTGGTCCACAGGGGGCTTTCAGTGGAGAATTACATTCAAGCCTTCTAATAGTGATGAAGGGGAGGCAGGCAGGGGTCATTATTTTTATTTTACAGATGAGGAGCTGATGCCTAGAAAAGTGTGAATTGCCCAAAATCTCCAGCAGTGAATAGCCAGGTGGGGCCAGACCGCACAACTCCTGACCCACAGATGAGTGCCTTTCTAATGCCCCTGGGGCTGCTCCATCATCACCACTGATGGGAAGTGAAACAGCCCCTCTCCTTTCATCCAGGTTCCACCCTGTATCTGCAGCAGTGGGTGTCACAGGAAGGATACATGGCCCCCAAGGATGTCTACCGCCCAGTCTCCAGAATTCATGAGTCAGTAAGATCACATGGCAAATGTAAATGGAATTAAGGCTGCTGATCGGTTTACCTTGAGACAGGCTTCTTAGCCTGGATTATCCAGCTGGTCCAGTGCGGAAACACGAGTCCTTTAGGTGGAAGAGGGAGGCAAGAGAGAACTAGAGAGGTCAGCATGAGAAAGACACAGCCCTGTGCTGCTAATTTTAAAGATGGAGGAAGGACTACGAGCCAAGGAATGCTCTAGAAGCTGAAAAAGGCAAGGAAACGGATTCTCCCCCAGAACCTCTAGAAAGAATGCAGCCCTGCCAACACTTTGAGCTTTAGTTCACTGAGACTCAATTGGGACATTTGACTGCTAGAACTACAAGATAATAAACTCATGTTGTTTTGAGCAATTTAATTTTTTGGAAATATGTTAGAGCAGCAATGGGAAACTAAGACAATAGATACTTCTAGGTTCCTGGCTGGGCATCTCTGAAAAGATCCCTCAGTGGGGGGAGAGGTGTGGACAAAGCCTACCTGTTTATAATTAGCATGCCTAGTTTTACTGTTTACTGATCCAATTAGTAATTTATCCATCAGCTGAGATTAAATCATTTTTAGGCCAAAATCAGGTAAAATTTCTAGTGAAGTGTTGGAGGAGAAAATACCCCAAAAGGAGGCTTATGTGAACTCTTCTGACAAGCCTCTGAAGTGGGCATTGTTGTACCCATTTCATGGATGAGGAAACCAAGACTCAAGAGGGAATTGCTACATGGTCCAAAATCCATTAGGAAATGGCAGAGTCAGGGCTTGAATCCAGGTTGGCCTGGACTTGTTCTTCTCCATACCACACTCTCCAGGTTTAACTGCCTTCTTGCTGAATATGTTATAGAGGAATTTCAGATTCTCTCTGGGGAGACTCATTCTCTGTTACCCACTATTTCTTATGCTAAGTTACCACACATGCTCTCCATGTTGCAGGGACATTATCCTTCATTTACCCCACAGAGGTCTTGCTCCCTTAATTAGATCACACACTTGGAGAGGCCGCATTGCTCCTTCTGAATTCCCCTCAGTGCCTGGAGCCCGCTTTAGGGGCTCACCAAATTCCTCCTGGAAGAAAGAATGAAATCTGCCAGGAGAGCAGGAGAAACCCCTTCATCTGTATTCTTTTTCTTTCTAAAGATTTGTTTATTCCAGAGAGAGAGAGGGAGAGAGCATGAGCAGGGAGGGGCAGAAGGAGAGAGAGAATCCCATGCAGGTTCCACACACAGCACAGAGCCCAAGGCCGGGCTCGATCTCACAACCCTGAGTTCAGGACTTGAGCCAAAACCAAGAGCCAAAACCCAGATGCCCCACCCCTTCTTCTATTTTTCAGTCTGTAGGGAATTCCCACCCCCTTTCCCTGAAATCCTAAACCCACTTTTACAGTTAGTTGCCAGTAGACATTATAGCAAAGGTGGGTATTAGCCTAGAAATTCTTTTAGTAGAAGTTTTTTTTTTTTTTTTTTAAGATTTTATGTTTTTGTCAGAGAGAGAGAGCACAAGCAGGGGGAGCTGCAGGCTGGGGGAGAAGCAGACTCCCCTGCTGAGCAGGACCTGGGAACATGACCTTAGCCGAAGGCAGACGCTTAACCAGCTGAGCCACCCAGGCGCCCCATTAGTAGAAGTTTTACAAATTCACATTGAAGGTGGGAAATGCTTGGCAGTCTTTGATGTGCATGAAGGAAGTCTGCTAGAGTTTTGTCAGAGGTTCTCTCTCTCTCACACACACACACACACCGTCTCTTTACCAGATATGAAATTCTGCTTCCTCCATCTGCAAATAACAGTCGGTTTTAATTCCTGGGAGCCTCTCTGTTGCTGTTCTGGGGAGATGGGGAGGTCTTTTGCTTTACTTTGCTCAGTAAAATCCTTTGAGTAGGACTCCTGCATCCCTTCATTGCGCAGCGCTACAAAAAGGGCCAGGGAGTTGGGACTGCAATGTGGGGCACAGAAAATACACTGGGTCTGAAGCCAGAGGACTAGGATTTCCCCAAGGTCAGGCACCTCAGTCCGGGGCCCTGAATACTCCTTGCCCGTGTTTCCATGAAACTTACACATGTGAGTCCTCAAAAGCTACTTAATTGACAAATTGATGTGTGCCTCCGAGATTGTTTGTGCAACCGACTGCATGTGAATCTGGGAGAGGCGAGGGCGTCAGAAGGGCGAGCTGGGATATTTTAATATTCAGTATTTCCAGACTCAGCAGGCAGCAGGCTAAATCTGTCCGCTGATGGGCAGACATGAATTATGAAACCACTCACGTAGGTTGAGAGGTTGCCTGGAGCTGGCGAAGGATGGCCACCAGTGTCTCCGCAGGCTCTCTGGGGTGGGCTCGCTCCCCCTTCAGCAGGGAGGGTCCGCGGGCAGGTGCGTGATCACAGCGCGGGTGTGGCCCGCATGCCGCGGGACCCGCAGGAGCCCTGAGACAACCTGGGCAGCGGGATCGGAAAACCGGCCAGGACCCACGGGACGACCCCAGCATTCTGTGTGGCTGGAGGGTGCGGCTGCCCCCTAGTGGCAAAGGTCCACATGGGGGCTGAAGTTCAAGGGGTCCCAGGGACTCGGGCCTGCTTCTTGCCCTGGGTTCTGATGCCTCCTCCTGTGGCGGCAGGGGGCGGGGTGGGGGTGCTATGCGGGTGGGGTGCACAAGGGCCAGGGAAGAGAAGGAAGGAGCCAGTCCTCTGCAATAATATTTAACAAGTCAGTAATAACCATTTATTGCTGATGTGTGTCTGCAACGTGCTGAGCACATGGCACATATTTTCTAGATTCTTCAGGGCAACCCTATTCCTTAAATATCATTGTTTCCCCATTTACAGACAAGAGGCAAAGAACCCAGTATCATCAGCCCATGTCTGTGGTAGTTACCAGGTGGGTAATACTTAATGTAACGTAGACACTTTACAAGCATGATCTCACGTAATCTTCATGCTTATTTCAGGACATAGGTTTTATTATTCCTTATTTCCATGATATCATCGAGGAAGCAGAGGCTTAGAGAAGGCGCATATCAGGTAGCATTTACGATGTACCAAACCACCCCCAGATTGAGCGGCTTGAGACGGCAATCCCTCATTTTGTTTTCGATGCAGTGAGTGGACAGTTTGGGCCGGGTTCCCCTGGGCAGGCCTCCTAGTCTAAGCCAGTTCAGGGAGAGCATCAGGAATCTGTGGTCAGAGACCGTTACTGCTCAGCGAGGCGGCTCTGCCTCAGGGGCCTGGTTGGTGGTGGGCTGGGGTAACAGGAGAGACTGGTGCCCGCGGTCTCATCCCCCAGCCGGCTAGCCTGGCCCTGTGGCTGGGCAGGGGTCTGAGAGGGAGCTTGGAAACATGCAAGGTCTCTTGAGGCCCCTGGCTCAAAACTGGTGCAAGATCACTTCTACTGAATTCTGTGGGCCAAAGCACAGGGAGGGCTGGAGAACTGGGGCCATTTTTGCAATGTCTCTCTAGGTAGGTGTGGGGAACAGGTGTGGGAAGAGATCTGGGTGGACTGGGATTCCTGAGTGGAGAGGACAGTGTGTGCAAAGGCTCCTTAAGTCTTCGAGGCAGGAAAGAGCCTGTGTTTCTGGAAAGTGTTTCTGGAAAGTGGGCTGGGGCGCCTGGAATACAGGAGGAGACATTTGGAGAAATTAGAGATGGGGTGTTATTCTGAGCACTTCGTCTGGGCTAACCCCATCCTCACAACAACCCCCTGAGCTAAGTGCTGTGGTCATCTCCCCTGTCTGGAGGGGAAAAGGTTAAATAGTGGTCTGGGTCACACTGCTAGAAGCAGCAGTGTCAGGGTCCCAGGTCAGGGGGTCCAGCTACAAAGCCCTCACCCTGAACCACTTGCCACGCTGCTGGTGCCCCAAAAAGTAGGAGAAAGGACGCGTGAAAAAGGGGTTCTGCTGTTATGGTAGGAGGGTGGATGTCAGAATTACTTTCCTGATAGGCCTGGAGATGCTAAGGAAGAGACTCTCTGTCACTTCCTATTTGCTCAAGACTAAGACGGCTTATTTCTGTTTTGATGTGGGAAGGAGCTGGTCTTTCTGACTCTATGACCCTACAAATAAAGACGTGCACGAGAGTGCCAAGTGTATGCGCTAAGTTACTTTTTCTTTAAGCAACAGAAACAGATTCCATTTAGCTCAAGTTTAAAAGGAAATATTTCTTTCTTTCTTAAAAAATTTTTTTTCATTTTATTTTTTATTAAGTATGCGCCACACCCATGGTGGGGTTCAAACTCATGACTCCGAGATCAAGAGTCCCATGCTCCACTGACAGAGCCAGCCAGGCGTCCCTAAGATAAAGCATTTTTAAAAAAAGATTTATTTATTTATTTGACAGAGAGAGCACAAGCAATGGGAATAGAGGGAGAGGGAGAAGGAGGTTCCCCACTGAGAAAGGAGCCCGGTGCGGGACTCATCCCAGAACCCTGGGATCATGACCTGAGCCAAAGGCAGACACTTAACCAACTGAGCCACCCAGGCGCCGCTAAAATGAAGTATTTCTTAGGAAAGTGCTGGGAGAGCTCACAGAATCAGGCCATTCCCGGAAGGGCAAGAACTAGACAAGCCCCTGGGGCCTCAGGGGTAGGAGTCGGTGGGCTCACTTTCTCATTTGCTGCCAGCCCCGTAACTTGGGTCTAAAACTTCCCATCACTATGACTTGCTGTCTACATCTTGACCTCCCATGAGAGATAACCTGGCACGAAGTGGGCGGTGTGTGTTTACGCTGGAGCACCTGGGTCTGTCCAGGGAAACGGACATGTGCACAGCCAACACCGCTGGGAGGGGGGAATCACTATGAAGCCCTCCTTCTTGGTGGCTATGCTTGGCAGCAGAATTAGTAAGCGCCACTGCCTACATCCATCTGGACAGTTCTAAGGACGTACCTTTTCCCAAGGAAAAGAAGAGGTTTTCCTCTCCCAGGGATCCAAAGTTCCAGAGCTCCTGACCAAACGCACACTCTGCAGCTTTACTGCAGATAGAACTTCTCAGCAAGAGCATTTGAATACGATTTTATCAATTGTGTTTTTTCACGGTTAGCAAATAGTTTTCATGAAATTATAACAATCCAGGGCGGATGATACCCTTAAGCTCAATTTTGCCATGCAATGATATTTATATTTGAGTGCTTTGCAATCCTGACTTCCTAAGTGATCGGGTCATAAAGTATTTATTAGTGGTTCAAAAGAGATGCTTTTGCAAATTCAGTATCTTCTCTAGGACAGATTTTAGGGCAGACAGAGCTTTTTGGTTGAGTTCGCGGTGTGATGTGCAAAGAGGCTTCCTTGCCTATACCTAGGGGTGAAGCTGGGCTCTGTGGGTGGTCAGCTTCTCCTCCAAGCTTCATGTGTGATTTGCCCCAAGACTGAAAAGTCCACTTGTACAGATTAAATGAAATTCATGGTTTTCAAAAATAAGTTTGGCTACTTAAATTTCTAGATGGGAGTTTCTTATAGATGGGCATAACTGCTTACGTATAAATATTTTATGACTGCTCCTTCTGATTCTTGACATAAATATGATTTTCATGGGCATGGACTCTATTAGGAGAGTATTTGGGGTGGGAATTTAAGACTCAAGATACTCATCAGGCCTGGATTCGCCACCCATCAATTCATGATATGACCTTGTGCAAGCAAGCTCACATCTCTAGATTTTGTTTATTTCAATATATCAAACTGGAATTGGTAAATATCTGTTAGGCATGTGTTTAGCTACAAATAATGGAAAACCTGAAAGGGGTTTACTTTTCTAATTTGACAGATCAAGAGGCAGGGACGCAAGCATTGGGAGGTTATTGAGGACCGAGGCTCCTTTTCTGTTTCTGTGATCAGCCTGTGGTTTTCGTCCCCATGGTGGAAACTTGGCTGCTGCACCTTCAGAAGGAAGAAGAGGGAAGGGCAGAGGGAAAGGCTAACCGAGCTTGTCCCCCTGTTTTTTTTTTGGGGGGGTAACTAAGGTCCTGAAAGCCCCCTTCCCTCCAAACAGTCTTCTCCTCACATCTCATTCGCCAGAACTAAGGGCCGCCTCTACTCACAAAGGAACTTGGGAAGGAGATCCTTTTATTAGGGCACATTAAAGCCCTGAATCAAAACAGGGGTCTGTCAGTAGAGAAAAATAATGAGTATGGGGTAGGAATTTACCTGTGTCCTTTTTATCCCAAAAGGGCAGAAGGACACTATCACGTATCTGTTCACTTGGTCTTCTGGCCAGCGGTAAGCACTATGTTAGCCTTTCCACTGGTCAGCTCAAGTTCATTAATGTATGCGTGCAGGCAGGGACTCCAGAAACTGAGTCTCCGAAGCATTGAGGAAATCGCTCCAGGCAGCAGAGAGGAAAGAATGAAAAAGTATCTCCTCTCTCTATTGACTTCGGAAGGGCTGGGCAAGCTCTCAAGCTACTCTGAATCCTTTCTGTTGGCCTCCACGGGAGGAGCTGAAGCATTTTCTCCCTTCTTTTCATTCCTCACCCTGAAGAAGTTGGGCTTGGGGGTAAGGGAGGGAGGCTCTCATGCCGATATTTGCGGGTGCTGGGACTCTTGTCCAGACCTGTGTTTCCCTGAGGACATCCTCATTCCTTCCTAGATTTCCTGAGCACAGTGCTGGCAGGCTCCTTCCTGGAACAGGGAGCAGGATCGCGTTCGGCACCTGCAGGGACTGGAGTGAAATAGGGCAGGAGGCAATCGTCCCCAGCTCTCCGTAGCAGGTCACAGTGATTAGCTGTCCCTACAAATGGGACGATGTCCTCAACAGTCACGCACACAGTGTGTGTGTGTGGCGGTGGGGCGCTTTGAGTCACAGCTGGCCGCTTCCTGGCTATGTGACTTGCAAACATCTCAGTTTCCCCATCTGGGAAATGGAGAGGATGTCAGTAGCTATGTCGTAGGGTTGTTGTGAGACTCTGTATACCCAAAGCATGAGAACAATGCCTCCCGGAGCCACCGTGTGTGTGTGTGTGTGTGTGTGTGTGTGTGTGTGTGTGTGTGTGTGTGTGTACGCGCGTGCGCGCTTACCTCGGCGCCTTCTGAATGGCCCTCCTTTGGACCTCTTTATGATGAGCTCACTTTTTATAGATTCATTCTCTGGAATCTTGAAAGCCAAGTCTCCTGGGGTTGTTCTTAAGTTATTATTTGTCTTTAATGAATCTTGTCGTTATCAATTAATGCCTCGGTTCCTGCTGTTAATGCAGAACAAGAAAAATAATGGCTGATATCTCAGCGCCGGCTCTTCCGACTTTGGAAAATACAGATTAACCGTAGGGTGTGTGTCACACCCCCTGGAGTGGTGTCGGATGGTGGCCCTCCGCTCCGGCGACGACGGGAGGGATGGGTTGGTAAATAGCGGAGATCACTTTGTTTTCTTCACAGTTGGGGCTGAGCCTGCATGGTTTTCATCCAGTATTTTCCTTGGCAGCAGCTCTGCTTCCTATACAGACATTTCAGTCCTGAGTGTATGTATGCTTGCGTGTTGGTGAATTAGATTTCTCAGCACGGATCGTGGTGGGCTCACGGGAGACCATCTTCAGAGTGCTGCTTTTCTGTGGGTCCTCAGTCGCTGCCGGTACAATGCCGCCTGGGGACGAGGGACAAAGCCCCGGTCCCAGGCCCTGATCTGCTCTCTCCTCATTCAGGCCACGATATGGGGCAAGTGACTCTCCCGTGGGGGCCTTCAGCTTCCCCTTCTACTGGATGATCTGTGGAGCCCTTCCAGCTCTGCCGTTTTCCAGGATTTTCTGAAAGATGCTTTTGGACTTTGGACATGCAGCGTGCTAGGGAGCTCTTGGTTTTGAAGCTTCCCTTTTGAGGATTGCCTTCATTTATTGGGCCTCTGGTTGCTGCGACTTACCGTCAAGAAAGAGCAGACTGAAGTTCTCTTTCTTTCCGCAAATGTGATGCTTAAATAAAATTCAGTTTCCTGGAGCAGACACAGAGGAGCAGGAATGGATAGGATTTCTCCTCCCAGAGGAGGCTGCAAACAGCAGGCCATCCCTTCAAGCAGATGGGCCTCTCTGAGGCCGGAGAGCCAGGCCGCCACAGAGAAGAGAGGGATCAGAGAGAGAAATGAGGAAAAGCTGTCTGCTGTGATGTTGGTTTATTCCTACAGCTGAACATAGTCAGCCTGGAGGCAGGGGGAGGGGAGAGGGATTAACCCCGGGCTGGCCGGCTGTGACGTTCCAAGTCACAATTCCTATCTCATGAGAAAAGGGCCCAGTGAGCTAACTTTGGATGCAACACCTTTTTGAGAGCAAAGCCAGGTGCAGGGGACATTGGGACAGGGCAGGATTAGCAGGCACTCAACTCCCTGTGCCCTCTTTGGTGGCTTTGCCTCATTTTTGCTATGAACGGCTTTGGGTACCCAGGCTTCTCGCTGCCCCCAGAGCCCTTCCCACCTGCCTCACCTAGGCCCGTCTTGATTTATCCAGGGACACTTTTGATCTCAAATGTTTTCCTTCTCCCTTCCTTTTACCATGAATCTTATCAAAATTTTACTGGGGGGACAGCATGGTGAGGTAGAAGGAGGTACAGCCTTTGGACTCAGTCTTGGTTGGTGCACAATCGTGGTCCTTTGGCTCGTAACACTGGGGACTCGGGCGAGTTACTTGATTTCCCTCAGCCTCCGTGTTCTCACCTTTGAGATGGGCACAGTCATACTATGAAGAGTAGTTTCCCCTCATTCTTGGCTTTGTTTTCTGCAGTTTCAGTTACCTGCAGCCAGCTGTGGTTTGGAAGCAGGAGATGCTCCCGACAAATTAACAGGAAGTCAAGGGTAGTCTACCACTAGGTGGAGATGGCCGTGTCATTCCCTCACTTCGTCTCATCACACAGGCATTTTACCATCGCACATCATCGCAAGAAAAGTGAGCATAGGACAATAAGGTATTTTGCGAGAGAGACCACATTCACGTAACTCTTATTACGGTGTATTGTTAGAGTTGTTCTATTACATTATTGTTGTTAATCTCTTGCTGTGATTAATTTATGTATTATTATTTTTTTTAAGATTTATTTATTTGAGGGGCGCCTGGGTAGCTCAGTCGTTAGGCATCTGCCTTCAGCTTAGGTCATGATCCCAGGGTCCTAGGATCGAGCCCCGCATCGGGCTCCCTGCTCAGCGGGAAGCCTGCTTCTCCCTTTCCCGCTCCCTCTGCTTGTGTTCCCTCTCTTGCTGTGACTCTCTGTGTCAAATGAATAAATAAAATATTTTTTAAAAGAAGATTTATTTATTTGAGAGAGAGAGAGAGAGTGAGAGCATGAGTCCAGGGGAAGGGACAGAAGGAGAGGGAGAGAGAGAATCTCAAAGCAGACTCCCTGCTGAGCCCAATGTAGGGCTCAATCTCATCACCTTGAGATCATGACCTGAGCTGAAATCAA
Source organism: Mellivora capensis (assembly GCA_004024625.1). Classification (NCBI taxonomy): domain Eukaryota; kingdom Metazoa; phylum Chordata; class Mammalia; order Carnivora; family Mustelidae; genus Mellivora; species Mellivora capensis. The sequence goes on along the minus strand of PISX010000857.1, from coordinate 162,739 downwards.
GAGTCGGACGTTTAACTTACCGAGTCACCCAAGCACCCCTACTGTGCCTAATTTATAAGTAAAGCTTTATTATGACTATGTATGTATGGAAAAAACATAGTATATATAGAGTTTGGTGCTAACTGTGGTTTCAGATGCCTGCTGGGCAGGGGGATCTTGGAACGTATCCCTTTCAGATAAGGGGAGGCTACTGTGGCATTATTGAGAGAATTAGATGGATATAAAGGTGACCTCAAAAAGAAAGCCACTACAAGAAATGTTATTTCTTCCTTCTTGTCCTGTCTTATACTTCCTTTGTGTTAGAATCTGGGGAATTTTTTTTTTTAAGAATCTGGGGAGTTTAAAAAATATTTGGATGCCTCAGACTCACCCCACCTCCCGGTGGGAATCAAAGCTCCTCAGGGGACTGTTAAGACCCAAGTGAAGACCCACTGCCCCCAGGCTTTGCTGGTTGTGGGTTTGCTGCTCCATGCCCCGCGTGGCTTCTACTTCCATCCCATCAGACCTGACTTCCAAAGTCAGTTTATCATCTGTGTTTTAATCTGACAAATAGCAGGTGATTAATCAAGGTTTATGCACTGGATCCTTTCCTGAGTCCTGGGTATTTGTTTTCACTGGTACCTTGACAGGGGTAGGGCCATAGTCTCTTCCGGCACTAAGGGGAGGGCAGAGATGGATAGAGATTTACTGAAATGGTGTGGCAGAGATGGTACGCTGAAATAAGGCATTCTCTGGGACGTTGGCTGAGAATCAGAGGGGCGAGATAGGACTGGCGAACCAGACTTCCTGTCTTCCTTCAGCGAAGCTGAAGCAGGAAAGCAGCCAGCCAGCCAGCCCAGGACACTCCTGGTGAATTTAGAAATCTGGGGGTTGGGTCAGGTGGGCTTGACAGTGTGGTGTGGCCTGGGAAGGGAGGCAGGTGTTTATGACTGACAATGGCTTTCTGAGTTAGTCCTTCTTCCTCCCAGTTATGTCTTGTAGGAGGGCTTCAACCAGTACACTCTTGCCCACCCAGAGGTCATCTAATTTCCATATAGCCCAAAGCTTTCTGCATCTCTCTGCTTGGGGGGGGGGTGTTTCTCTGGCCATCGGAACTCGGCCTTCACTTGGTGGCAGTCTGGAAGTATTGGGAAATTAGTGGCTTGGGTGCCATCTTCACATGGAGGAATGTCAGTGGATAGATGAACATCCCAGCTTCCCTGCCCTTTGGTGGGACAGTCTTGACGTATGTTCTGCACAGTTTCTCAGAGGGTCTCCTGTGGGACAGGGCCCCGGATGTCACAGGGACAGCACCCTCATCGTGAATGCTTTGCTGGCTTTCCTCCCTTCCCTGTCTCACTTCCCTTCTGGAGTCTTCATGGATAGAGAGAAGGAGGATCATGGTAATGTGGTGCTTCCAATCTGCAGGTTGTGACCCGTGAGGGAGTTGTGGCATCGATTTCTACACATTGAGTGTGTTTCACATTGTAAGGGGACATAATATTATGTGAAATTTCATTTCAGTTGTGTGAATGTATCCACATTCTGGTGAAATAGATTTCTCAGCATGGATCATAATCAAAAATTTTGAAAGCATTGCCAGCATGGGCTCTTGTGGTTTTTATCTTCCCAGGATCCATCTTCCTTTTTCCTGTAGTAATAGCACTACTATTAATGTAACCACCTCTCAACAAGGAAAGGGGACTATGCCCCTAATTGGACATAGTCTTGGTGGGACCATCAATCAAGGTGTTGCATCATTCCCTGGGCAAAAGGCGGTCTCATGACCCATGACAGGTCAGTCAGATGATTGTTCCATGGAATTTGGATCTAGAGAGGATACATGAAAGGGCTAAAAGTATTTAAAGATGCTTCATTCAAAGGGGATGGATGTCTGGATGTTAACACCTATATGTTTCCTGCTACCTAGATCTTTGTATTTCCTTAATTTTTTTCCCTTCTAAGATTTGGTGTTGAGCTATTGGGTTGGTTCTGTGAAATACCTGTGAATCAATCTATGTTTGTTTGTTTGTTTCTTTCTTTCTCTCCTTCCATCCTTCCTCCCTTCCCTTCACTTCCCTTTCCTTCCCTTTCTTTCTTCTTCCTTTCCTTTCCTTTCTCTTTCCTTCTTTCCCCTTAGGTAGGTAGAGCTGTCTTCTGTTGCTAGAAGGCAAAGAACCCTCTCACACCTGAGGACTTTGGAATTAGCTGAGCCTAACTCTACTGTCACTTGGCTGTGTGGCTGGAAAAATTACTTCTCTAAGCTTCAGGTTCCTCTCTTGTAAAATGAGGATAGTAATGGCAGATTGGAGGATGTAGAGAATGTTTATATGGCCGCTGGCCCTAGACCTTCAATTAATGGCATCCACTATTGTGAACCAAATCTTAATTATCTCTCCTTTACTAGTCACGACTTTTCACTTATTAAAATCATGCAGAGTGGATGAATGAATTCATATGACAAGGTAGATTTTCATAACTAAAACCCATAGCTGAATTTCTTTAAGGAGTTACAACCCCTTGGATATTAAACATGTGATGTATTTTTCAAAAACTTAATATGAGAAAATCTCTGAGACCTGGGGTTAGGCAAAAGAGTTCTTACTAAGGACAAAGTCCATAAAAGAAAAAATTGGTAAATAGAACACTATCAAAATGGAAAACTTCAGCTCTCTGAAAGATAATGTTAAGAGTAAAAAGAAAGCTTAGAGAATAGGAGAAAATGTTATACAAATCACATGTCCATCAAAGAACTCATATTTAGGATATATAAGACCTTAAAAACACACAGCCTAACTTAAAAATGGGCAAAAGACTTGAACAGACATATCACCAAAGAGGACATACGGAGGACAGAGAAGCACATTAAAAGGTGTCCAGCTTTATTACGCATTAGGGAAAAGCAAATTAAAGCCATAATGAGATACAATTACATACCTATCATAATGGCTAAAATAAAAATACTGACAGTATCAAGTACTGAAAAGAATACGGAGCAACGGAAACTTTCCCATGGGAATAAACATGGGAATAAAACATGGTTCAACTACTTTGGAAGGCAATTTGGTGGTTTCTTATAAAGTTAAACATACACTTACCACACGACCCAGCAATTCCACTCCTGAGAAATGAAAAGTTATGTTCACATAAAACCTGTCCACATATTTACAGCAGCTCTGATCGTACTCATCCCCACCTGGAAGCAATTCCAATGTTGTTCAGCAGCTACATGGGTTACAAACTGGGGTCTATCTGTACCGTGTGCTAAAACTCAGTAAGAAAAAGGAAGACCCTCACAGGGATCATGCTGAGCAAAAGAACCCAGTCTCCAAAGGTTACCCACTGTAGGATTCCATTTGTATAGGGATTAGGGGAGGAGGGAAGGTTTGGCAGTAAAGAGGAAGCACCAAGGAGTTTTTGGGGGGTGACAGAACTGCTCCATACCCTGATTATGGGGATGGTTACCTGTAGCTACATGAATCTATACATGTGTTAAGATGTATAGAACTGTAAATCAAAACAATCAACCTTCTGGTATGATCGTTAAAAAGCCCTTTTCATCTGAGTGAGGTTGTGTTCATTTGGATATTTTCCTACCCTGTAGACCTACCCCATCCAATACAGTAGCCACTAGTCACATACGCTAGTCCCAGTTGAGGCATGGGTAGGGATCAAGTGTACACCAGATTTTGATTACTTAGTACTGAAAAAACAGGACATGCATAGGGGTGCCTGGGTGGCTCAGTGTGTTAAAGCCTCTGCCTTCGGCTCGGGTCATGATCCTAGAGTCCTGGGATCGAGCCCCACATCGGGCTCTCTGCTCAGCGGGGAGCCTGCTTCCCCCCCTTCTCTCTCTGCCTGCCTCTCTGCCTCCTTGTGATCTCCGCCTGTCAAATAAATAAAATCTTAAAAAAAAGGACATGCATAAAAAATAAAATTTTTTATGTTGATTACATCTGGAAATAGTACTATTTTGGATAGATTTGGTTAAATAAAACATTATTAATTAATATCACCTCTTTCTTTTTACTTTGGAAAAATGTGGTTGCTCGAAAGTTCTGATTACAATATGTAGCTGGGGTTGGTGATATTTTTGTCCTTTAGTACTGCTGCAGATGACGCAATCAGGGAGGAATGGGGAGGCCTGGATTTTTCTCCCTCCATCTGATTCGGCAGGTGCAGGATTGCCCCATCGAGGGCTGAACAAGACACACCCACGTTCCTGCATTTGGGGTCCTACTCACCCTTCCCAGTCTGTAGAGGGGAATGACTCTCTCCACATCAGCTTCATTTCCTGTCTGTCTGGCTTCTGCTAAACTTTAGAGGAGAAGCAGGTGAGGCCAGGGTGAGGCGGGGTTTATCAGAGGTGGGCATCAAGTGAGGGGTCAGGTGCAGGAGAACATTGGGTTTTTGTTAGACTTGAATTTGAATTTCGTTTAAGCCACTAGTTAGCCGTGTAGCCCTTGAGCTTTCTTATTCCCAGTTTCTTCATGTGCAGGAGAGAAAAATCGTTCCTGGAGGGGTTTCCCTGCCCGCGAGGGCTGGGGCGAGGGTGGGTAGGAGAGAGCGTGGAATGCACCCAGAGGGCCTTTCGGGTGGTGGTCCTTTTGCTCTGGTCCTGCTGCTGTCCCATGTTGGGCTCTGGTCTCCCTCCCTCCCTCTCCCCCTTTTTTTCCCCCTCGGTGGAACCCCGCAGCTCTCTGCCCAACTTTTCTCCCTGATTCAGCACTGAGAAATGCCAAGGCAAGCGTTTCCATGAAGCTGCGTTCCCATGAAGCAAACACCCACTCCTGCCTCTGCTCTCCCCCATGTGTCAGCGAAGGGTTTGGACTCCACGCAAGGCCCAGGGCCCTGCCAGCTCCACGGCTGACTCACACCCACCCTGCTGCACAGAGACCTCAGGGCTGAGCTCCCAACCTGTGAGATTAGAAATTGGAGTCTCCCGAACACTGCAACAATCCAAGGGGGGCGGGGGAGAAGCCCTCCAACTATCTACAGGGGTTCCTGCCATATCCCTGGCTTTAGTTTCAAAGACACAAAAGCCTTGGGTTCAAACATTTGTGCATGGTCTTTCTCACTTTTTCTCCTTTGCCTTTAGTTTCAATGGCGCTGCTACTAGTTCGTCTTGTGGCCTGCCTCCTGGGGCTCAGTGTTGGCGTTGGATGGCATTGGATGGTAGGTACGGTGGCGCCTCATCGGCCGCAGAGCTTTGGATCAGAGGAGCTTTACGAAGTACCTGTTTGGACCAGGCACTGTAAGGGGCTCTGCAGAAGGGAAGTCAGGCGGATAGGAGGTCTCTCCGGGCTTGCACACACGGTGGTCGTCGTTGCTACCTGGTAGGGCTAACCTGATCACCAAGACTTTGAGAGCTGCAAGGTTCTGTCGGATCCCAAGGTCAGAGGGCCGTGTGGCTTGAGGACCTCAGAATTAGGCCTGGCGGGGTGGACATCGGGCCATCAAAAGAGGCCCTGTTTGGTGATAGGGGGAGTGTGGTCTGGTGGTCTAACCCACGGGTTTGGACATTGGGCAGCCATGGGTTTGCATCTGTTCCCTTGCACCCAGGAGTCCCCTGGCTGCAGAGCTGATCTGTGTAGGCCTCAGTGTCTCGGCTGACCCCTGGGGTCAGCCTCACGGCTCATGGTGAGAATGCGACACCTGCCCTTTATTGAGTGGCTGCCGTGTGCTACGTACCTCCTTGAGTACTTGCCAGGTGTTTTCAAATTCAGTTCTCTAACAACCCCATGGAACAGGTATCGGTTTTAGCGAGGAAATTGAGGCTGGACGGAGTTAAATAATATGCCCAGATATAAATTCTAGTACTCTGTCCCCCATGCCACCCAGCCCAGCCTCCTCCAGGTGGATGCTCGGGTGGAGGCAGGGCAGGGGGCTCCTGGAGCATGTGGGGTAGGGGTGCGGGAGGCTGAGAGTCCTCCCCTGGGACGCTGAGACCTGGCAGGAGCTGGGACTGCTTGTGAGCAAAGGCTCTAGGCTCTAAGCGTGCTCCACTCTTCCATCCAGCTTCACTTGCAAAACACACACTCAAGGTAGAATCGGAGAAGTTCAAGGTGGTGACTACCGAGCATCAGACACCAAGCGCAATGGGGGCCCCTGAGGGCTGGGCCTGCGGGACTGCACTGGGCAGAGGGTCACCAAGCTGACACTATTTTAAATGCTTCTGATGGCATAAACTTTTCTAAGCAAGAAGCAAATGTCTGTGTGCGCGCGCGTGCGCGCGTGTGTGTGTCTTGCCAGGTATTGGGTTTCCTAAACTGGGAGTGAACTCAACTACGTGTGTGTGTATCTTCAAACACCCAATAGCAGCTCAGCCCGTGTGACTCGGGGCAGATGAGGGCAGTGTCTGGCCACCTGAGACACGGAGTCTCAGCTGTCCATTCGGTGGCCACACTGAGGACTCGTGAGCGCACTGCCCCGTGCAGACAGTGTTCAGTTCATACCTTCCTTGGGAGGGAGAAGATTGCTGTGGCTAACAGCGTCTGTTCCAAGGACTTAAAATACTTGGGGTTCTTGACCAAGCTCCTGCCTCTGCAACTTTCTTGCCATTTGATCTTGGGTCAGCTACTTACCTCGTTGGGGGCTAACTGCTAACATCGGCCTATGGTACCCAAATCCTCTGACCCTTTGGGGATTATAGTGACCAGGGGCTGAAGAGCTTCCCACGCGGTGCCTGGCATATATTGACATTCAGTAGATGTTGACCGCTGTCATTGTTCCTGAGTTTAAGGACAGCAACAGAACTTAAGAATTGTGTGTCTGTGTGTGTGTGGGGGGGGGGTAGTTAATTATCAAACTGGGTATAAGATGGTACTGGGTATAAGATGAATAAATGAATGCTGAGAATTTTTCTTAGTACTTTATTATCTAATAATAATGCTGGAGATGTGTTCATCATTTTATAATCCCCAACGCACTTCTTACAGATAATTCCATTCTAGCCCCACAGCAGTCCTGCAAAGTAAGAGGGCAAGACATTTATGATCCTGTTTCACAGACTGAGAAACTAGAGGCCCAGAGATTAATGGCCACTCCTTTACACAACAGTCATTTAATGGGCATTGACTGTGTGCAAGGCACTGTTAGATTTGGGGATAAAAATGAGTAAGAGGCTTCTCCCCCTGCCCCTTTGAAGAAATTATTGTGGGTCAGGGTGGCTAGAGGAGGCTCGCAGGGGGATGCTGACCTTAAGGTAATGCATCTGTTGGGATAAATCAGGTGTTGGCGCAGAAACAGCAACAAGAAAATTTCTGTGGCTTAAAAAAATGAAGGTTTATTTCTCATTCCTGCTATTAGTCCATCATGGGTCAGGTAGTGGCCCTGCTCCCCCTAATTTCACTCCAGACTGGACAGGTCGAGCACTTGCAGGTTGGAACATTGCTGGTAGCTGTGGCAGAGGAAACAGATCTGAAATTGGGAGGGTCTCCCACCAGCAGTCAGATTCTCCACTCACGGGCCAGACTTTTAATAGGGTCACACCCAACCACAGGGGTAGGGCAGGAAGTCAAATTCCACTATGTGCCCAGAAGGCAGAGAGCTGGAACTATTTGGTGGACAGATGAATAACTACTCCAGCTGGGGAGGCTCTGAAGGATGGGTAGAAATCAGGTGAATATTAGCCAGGTGGGTTTTGTGGGGAGAATAGAAGGGTGAGGAAGATGAATTGGGGCCTTGAAGAGATGGCGGCTGGTGGGGGGTGATGGGCAGAGGGAAAACCATGGGAGAAACAGGAGGCAGAAATGGGCCAGGCACTGGGGGGAGGAAGAGTGAGTCTGCCAGTCTGGCTGGAAGAATGCAATTCAACAGACTCAGCTCCCATTGTGTATTAAGCGCCGGGGATACAAAGAAGGAAAAGCATGGTGCCTACCTTGGAACAGCCTATGTCCAGTAGGAGAGCTAGATTTTGTATGTAGAATAAAAGGAATCAAACATAAGAAGAGCCAGTGTTTACGCTTGCCAGGTACTCTTTCAGGATCTGTAACATCGAACTCATGTTATCATCCTTGTAGCTTAACGAGGTTCATGCTTTATGATTCCCATTTTATGGGTGACAAAACAGAGGCATGGGATGGCTCATGGAGAGCAGAGGTGGGCTTCAAATCCAGGCACTCTCTGGCCAGTTTCTGTGCTCTTAATCCTAAAGCTTCTCTCTACGGTTTTTTGTTTGATAACTTGTGAGTTGGGGCTGTGCCTGTAATTTTGGATGGCAAGTAGTTTTGCCAGGAGACCCAAAATGATAGAGTGTTATTGGCTGCTTGGCGCTCCATGTTAGGACAGTTTCCAAGACCAAGCTGGGACTCAGGGAGGAGAGAATGATGGGATTAATTAGTAATGGCTGCCGTGGCGGGAGAGGTGGTATTACCAACACAATACGTTAGGTGCCCCTGGTCTGTTTCATGCCTACAGCAAAGTGGATTTCATCAATTTATTAACAGATAAAGTAAAAACCAAACGACTAATTCATTGACTGTTTGCTTCACTTTTCAATCTGTTTTCTTACTTCAAGACTCTGTTGCATTTATGGCAACAAGGCATTCCTTGTTGGAACAGTTAGCTTTCCTTCCTGGGGATTAATGTCTAAAATATCAAAACTGTAAACCCCTCGGGCAAACAGAACACCTTCATTGTCAAAACAACAAAAATATCAGCCACGGCTCATGTTCAGTGCATTGCTCCCCTGGTGGGGTCATCGGCTGGGAGGGCATGACCATGATGATAATTAAAAAAGGATTCTAATTGCTGAATCTGATCACTGTGCAAGGAAGACACCATCAGCTGACTTGGGGAAGCCAGCCATGAGAAAACCCAGCTGTAGTGTGCATCATTAGTGGAATTTCCTGCCTGGAAGTGTTGTAAGGCATTCCTCTGCAAGGAAGCTTCTAGAAACATGGTCTCCCTGCACCCCCAGCAGCCCCTCATCTCTTTTCTTGACTTTCCTTTCCTGGGTACCACTTCTATCTATGCCCAGACTTTCTTTTCCTTCATATCATTCCCCATACGTGCCTAGGAAGGGATCCCAAATCCAGTTGCGTGGAGATACAGATAGAACTCGGAGTTCAGAGCCCAGATGATAAATAGGTTTCCTCTCCTGGGCCAGCTCCGATCAATTGCTTGTGGCTGCCGAAATGCTGAGTTGAGAGGGTTTGCAATAGATGCAGCCTGAAAGCATACAGGGATTTATTAGTGATGTCTGCTACGGGCGTGGGCTAGGGACCATGATTTGTGTAGGCTTCCACCGGCTCTGCCGAGATGGAAAACCTGCACTGTTCCTACAGCTGTGATGTTAGTGAACGAGCTTGCAGTTTGGTCTGAGATGCTAGTTCAAGTCCTGTCTCTTCTCTTTCAGTGTGAATCCTGGATACGTCACTTAACTTCTCTCAGTCATCGTAAAACTTGAGTAAAAATACTCCTTCTTATGGAGTGTCTGCAAGTATTGCAGGGATGATGTACATTTATGTTACACATCTTTGTTGAGCATCGTGGGAGATGCTGGAGGTATAATGCGGGGGGTCCTCTATGCATTGGTTCCTGCCCACACAGAGCTCCTTGTCTATCGAGGACATGTATTTTTTTTCTGTTGCTGTAACAAATTACCACAAGTTTAGAGGCTTTAAACAATATACATTTTTCTATCACACTTTCTGTGGGCCAGGGGTCTGTGCGCAGCTTCGCTGGCTTCTCTGCTTGGGGTCTTACACGGTTGCATTCAAGATGTCCACTGAGTGGTGTTCTGGGAGCTTGGCTGAGGAAATATCTGCTTCCGAGCTCACTGAGCTTGCTGGAAGATTTTGATTTCTTACTATGGTAAGACTGTAGGCCTTGGTTTTGGCTGGCTGTCAGCCGGATTCCATCAGGCTACAGAATATCAGCTCCCTGCACCCCCAGCCCCCACTCTTTTCTTGACTTTCCTTTCCTGGGCACCACTTCTAGAAACCCGTAGAAGCCACCCATGGCAAGTAGAGGCCTCTTGTAGCTCCCTTGTCATATGGGCTTCTTCAACATGGCCAGTTACTTCAAGTCAGAATGCAAAGTCTCCTGCTCCAGTCTGCTGAAAGAGTGTTATGTAACCTAGCATCATCCTGGGGGTGACCTCCGTTCACCTTGCTGTATTCTAGTAATTAGCATGAAGTCACAGGTCCTACTATAATCAAGGGCAGGGGATTACACCAAGGCATGGGCAATAAGAAGTGGAAGCCACTGGGCATCACTTTGGGGTCTCTCCACTGTAGAGACATACAAACAAGAGCTTGTTTATAAGAGAGCGTCTATATATATAAGGGAGACACATACACAAGAATAACAATGGTGTCATAATATCTATGACGAGGGAGATTCTGAGTATAAGAAAGCACATATGGGGCACTTAAACAGTTTCAGGGCCATCAGGAACTCCTGGAGGAAGGATTTTTTAAGCCGAGACCCAATGGATCACTAGGGTTAGCCATATCATAGGATACTATCCAGCTGCTACTTCTTTTCATGGCCCCGTGCCAGCCAGAATTGGAACATGTCTACAGTGAGACCCTTTCTATACTTCCTCTGGGATCTTTTCTTTGTTAATGCACCCCACAGAAAATCAGCTCCTGGGATCAAGTTCTACAAGATGACAAGGAGATGAGTACCAGGCTGAGAGCGTGATGGTGGGACAGGAATGGGACTCTAGGGATTCTCTGTTCAGCTAGACAGTTCCCGCTGATTCTCCCTTGGAAGGAAGGGAAGCTGATGAAGGTTCTAAGACAGAATGAGGAAACCACTGTCTGTTTCAGATTGGGCCAATGGTTGAAGAACCTAAGCTTTCCCCATTCTGCTTAGATCTGTTTAGAAATAACGAGAACATTGGCGGTTGCCGTCCAAAGTCAGGTCCCAATTTGTTAAGCTTTTAATAGGCATTACTTGCTGTTATTGAGAATAATGCATCATAGTTTTGAATATTTGCTGTGTGACAGGCACCGACTAAGCCCTAAGTGCTTGAGGTGCATTTTCTGTATCAAAGAGAAGCTTCCAGGATGCCTGGGTGGCTCAGTGGGTTAAGAGTCTGCCTTCAGCTCAGGTTATGATCCCAGGGTCCTAGGATCGACCCCCGCATTGGGCTCCTTGCTCAGGGTGGACTCTACTTCTGCCCCTCCACTCCCCTTTCTCCTGCTTTCCCCCATCCCCTCCATGTGCATGGACTCTCTTTCTCTCTCGTAAATAAATAAAATATTTAAAAACAAAAAGAAGTTTCATCCATGTCTTGTAACACATGAAATGCTGGTGAAGAGATTGTCTTCCCTTTTCCTTGCTGCCTGTTAAAACTCTCCTCACCCTGCATGCTCCATCTCAAGTCCTACCTCTTCTAAGAAACTGGCCATGAGCACTCCAGGGCCCATCATCCCTCCACCAAGCTGATCACCTTGTCAGCCTCTGTCTTCAGCACTTGGAACAAGAATCCAAGCATTTTGGTGCTCTGACTCACCTGTCCCTTTCTAGCTACACTTCTACCTTATGATCTCCCCCCCAGGTAGTCTGACCACTATCAGTCTGGTCTCTCTGTCTGCAATTCCTGTCTCCCTCTCCTCCATCCTGGGCAGTGCAGACAACTGGATTTTCTCAAGTTCAGACTTGCTTGTGTCACTTTATTATTCACAAACTTCCAGGACAGGACTGTGCACACGGCTCCCGGGGAGTAGGGCTCAGCGCAGTGCGGTGCAGCTCAGGGGACCAGATCCCAGAGGCGAAGGGCAAACTTTTTGAGAGAGCAGTGGCGGCAGCAGCCCCTCGGAGAAGGAATTTACGTATGATGATGAGAACACTAGCAAATGGCTTCTGCGCCCCACCGAGCACAGACCTCAAGTGGCGGTCCTCTGTGGTTCTGGGCTAGGAAAGCTGGCTGATAAATTAACTGAGGCCCAAAGCTTTGTCTACAGTGAGATACCAAACTTTCCCCAAAATACAGTGCCGAGTACTGCTGGTCAGCTGGTGTTTGGGCTTCTGAATGGTGTGATGGTGCAGGACAGGTTTCCCACGCACGAAGGCTACTCGATCTTGAAAGTGACATTCCTAGTGAGCTTGTTCTTCCTTATGGGTGTGGACACCCTAGTGGTCACCATTGCAGGGGGAGGACTCGACCCAGACTTTGAGGTGGAGATACCATGCTGATCTGTGGTCAGGTCAACCTACCTGGCTTCAGTGGTTTGAATCCTCTTAGAGGGCCCAAGGCTGGAAGGTTTGGAATTCATGTCCCTGCCATATCCGATGCCTATGAGGCAGAAGGCACACAGTGCCCGGAAACAGATGGGGGAGCAGAGGGAGCAAAAGGAAGGCACCTGTGTGATGGGGGCAGGCCTCACCTTCGAGCCTATGGCAGCGCATTGGCTGCTGCGGAGCCGGGGACAGATGCTGTTGGCATGAACACAAGTACCAGCAGTTGTAGCTGGCAAGGCACTGTGGACTTCGAGTCTTTGGCTTGTCCCTCATTGCTAACAAAGTCGTCCTGGATTATGACACCAAGAAGGTCAACCAGGAGGAAGTACTAGAGGCTGGGAAACAAGCTACCCAGAAATTGGAATAGTTTGTCTCCCTTCTTATGACCAGTATTCCACTGCCTGCTAAAGCCAGTTAACCAGCCCTAGAGTGGTCTGGCCTCTCACTAATGGGATCTAGTAGCTCCTACCTACTTTGGGTCACACGCCTCTGCCCTTCAGTCATAGGAGAAAGGACAGGAAGATCCCTCTCCTTCACCTTCCCTGTTTCTCCCACCAGACCCTTCTGCACTGGCTCTTCTTTTGCTCAATTGTCTCAAGGCAGTTATCATCCATTGTTCCTCCCCAAGACCTGGAGCCAAAGCCCTGCCATGTATAAGGGCTCTTGAACTTGGCACAGTAGCTACTGCTGTCCTTTTGATACAATGCTTTCATATTCCTGGGGACTCAATTCTGCCTCCTCCCAAGCACTCGAGCCCACACAAGGACCAATCCAGTCCAATACCTCTTGGACTTTAGTACTACCATATTTTGAGAATAACAAGAAATATGGAAACCCCCCACCCAAAACAAAAAAATTCCAATGACTCATCATTAATCCACACTGATTTCTTTTTTTTCTCCTCCCCTTCTTTAATAATCTCTACCCCTAGTTGTGGGGTTTGAACTCATGATCGTGAGATCAAAAATCACATGCTCTACTGACTGGGCCAGCCCAGTGTCCTTAGTCCACACCAGTTTCACCTCCAGCAATTTATCCCAGACATATTTGCCCATGTGCGAAATGATGCCCGCCCCGCATACCGAGGGCTGGCTCCCCAGCTGTGGCCACCTGCACACTCATCAGTCAGGTTAATAAGGTCTGGTACATTCGTAACTGTGGTTTTTAAGCCTGGTTGCACATTCAGGTCACCTGGGTGTGGTATATTAGGATGATCACAACTTCTCTGCCACTTCTCCTATTGAGAAAGTAGAGTCTCATTCCCCTTCTCTTAAATAGACATAGTCTCTTGTTTAGGGACTTGCCTGACCAATAGAAGGAGATCAAATAGATAGCCTGAGACTGCCAAGGCTAAGTTATAAGAAGCTTTGTAGCTCCTGCATTGGCCTCTTGGAACTCAAGCTCTGGGATGAGCCCACTGCTATGTAAGAAGTCTGACTATCCTGAGACCACTGTACTGTGAGGAGGCCCAGGTTAGCTGCATGAAAGAGGGTAAGCTGGGGGGGGAGAGAGAGAGAGCGTTTTATTCAGCCCCAGCCCAGACACTAGGCATGTGAGTCAGGAAGCATTTTTTGCGTATTTCAGCTTCTGCAAATATGATGTGGACAGTAACCGAGCATTCCTGCTGATGTCAGAATCAAGGCCCCAGACCCATGGCTCCAGTCAAACCATTCCTACCATCTCCAAGCCATCCAGACCACCCTACCAAGCCTCCCACTCCCAGTTGCTGTGGAGCAGAGAAAAGCTATCCCCACGGTGCTCTGCTAGAATTCTTGGCCCTCCAAATTGTGAGCATAATAAAATAGTCATTGTTTTATACTTCTTAACTTCTGAGGTGGTTTATTGCAGAGAAGAGATAACTGGAACTCCTGTTCTAATTATTCTTTCAAAATCTCCCCAGGCCCTTCTAATGAACAAGTGTGTTGAGAATCACTGGTCTATACAATTAAATGCTATCTATCTATTTGAAATGAGTAAAGAAGCTGTCTTTGAGGTCACCTGGCTGGCTTGGTTGGTGGAGCTTGTGACTCTTGATCTCGGGGTTGTGCATTTGAGATTACTGAAAAAATTAATAAATAAACTTTTTTTTTTTAAAAGAAACTCTCTTTGTTCTGCTCTGGTATGATATCCAACTTATATTCTCAAGGGGCAATTAGAAAGTTGCTGGGACAATTTTTATACTACTCTACTCTTTGTATAAAAGAATTAGGTAGGTATGGATCACTTCTGGAATAATGTATAAGAAAGTGGTAAGTAACATTTTTGGTCCCAGAGAGGGAGACTAGATGGCCGGGGACCTGATGAAAAAATTTTATACCCGATGGATAGCTATACTTACCCATTTAATGGTAAAGAAGTTCTGCCTGTTGCTTACCAAATCCTTTAGCCTGAGCTGGCCTCAACCTTCATTTCCAGGCTTATTATTCACTCCTCTGATTTTACACTAAAAACTGGTTGTGTTGAGCAGAATAATGTCTTCCCTCCACCTGCCTCCACCAGAGATGTCCTAGTACATGGAACCTGTGAAGAACTTTGTGGATGTGATCCGATTTAAGTAGTTTGAGGTGAAGACATAATCCTGAATGATGAGGGGCCCAGGGTGATCACAAGAGTCCTTGTGAGTGAGAGAGGGAGACAGAAGTCAGAGAAGGAGAGCTAGGGAAGTTATTGGTTGGAGTGATGTGGTCACTGACTTTGAAGATGAAGCTAAGAGGGGCCCTGAGGCAGGGAATGCAGGAAGCTTCTGGAAGCTGGAAAAGGCAAAGAACCAGATCCTTCTCTCCCCAGAGCCTCCAGAACCAATGCAGCACTGGGAATACCGTGATTTTAGTCCAGCGAGACCCATTTCTTGTGACCTCTAGAACTGTGAGATAATCAATTTATGTTGTTCTAAACCACCATGTTTGTGGTAATTTGTAACAGCAGCCATAGGAAACTAACACACTGGTGTTTCTCCAGATGGTGTTCAAAGAAATAGGCCTTTTGAGGGAATATTAATGAAAATAATTAAAAAGTTTTCCTAAGTGAAAAAAACAAACCAACCCAACAGGAGATTATAGTTTTTAATAAAGTTAAGTGAGGTATAATCTACACACAAAATGTATAGCAAAATGTATGCATTTTATAAGTACAGGTCAATGAGTTTGACATTGATATACATCCGTGTAATCTATCATCTCAATCAAGGTATAGAACATGTCCATTATCACCCAAATGTTTCCTTGCGCCCTTTCCTAGACCCCCAACCTGCTCCATGTAACCACTGACTTGCTTTTTTCACTGGACAAATAATTTTTTTAAGACTTTATTTTATTTTGAGAGAAAGAGTGTGTTTGTGTATGGGCGGGGGGAGGGAACGACAATCTCAGGCAGGCTCAGCACTGAGCACGGAGCCTAATATGGGGCTCGATCCCACAACCGTGAGATTATGACCTGATCCCAAAACCAAGAGTTGGACCCTTCATCGAGTGAGCCACCCAAGTGCCCCTGGACAAATTATTTTTAACTGCAGGGTTTCTCAGGATCTTTAGTATGTTGTGAATGTCCAAGGAGACATGCTGGGATTGGAGGTGGCATCTCTAGGTTGTTTTTGACCAAGAGTCCTTTTGTTCTGGAGCATCTCACAGGATGAGGGGCTCTCAAAGCACACCTGAGAAATTCTTTCCTGCTCACCTGCTCAGCTCAGGCATTTCCTTCCCCTTGGAGGGCCCATCTCTCTCCTTTGAAAATGTACTCATGGATGAGTGCCTCCAGGAAGTAGATCTTTCCCTAGGCTAGGTCTTCTATTCTTTGTTTCACAACCCCTGCAGCACACACATTGCATAATCGTTAATAGCAATATTGTATTTGCATTATAGATACACGGTTGGATAGTCTTTTCTAAGGGTAGTGAATGGTATTTGCTTTACTGTTAACATGATGACCAAGAAATGCTCAAGTGTTCATCAGAAGCTATGCTACAAGGTAACTGTTGAGCTGCCCTAGACTTGGAGCCCTCACTTATTAAAACATTTTTAAGCTCTGCTTCAGCAACCTATAGGTGTGTAAGTTTAGGAGGCTGATGGTGAATGACTCCCTCATCTTCTTACCCCATATCCAGCCCAACACATTCCTGAGTCCTATGGATTTTTCCATAAAAAAGTGGTCCCTCCTATCCTTGGTTTCTTTTCTATGCCCACTGTCAGTGCCCTTGTTCAGGTTCTTACCATGTCCCACCTGCTTTATTACAAAAACCTCCTATAGGTCTCTCCACCCTCCGTCTTGCTCTGCCTCTCATCTATGTTCCATTCTAATGTCAAGATCCTGATCTCATTCTTCTGCCTGAAAACCTCAACACAGTTGCTCATTGCTTATAAGATCACATTGGAAGGGCTAGCACAGCAAACTTGGTCCTCCTCACATGGGACCCTTGGCCTCTTAAGCTTCATGTCCTATTCTATTTTTCCATGTCCTCTCCGTTCCAGTGACTGTGGCTCCTTACAGCTTCACGAGCACACTGTGTCCTTTCAAGGTGCCATGTTGCTCCTTCAACTTAGGATGCCCTTCCCCTTCTCCAACTGGCAAACATCTAGTCATTGGAAGACTGTTCCAAATATCACCCCAGGAAGACTTCTCTTCTTCCCAAGGTGCAATGAAATCTTTTGTTCCATTACATGTCAGTAAGAACTCTATACATTTCTTTGGCCCAGCTCTTACCTAATTGGGTCACAATTATTATTGGTTTAGATGCTCTCTCCCTTGCGACAATATGAGATGTGTAAGACACAAGTGACCCACTTTATCTTTGTATCCCCCGCACTTAGCACAGTACCTAGCGAAATGTGTTTGTGACTAATAATGACCAACACTTACTGAGTTTTTACTATGTTTCTGTTTTGCAGAAGAGAACACTGAGCCTTGGACTAGTCAGAAACTGTCTGGTACAGCTGTTTCTGTCTATTTCACCTAACTGGTAAGTGGTGGAACTTGCATTTGAACCTGGGTTTATCCATTTGTTCTTCTGATACTAGTTATCAGTATTTCTTGAATGAATGAGTAATTGAATGAATGCGTGAGCACAGTCAGTTATTTGAATATTTAAAAGTGTGTATCTTCAGGGACGCCTGGGTGGCTCAGTTGGTTGAGCGGCTGCCTTCAGCTCAGGTCATGATCCCAGCATCCTGGGATTGAGTCCCACATCAGGCTCCTTGCTTGGCGGGGAGCCTGCTTCTCTCTCTGCCTCTGCCTGCCACTCTGTCTGCCTGTGCTTGCGCGCGCTCTCTCTCTCTCTGACAAATAAATAAATAAAATCTTAAAAAAAAAAAAAAAGAAACTTCTCTGATTAAAAAAAAAAAAAGTGTGCATCTTCAAGCAGCATACCAGGACCATTTCCTTGGCTTGGAAAAGGGAGAGGAAGTGTCTGGGCAGAGGTGATAGGAGCAGTGAAGCCCAAAGATAAGGGAGTGCAGATTTAGAGAAGTGAGAAGACGTGCCCCAGGATGCAGAGTCTTAAGTGGCAGAATTTGAACTCAGGTGGGTTCCTGAAGCATGGCTCCTGCTTCCAGCAGCCCCCTTCCCCAGGGAAATTCCAGCGCTAAGCATTTCCAGTTGCAGGTTTAAGGAGTCAAGAGGGAGCTTGCCATCCCTTCCCTCACTACCAACTGCCCACTTTCTCCTTGTCTCCAGACCTGAAGGTGAACGTGGCTGGAGAAAGACAAGAGGATTCTGATGTGTCACCAGGAGGAGTCAGTGCTGAGCCCACGCTTCCCTGGTCTGTTCACTCTGTCTTCTACACCATTCCAAGCCTTATCCTCTCTGCTTATAATATTTCAGTATTCTTCAGTATTCCTCTTCTCAATTCATAAACTTGGTTTCTATTTCAAGGAAAAACTATCAACACTAGAGGAAACCTCTGGGAGCTCTGCCCCTTTATTTATCAGCTTACTCAGGTTGGGCATGTATGTTCCAACTTCCCTGGCATTACTGGGCAGATGGTCCGCGCTCCTCTATGGGTCTGGCCTCTCTTGTGTGCTCCATTTCATCCTCTTCCCCCTGTGAGAACTTCATCAGCAACTCTTCCCTCTCCCTCAGGCAGTCATCAGCGGATCACCCTCATCCACATACACTCGTGCTGTCATTTCTCCTTCCTGGGACTTTGCATGGGCTATTCCCTTTACCTGCCATGCTGTTCCAGGAAACATTTACAAATCTTGTCTGTCTCCTTGGGATCTTTGCACAAGTATCACCTGACCATACTATGTAAAAGGGCAGAAATTGCACACCTATGTTCTCCTTTCCTTTTGGAAACCAAAAGAAGGAAAAATGTGAAACAAAGTTTAAAAATTTATTTTATAATGCAAAAATTTCACCCTCCCTATCCCATTTTCATTTTGCTTCACAGTGTTTATCACCACTTGACATGGATAGACTATTCATTTGATCCTCTAGCACTGGGATTTTTTTTTCTTTTCTTTTTTTTTTTTTTTCATTGCTGTATCTCAGCACCTAGAATAGTATCTGGCACACAACAGGCCCTAATGAATGTTTGCAGAAAAAATGATTCTGTGAATTCCCTTCTCTGACATCCCTGCTGGTTTGTAGCAATGCTGTGATTTTTCCTTACAAAGAAGGATAGCTATTCAGAAGGATATCACCACCCACTGCTTTCACTTAGAACTTTCTAGGGCCGAGCTTCTCAAACTGGGATGTGCATTTGAATTGCCTGGGGGCTCTTGAGAAAATGCAGCTTCTGAGGCAGCAAGTGTGGGGGGCCTGAGACTCTGCATTTCTAACTAGCGATGGTGTCATCTAGTTGCTGGTGACCCAGACCCCACATCGAGTGGGCTGGCTGCTTTGTTCAGCCCAAGCATGTTCTTTTTCTTTCTTCTTTTCTTCCTCTTTTTAAAGGAATCGAGTGAGAATACATATTTACGTGGTAGATTCACATATTGACTGTGTGACCATGACCCTGAGTGCAAGAAGCTCTGTGGTCAGTGAGTGTGTAGCTGTAGGTTACTAAGTTTGGGCAGAGGGTTTCATCCATCGTTATACATGCCAGAGGGGGGAATGTTGGTAGTTAGTCTGTTGAATGAGGATTATCTGTTGTTCGGGCAGGTGTAGTTTAGTTTAGTTTAGTTTTGGTGTGTGTGGGTACATGTGCAAGAATAGTAGTATTGATGCTAGTAAGTTTCCTAGCAATTGCCTGATGCAATTTGCCAGGTTTGGGCATGAAATCGATACGAAGGCAAGTCCTGCCTTTCCGCTCACAGGTTTATTGCCTCATTCCGCTCCTGTCTAGAGAACAATGTGGAGCACTTCCTGTGATCGTCACCACAATCAATTTATTTCAAAATCATAGAGACTCTCCACATGGTGCGCACAGTGTGTGTGTGCCACCGAGGGACCCAGCTGGGGAAGGGCGAGCGGGGACTGAAAACCAGCCGGGACCCTTTTGCCCAGCCAGGTGTTCTTGCTGGAATGGCATCGCCTTTTTCACCTAGGCAGGGTGCTTTTTTGCAAACTGAATAAAAGTACCTGACGTTGGATGTCTGGTGCTAAAGCTAGAGAGAGCTGCAGAGGCATTCAGGGAGTGCTGAGCACAGCCCTCGGGGTTTAGGGAAGTGGAGATACAGAGCGCCAGAGCACTGCTCTCGGTTCTTATCAGCATCTAACATTTACTGAGGTCTTACAATGCATGAGCCCTGAACCAATTGCTTTACATATATATTTAGTTTGTTCCCTACTGCAGCAAGCCCCAAAGTTAAGTATTATTATGATTTGTTTCATCCTTGCTTACAGAGATGTAAAATTTGGAGAGGTTGAGTGACTTGCCTAGGGTCACAGAGCTCTGCTGAGTCTAATTTTTAAAAATGTGCATCATGAGCCTCTGGTAAGTATTAAATTAATTAAGTTAAATTTAAGTACAAATTGCATCATGTCAAGATTTTATTTAAGTCATTAATTAGTGCGAGAACCAGTAAGATGTTAATGCTTATCCAAAGAGCATTCGAGAATTTAGGTAGATGCAGGTGATTTAACAAAGAAATATAAGAAAGTTGTGGTAGCCTGAAGAACGTCCTTCCACCCTCCAAAGATGTCCACATCCCGAAGCCGGAACTTAGGAATATGTAAAAGGGACTTTGCAGTCGTAATTAAGTTGTGGGTTTTGAGATGAGGAGATTATTCTTGATTATCTGGGTAGTATCATCACAAGTGTCCTCATACCATGGAGGCGGGAGTACTGGCGTGAGAGAAGAGGGAAGCGGAGGCTAGAGAGATGTGCTTTGCAGAGGGAGGAAGTGACCACAAGCTACAGAATATGGGGGACCCTAGAGGCGGGGGGTGGCAAGGAAACGCATCCTCTTCCGGAGCCCTCAGGAGAAACCAACCCAGCTGACACTTTATTTTATTTTATTATTATTATTATTATTTAATATTTTATTTATTTGACATAGAGAAATCACAACTAGGCAGAGAGGCAGGCAGAGAGAGGGGGAAGCAGGCTCCCTGCTGAGCAGAGAGCCCGATGTGGGGCTCGATCCCAGGACCCTGAGTTCATGACCTGAGCCCAAGACAGAGGCTTTAACCCACTGAGCCACCCAGGCGCCCCTGACACTTGATTTTAACCCAGTGAAACTGATTTTGGACTTTTGACTTTTAGAACTAAGATAAATTTATGTTGTTTTAGGCCCTAAGATGTGGTGGATATTAATACAGAGAGATCACCGAATTAGACAGAGAGCTGGTTAATGTCCGACAGGGCCACAAACCATAACCCTTGGAGCTAATTCTTCCACCAGGGTTAAATTAGTTGCATCTGTCCTGGATCAAAATTTATAAGTTAACCTCTGCCCCTACAGAGATGAAAATTGCTTAATCAGTAGAAAGTCAAGTCCAACACTGCACCAGAAGAAGAGCCAGTGCTCTGTTCTGGTTATCCCCAAGTTGAGGACATTCTCCCAGATAGCTAGGAAGTGGAGGAGCTGGGATTTGAACTGGGTTCTTCCAAGCGCAGGGCTTAGGTTCTTCACTGTTAAGGGACATACTTTCTCACCAGCATTAGCTGGTGGAGTAGCAGGGCAGTGTGGGACATAGAAAACTGTGTGTAGAAACTGAGAACATACCTCAAAGTTTGCCAACATGAATTTACCAACTCTTTCATGGTGCTTCCCCGAGCAGAGGACTTACTTTCTTCCTCTCTGATGGTGGAAATACCTGCTCTAGGGGCACCCGGCTGGCCCAGTTGGTAGAGGATGCAACTCTTGATATCGGGGCTGTAAGTTCAAGCCCCACATTGGGTGTAGAGATTGCTTAAAAATAAAATGTTTAAGGGCACCTGGTGGCTCGGTTGGTTGAATGTCGGGTCCAACTCTTGGTTATGGCTCAGGTCATGATCTCAGGGTCTTGGGGTTGGGCTCCATGCTCAGCATGGAGTCTGCTTGTCCCCCTTCCGTCCCTGCCTGCCGCTCACATTCTCTCTCTCTCAAGTAAATAAATAAATGAAAACTTCAAAAAGAAATAAATTCTTAAAAAAAAAAAAAAAAAGAAATTCCTGCTCTCACTCTCTGAGAACTTAGAGTCAAGCTTTTGACAGGTGATTCAGGTAGGTTCCCAGCTGGTGTAACTTGAGAGGTGTAGTGTGAAGTTGAAATGCCCCCTTCACACCTCCCCACCTTGTTTAGGAGCAAAGGTCCCTAAAAATCCCTTCTTTAAAAATATGTACTTGGTTAAGCTTTATAACACCTTGCCCAGTAAATGCTTAATGAAAATTTGAATTGCATATGGTTTGGGGAAGGGAGGGATGAAGACTTTGGGGTTGGGGAATAGCTAGCAGGAGCAAGTAAGAAGTGCCAAAAACTAGCATGGCCTTCTTAAGAGATGGTGCAGTGAAAGCCCTGACTGAGGCGGGGGACTTTGGTAGGGAAGCTGGATCTGTGGTTGGACAGGTAAAGTGTGGGCCAGTGTCTTGAATGAGGGCTGGGCAGTGGAAGTTTACCTTATAAGGCAATTATTCCTGACATTGGCTGTTAGAATGAACTGGGGAGAATTAAGAAATACTAATGCACCGACCCTGTATAAATTTCCTAGTATGGCCACAAAGTACCACAGGCTAAGTAAACAAAAGTTTATTTATTATGGTTTTGGAAGCTAGAAGTTCAAGATCGAATTGTCAATAGGGTTGGTTCCTTCTGAGGCCTCTCCTTGGTTTATAGTTAGCCATCTTTCTTTGTGTCTTTATGTGGTCTTCCCTTTGTAACTCTGTCCAAATTTCCTCTTCTTACAAGGACACCAGTCAGATTGGATTAAGGTCCATCCTAAAGACCTCATTTTAACCTAATGACCTCTTTAAAGATCCATCTCCAAATATAGTCACATTCTAAGATACTGAAGGTCAGGTCTTCAACATAGGAATATTGAGGGGGGCACAGTTCTGCTTATAACAGACCCCATTCCCAGAGGGTCACTCAGGCAATCAGGAGTGGGGCTGAGGCTTTGACATGGAAAGCTCCATCATACTGCATGCCCAGGAATGAGGACCATTCCTGTGGGGTCTAAACCGCAGGTAGTTGGGAATGAAAGATGGTGGTGAAGTGGGCAGATCTGTCTGCAAGTGAAAGCCGTGTGCCTGGCTCACCAGGAGGGCTTTGGGAAAATCATTCAACAGTTGTTGAGCTTTAGTGGTTTCATCTGTAAGTGAAGACAATAACTTTGCCTGCCTTCAAGCAGGAGGCTGGACGAGATACTTTTTGAGGTTTCTTGGAGACCTGAGATTTCTTATTCTGGAAGTGGCCGTAAGGTCAGTATGGTGGCGGAGACAGGAGAGTCACTTCTAATGTGCTAATGGCCACCGCTGCAACCACCCCACCCCCACCACCATTACTACCACCATTAACAAGATCACCAACATTGCCAGGTTCACCAGCATCATTATAAGTGTCGTCGCTGTTGCCAGCTCGCTCTCTGTGCCTGATGTCATTACTCCTCCCCCACCGACATCAGCACATCACGAAAAGCCACTCCATCAAATTCAGATCCCTGTGTCTGTGCTCTGTAGTTCCCTTTCCAAGGGGCTGAAATGCTCCAGCTGAAGGCTGGGGCATGATCTTTCTTTTCATTTTTTCATTTAGGATCTGGTTACTAAACAGTGACATAAACCCAATCAAACATGGAATAGGCAAAACAGAAACTTATTGGCTCATGTAGGAGAGAAGGCCCAGGACAGCTCTGACTTCAGGCATGGCAAGACCTAGGCTCACAGATGTAATCATATGATCTTGCCTTTCTGTGTGGTTTGTGCTCTGTTGGCTCAGTCTCTGTCTCTCTATGGTGGCAAGATGGCAGCTCTAGCCTCTACCATCTCAGATTTCTGGTACAACAGAAAAGAAAACCATAGAATTAAATAATTTTAAAAATATTTTTTGAAGGGCACCTGGGTGGGGGCTTAGTTGGCTAAGCCTCCAACTCTTGGGTTGGACTCAGGCCATGATCTCAGGGTCCTGGGATTGAGAGACGCCCCCTTCCTCCCAGGCTCCCTGCTCAGCAGAGAGTCACCTTGGGAATTCTCTCTCTCCATCTCTTTCTGTCCCTCCTCTCCCTCTGATCTTCCTCCCTCTCACACAGTCTCTCAAGTAAGTCTTAAAAAATACATATTTATTGAGGGCTCACTACATGTCACTACATCTCTTCTACATGCTGCGGATACAGAGAGAAAGAGAAACAAGAACTTCCTCTTGTGATGGGGCTTTCACAGGAGAGCCCTCGGGCGCTCTGATTAGATGTCTTTGGACACCTCCCATCTGCCAGCCAATCGCTGTAGCCAGGAGTATGGGATGTGCTGATTAGCTCGGGCTGGGTCACATGCCCCACTTAGGACGTGCAGGTGACTATGTCATAGTTCTATTTGTGGTGTGCCCCCAGGGCATTACTCAGGGACCTGCCCATAATAAGCAAATGAGAAATGACATGAAAGGAGTGAACCACTGAGTAAGCAGAAGAGAGAAAGCATGTGATCGGCAAATGTATAAAAACACTTTAAAAGCGGACAGGTCTAAACAAATTAACCCTAAAACGACGACTTTCAATTGCCGATCAGAAAACAGATATAGTACTCATTGTAGATTATTTGTTAAAAACATTTGCGCTATGCGTTTCTTATCAGGATGAGAAAATCCTGCTCGCTATTCTGGGGGAGCATTAGAAACAGAAGATAAACTGTAGTTCCTTTCAGAGTTGTCCCTGGGGCCAGCAAACCCAGGGGTCACTCTGGGTCTCACGCTTTGAGGAGCACCTGAAAGAAGAAATGAAGACAGGCTCACAGTTGGCAGCTAAAATATGTTGATGTCATTATGTAAATGCCTGCTACATTCCCCTTTCTCTTTCTCTGTCTCTGCCCACTGTGGGCACCCTGGAAACATTTCTCCCCAGTGCCTGATGTTCTTGGGCTCAGCTTCTCAGTTCCTTTGATAGACGCTGCCCTCATGTTCGTTTTATGCATATTTCAATTGGCTAAAAAGTACGAGGCAAGAAAAAAGCCTAGAAGTACAATGTATACCTCTAAAACTTAGCATGTAAAAGAGCATTTCATTCGTTCTGGATACTAAAAGGTCTGTTTCATCTATCTCGTACAACACCTAGATGGGTCAGCACTTGCAGGAATGTGTGTGATTTCATTCAGCCACTCAAGAAGGACGTGTGGAGGACACATCAGAAGAGGCAAACTGAATTATTAAGAGGATCCTACATTTGAGCATGAGCTCAAAGAGTATGGATTCAAGTATGGAAAGAACAAAGATTTGAAGAAATAAGCAATTGTTATGAATTCATGAAAGATAGAGAAAATATGTCTACAAATAAACTTGTTCACCAAATTTCAATAGACTCAAATAAGAGGGGCACCCAGGAAGTTTCAAAAGGTTAAGGGAATTCTGAATATTGAGTGTTAGTGTTTTCAAACAAGGGGGATAAACACATGGAATTCAGTGACTGTAGAAGTTGCGGTGTTGGAAAAGATAAAGTCCTTTAAGAATGTGGATAAATTCACTGATGACAGACCAAGAGTGAGTCTTCAGAGCGTGGCAGACGCTCCAGACGCAGCCCGCCCACAAAGGGCAATCCCATCCACCCTCCATGCTTCTGTCAGAGATGATGTCTAAGACAGGTGTCCACATGGATCATGGGCAGGCTGAGGGCAGCTCTCAGTGGTGCTTTGAGAAAAAACAAGGAGATCTGCTGTATATTGGAGGGTTTAGGTTTTTTTGTTTTTGTTTTTGACAATGGTTATTGTTAGAATTAATACCATGAATAAACAGATTAGACAGATAAAGGAAAATAATGAGTAGAGGACTTTTTGTAATTTTTAATTTTGAAATAATTATGGACTCATAGGAAGTTGCAAAAAACAGCAGAATCACATGTACCCTTCACCCAGCTTCCCCGAATTGTGATATCAAGCTGTAGTCAATATCAAAACCAGGAAATTGACATCTGTATGTTACTGCGAACTAGACTACAGACTTCATTTTATTCTCTTTGTTTTTTAAATGTGTTTGCATCTATGTAATTATATTCACGTATAGATTCATATAACTGTATCAACCACAGTCAAGATCTAGAACCCTTCCGTCACCATGGAAGAACTTTTTCACACTACTCTTGTATTCCCACTTCCCTATCCTCTCCCTTCCCTGTCAGCCCTGAACCTATTCTCCATTTGTATGGGTCTGTCATTTTTTTTATAATTTTACAGAATTAGAATCATGCTTCAAAGGGCCTTCGACCTCTAGAGACTGACTTCTTTCATTAAGCGTCATGCCCTTGAGGACCATTCAGGTTGTCATGTGCATCAATAGCTGATTTTTGTTGTTGACCAGTGTCCCATCATGGATATACCATACTTTGTTCCACCATTCACCTATAAAAGGATGCTGCAGCTGTTTTCAGTATTTTGCTATTATAAATAAAGCTTCTGTGAACATTTGTGTACATATTTTTGTACATGTGAATATAAGTTCCCATTGCTCTGGGATAAATGCCCAAGGAGTGCAGTTGCTGAATTCTATGGTAAGCGCATGTTTAGTTTTATAGGAAACTGCCAAACTGTCCCATAGTGGTTGTACCTTTTTATATTGCCGCTAGCAATGTCTGAGAGATCCAGTCTCTCTTTGTTCTCACGAGCATTTGATATCATCCCTCTTTTTAAAAAAATATTTTTATTTATTTGAGAGCGAGAGGGAGACAGAGAGATTGAATGGAGGGAAGGGCAGAGGGAGAGGGAGAGAAAATCTTAGGCAGATTCTGCACTGAGCTTGGAGCCCCATGGGGGATTAATCTCACAACTGTGAGATCACAGCCTGAGCTGAAATCAAGAGTCAGATGCTTAACTGGCTATGCCACCAGGCACCCTTGATATTATCCTTATTTTTTATTTGAGCTATTTGAATAGGTGTGTAGGGATACATCAATGTGGTTTCAATTTGCATTTTCTTAATGGCTACTGATGTTCATTGACTTTCTTGTGCTTCCTTGCCATCTGTATCTCCTCTTTTTTGAAATAGTTCTTCATGTCTTTGGGTCATTTTCTAATTGGATTCTTCTTCTTCTTCTTTTTTTTTTTTGAGTAAACTCTACACCCAACATCACAACCCTGAGATCAAGAGTCACATCTTCTACCCACTGAGCCAGCCAGCTGCCCCCTAATTAGATTCTTTATTTGCTTTTGTACTGGTTGTTGATTTTTGAGAGTCTTTAGATAGTCTTTATACATGGTGATTGTCAGATATATGACTTGCAAATATTTTCTCCTAGTCTGTAGCTTGCTTGTTCATCCTTTAAACAGGTCTTTCCTAGCACCAAACAAGCGGTGATTTTAAATTCCCATTTAGAAAAGCCTGATCTGTACTTGAGAGTTCTGGGCATGGTCGCTCCATTGGTTGCCGCTCCTCAGGGCAGATCATGGGTTGAATTCCCATTTGGGTACACTCAGTCAGCTTTAAAATAGCTTACCCTGCCAGGGGTTGCTCTGTTCAGTGGCCACAGGTCAGTGTTTTTCAGAACATCACAAAAAGATGAGCTGACAGAGAGTTGTCCACCACTGAGAGAACGGTTCAAAGGGCATGTCCTCACTGATCCAGGAAGTGAGTCTGGGGCATCATCCCTTCTTAGAAAAAGGGAAAATGCACCATCACCAGGATGGAGTGGAAGCCAGCATTCCAAATGCTGGGAGGGTTCTCGGGCCATTTCACCACCACGTCAAGTAACAAACAGACTTGAATTCATTGGGTGGATTTAGCCAAAAAAGGGGGCCAAGACACACATGGAATTCAAAACCAGAAATAATCTCAAGTTTTAGTCATCCAAGGCACTTGTCTACATTGATTGCATTTCACCAGATAAAAGTCAAATCCACTCCACGAGGCAAATGCAGCCTCGGCTCAGGTTAAGGGTTGCTGCCACAGGGACTACAAGAGAAGAGATTTTCTGACACACTGTAGGCATGAAAGGAATGGATTACAGCTCTGTCTTAGGTAAATTTCCACTGGGGGAAAAAGATTAAAAGGAAAATAATCATGCTTTAGTCATTTTCATTTAGGGTAATATGATCGTTTAATTCCTTCTTGGAAAATGAGGCAACAGCTGTTCTGTCATAAATGGTAAGACACTTTCCTTGACATTTTGCAGGAAACCAATCTTTAGCCAAAATTTTGACCTAATGGTGGCACCATGTTATGTTAAGAAGAAAGACAGATTTTTTTTAAATATATGACCTAAGTCAATTGGCCCCAGAGTGAAGAATTAAGTATGAATTGTACCAACCTCAGTGTCTAAGGTACACAGAGAAATCTTATCCTTCTTCTCTCTCCCGTCCAGGCTGAGTGGGTCTGAAGGAGGGTGAGCTTTCAGGTGAAGAGTATTTTGCAGCGTTGGTAAGTGAATGTTGGATGTTTGCTTCTGTGACATTCTTTGCCTTTCCGTTTTGGCTGCAGCCCCCAGCTCTGATGTGACGGTACACCTCACCCAGCCCTCAGCACAGGTGGTCTTCTGAACGAATGACCGCATTCCCCTCACACAGCTCTTTGATGTAAGTGCTGTCATTATCGTTATTACCATTTGCCAGTGGGATGGCTTCTCCTCAGGCAGGGTAACTTGCTCAAGGTGTCAAAGATGATAAGCGGGAGCACCAGGATTGGAACCCAGATGGTCTTACTCTGGAGTCCGTATACTCAAGTCTTCTCACTCTCTGCCTCCATCAGGCTGGATGTCCATCTTTCATCTCCACCTGTAGCCCAGAATAATAGCTACTCTTGGCTGTTTTTCTCAGGGGCACAGAAGTGTGGGGTGTTTTTTAGGTGAATCATGTGGAGAAGTTTATCTTATTTTGGGAATTCAACTGGCAGGTGAGGATGTGGGGAAATTTTGTTTTTCCCTGTTCCCATCTGAGTTCTGCAAAGAAGAGAAAAAAGTTTGTGAGGGGATAATGTAGAAATGACTATATTCTCTCTTTGGTCAGATAATGGATAAGCAGCTTGCCAGCTATAAAGTTTGAGGAGCCAACATCTCAGCTGTCAGAGATGGGACCCAGTGTCCAGTAACACCTTCCTATGGGCCCAGAAGGAGCTGGGAGTCAAGTGCATAGCTCAGATTCCCCAGGAAACCCCAACTCATGTATCAAAGGCGTCCAACACCCACGGCAGCAGGGGTTTTGCCAATTTTGTTCACTGCTGGATCACTGGCACCTAGACTGTGCCGGGCTAGGTAGTGGCTTCCTAAACATTTAGTGAATGGATAAATGAATGAAAGAAAGAATGAATGTATGAGATGCTGGCAGGACTTCCTATGTCTTCAATTGCCGTGAAGGTGAAGGGCATCGTAAGTGGGGAGATACAGACACCCTTCAGGAATTTTTAGCTGTTTCACCATCTGAGTCGATACTTTTGGTATTTATTTCCCTTGTAATTCAATCTTTTAAACAAAGCAACTCCCTTTTCTTTCCTTTTCTTCAGGCTTCCTCCCACCTGCTAACTCAAGTCCTTTACGGCCTCAAATATCCTGCCTTGATCCTGCATCTTTTTCTGTAACCTCTCTGTTTCTACTTCTTTCAGCTGAATTTCTTAGATCATCTACAGTTTTGTTTCTACTTTTTCTCTTTCCTCAGCTCATTGCCAAATACCTCCTTCTCAGGCCCCACACACTCACCAAAGTCTTGCCATCAATCACCGGTGTCCACTGTTTTACCAATCCAGCGAATACGCCACAGATCTTTATTTTAACGAAGGATACTTTAGTTGCATTTGAAAGAGCTGCTCACCCAATGTTAAAATTTTCCTTCCTTTGTGTTTGTGACATCAATTTTATCCTGATTCTACTCCTAATTCTCTGATCACTCTTCCTTTGTAGATTTCTCTTTCTTTCTTCACACTTTTATATGGGAATCTATCTTCTGGCCACTGTTTATCTTGCTCCACACATTCTCCTTATGGGAATCCTGTGTTTTAGCTCAGGGATAGTCACATGTTCCAGCCAGGCCCATCAGAGTCTTCCCTGGGAATTTTGTTAGAATTATGGAGAAAGAGAGTTCTTTTTGGAGACAGTTGGCTTTAAGTATCCCATTAGTCTGGACCTATGAGAGACTATTTTCTCTAGGAGCAGAGAGCTTGCCTGAGAATAAAGTCAGAACACGGAAAAGCAGAGTGGAGAGACATGTGGTTATCATGGTACCCCTGGATTTAGCCATATCTGAGGCTTAAATTAATCCAGACTCAAAAGTTGTGTGAACTGATAATTTCATATCTGTGTGGATTCCTTGTATGTATGCCTATTAAATTTGATTTTCTCCTGTGTGTGTGTGTGTGTGTGTGTGTGTGTGTGTGTATAAGTAAGCTCTATGCCCAACATGGGTCTTGAACTCACTACCCCAAGATCAAGAGTCCTATGCTCTACAGACCGAGCCAGGCAGGCACCCCTGATTTTCTCCTGTTAATCTGTCTCATGCCGATTTGATTCTAAGTTCAGCTAGAAGGACCACAGGACAGAGGAAGATCTTCCTCCCCAACACTTGGAGGAGTTGGCGGCATTACTTTAACTTGCTGGACGCTGCTCACCCTGGACTCTGCAGCAGCTGAGTGATGCTTGGGACATCTGACAAACAGCCAGCAGAAGGTGAGATTTCTTACTATGTCAGCCTCCTGGACTCTCTGTCTGCAGAGTCTGAAGGAGTAAAATGGTGAGAGTCCTTTTCTCTCCTTCAAAATTTAGGTTAGCTGCAGAAAATATTTGTGGAACTAGTTCCTTGGGCCTAGCAAATCTTTGGTTTAATTTGGTAGAGTGCTCTTTGGTTATTGAGCCATTTCCTCCCAGATATGGTCTTGGTATATGTCATATGATGTGCACATGAGGTAAATGGTGTCTCTAAGGGCCACCCTGAAAGCCCAAGCCACAAAGTTGGTAGGCACAGGTCTGGTACTTAGGAGCTGTTAGAATGCTCACCACCTTAAGAAGACTCCCTAATAGGATAAGTTGGTCATGGAATGGGTTGTATTGACACTAGGTCACCTGCCAACCTCAAGAAAACTTCTGTGTGGGCACCTGGCTGGCTCATTTGGAGTTGATCATGAGATCAACTCATGATCTTGGGGTCATGAGTTTGAGCCCCATGTTGGGGAGTAGGTTGTACTTAAAATTTAAAGAAAATTTTTTAAAATTAATAAACCCCCAAAATATCATTTTAAAAAAGAGAAAACCTGAGTGCATTGAGGTACACTGCAAAACATCACACAACCTCCAAACCCCTGGCACATCCCTCTTAGGCATGTGTGTGGTTCCAAGAGATGTAATTCTCAGCCAAGACTGTTGATGAGCATGTATTTTCCTGTCATCTTCTCCTGTGTTCTAAGAGCTTGGCTTTGTGACCGATGAGAATATTCTCTTGGTTTCCATCACTGGAAGGTGCACTTACCAGGATACACTTTGGTGGCCAAACAGACTGGGGAACTGAGTCTGACTCTTCCCCAACCCTTTCTCTCTCTCTCTCTTTCTTTCTGGCTGTGCCAGCTCTCATGAGAGATTCCAGTTCATAGGAATCTTTGTTGTGTAAACCTCTGTTGCTTGTTAGTGCTGGAAAGTCCTATTCCAGTATTGTTTACCTGTGTCACAGATTAGTGGGTCTGTGACTGGAGGCATCTTACCATTTTGTGGTAGACTGGACATACCATTTTCACCACACCATTCTTTCCACCTATGCAGTGAAGGTCTTTGCTTTCTTAGCCTAATTTTGGGAGTAAAGTTCTGGATCATGGGCTGTCTCAGCTATGCTGCCTTTGGATACATCTCGCATCTTTGGTTGAGCCATTAAGGCTTATTGGTTTGAGTTGCTGTTAGATTCTACTTGTCAATGGCCCAATGATGGATCATACTAATGGCTATATTTAATTAAAAGAAAATATTCTTTACAGAGAGCTCTCAATTTTCTTAGTAGTATAATGGCTAGCTTTAGGAACTCCCTTGATAAGATAAAATTGCAGAAATTAGGCTTAAGACCCAGAAACAAATGTCCATATCTAATGCAAATTTCCCTTAAGATTCAGCCTTATCTATTTATAGGGACTCAGCTGCCCTATAAGATTTACAGGGAACACTCAGCCCTAAACTCTAGGTTCAAAGTGTATAGGTTGCTCATATAAATGCTGAAAGCCAGGAAATAAATTTAACAAAAACACGCGAAACTGACAATAAGGCTTGCCTTGCTCCTACCTTCCAGGAGTTGAGAATCAGCCTCTGCCAGCCTCAGGCATTCATATGCAATGTCCTTTGCATGAGTATCCTAGACCCCCCCATCCCTGCCCCATTACAAAAGAATTTGTGTATCCTGGATAGTGGCAAAATCTTAAATATTTTATTTATTTATTTGAGAGAGACAGACAGAGAGCATGAGCATGGGGAGAGTGTAGAGGGAGGGAAATGGACAAGCAGATTCTGCACTGAGCCTGGAGCCTGATGAGGGTCCTCAATCCCAGGACCCTGAGATCATGCATGACCTGAGCCAAAACCAAGAGTCTGACACTTAACTAACTGAACCACCCACATGCCCCTAGTGGCAAAATCTTTTTCTTTTTTTTAATATTAGTCATCTTTTTTTTAGTGTTCCAAGATTCATTGTTTATGGCAAAATCTTTTAAATTATAAGCCCTTTTACTTCTACATTTACCAGATCCTATAAAATTCAGAGAGAAATTTAAAGGGTTAATGACTTATTTGGTACCTTCCTTTCAGAGGAAAAGGGGATCAAAATTTCTTCTAGTCCCTCCTACAAATGATTTGTGAAAAACCCAATATTCAGGGACTAGCAGAATTAGAAGGCTTTTATTGAAATACTTTCTATAGACAAAAATCTTTTGATTCCAATTTTACTTAAAAATCTCCCTAATATAAAGAAGCAAATTTAGTTAAAAAGGCAGGCCAATCATTTGATATTCAGGCTGTAATCTAGTTCTTTGGGGAATTAAAAACAACTCATTGTCTTACAAATCTCCATGAAACCAGAAATGGAGCTCCAGAAAGAAGTCAAGGCCCACCTACCTACCAAGCCCCAGCCTCACCTATTCCTCTTAAATGTTTGTGGATTTCGTAAAAGATCAAGACTGGAACAAAACTCTCCTGTACTTAGGAGAAAAGAAGGGGAATTTTAGA
Source organism: Mellivora capensis (assembly GCA_004024625.1). Lineage (NCBI taxonomy): Eukaryota > Metazoa > Chordata > Mammalia > Carnivora > Mustelidae > Mellivora > Mellivora capensis. The sequence goes on along the minus strand of PISX010000857.1, from coordinate 129,907 downwards.
TTGCAATCACCCTGAAACTCTTAAAAAAAAAAAAAGTAAAACCCCAAAACTATTTTGCACTCTTTTTGTACTATGGAATATAAATCTTATGTCTTTACAATGTACACATAGCCTACAATTGCATGAGACTGAAGAAATAAAAAGGAAAAAAGTTAGAAGAACGACAAAGAAGATGCGGTTCATATGTGCAATGGAATATTACGCAGCCACAAAAATGAAATCTTGCCATTTGCAGCAGCGTGGATGGAGCGAGAGGGTATTATGCTAAATAAGTCAGTCAGGGAAAGACATTTATCATATGATCTCACTGATAGGAGGAATTTGAGAAACAAGACAGAGCATCATAGGGGAAGGGAGAGAAAAGCAAACCAAGACGAAACCAGAGAGGGAGACAAACCCTAAGAGACTCTTAAATCTCAGGAAATAAACTAAGGGTTGCTGGAGTGGGGGGTGGGTGGGAGGGATAGGGTGGCTGGTGATAATCATTGGGGAGGTTATGTGCTATGACTCATTGGTGAGTGCTGTGACTTGTGTAAGACTGATGAATCACAGACCTCTACCCCTGAAACAAATAATACATTATATGTTAATTAAAAAAAAAAAAAGAAGTGCTAACCGCTAGATTGGTTTTCATGCCCAGACTCTAGCACCTCTTAGACAGATATGTTCCAAATCTTCATCTCTGACAAAATGTAGGGGCTCTCTCTTGGCCTTGGTGATGTAAATTTTTTGCTCCTCATCTTTTCTAGGACCTAAGAGCAATTCTTTCAAATAGAAAGAATTAGGAACTTTAGGGAAGCGTTTTTCATTAAAAAAGAGAAAGAGAGTGAGAGAAAGGGAGGTATTTGGAAATTGGGCTTTTAATGTCTTTCCCACAAATATTTTAGTAAGAACAAAAGCCAAAAGATTGTTTACATCCTCTGTGCGTGTGTGTGTCCATTCGTCTTGTCTCTGTGTGTGTCTATACGTGTTACATTTTTTCTACCTCTGGATGGTATTGCTGAAATTCATTTGTATAAGAGCTCTATTTAGTTGGTTTGAAGGCAAGCACTTGTAAGAGTTGAGCATTCCCAAACTCAGAAACTAAATCAAATATTTTTTTTCAAATTCATGTGAATCTGGGATACTATTCAGTACTAAAGCTAATTTAAGGCTGTGGGTTTAATTAAAACAAAATTGTCTTTAGAGTTATGTATTGAATGTAAGGATTTTATTTTACCTGTGCTTAATGAGGTCAAATGGGTTCTTGTCTCTGTTGCAAATTTGTCCAAAAAAAAAATAGAATAATGGTTGACTTTGTCTAATGCCTTATGAAGTTTTGTGGGTAATCTAAACATAATTGTTACAAACAAGTAAATTAAATAGATGTAAATAGGATTAAAAGGTTCATATTTATGGTTTAACTTTTGTGTAGGTTCCAAAATGTTTGGTAACCTGAAATTTGGGAGTTTTTCTAAGTAACATGATGAGCTGAATTTGAATATCTAGATAATTTCCAAATAAGATAAAATAATGAGATATTAAGTACTAAACATAGGTTTGTCTACTTTTGTCTTATTGCAGAGAAACTAAAGATGAATACAGTTTTTTAAGTAAACTTGGCTTGTGCTTTATTTAAAAATTGTACTATGAGTGGTGCCTGTGTGGGTCAGTGGGTTAACCATCTGCCATCAGGTCATGATCCCAGGATCCTGAAATCAAGCCTCACATGGGCTCTCTGCTCAGCAGGGAATCTGCTTCTTCCTCTGCACTACCCCCATCCCCACATGCTTTTGGTCTCTGTCTCTATCTCTCTGAAATAAATAAATAAAATCTTTGAAAAATTATACTTTGAAAAATGCATGTTTTTAGAAATTATAAGATGTTTCCTAAATTAGCTAACCAAAAACACTGGTATAAAAACATTTGCAACTGCTCAATATTTAGTTTACACAAGAAATTAAGGTTTCTAAGCATGAAGAATTCTAATAAATGCGATTAAGACTATTAGAAATAAGGGAACAACATTACATGCAAGCAAAGTAAGAGATGTGCTTTAGGGAAAAATATTTGGAATGGGAATATACTTTTGTTGCCGGAAAATAAAGTAATTTTGTCCTAACAGGAGACTAATTATTTAAAGAAGAAGGACTTAGGACAAACTCTGAATGTAAACAGGAAAGTTGTAGAAGTTTTATGGAGAAGGAATATTTAGAAGAGAATTTTGTGTATGGTCAGTACTGGTTAAGATAAGAATAAATTTAAGTAAGTAAATGAGTTTTAAATAAAAAATACATTGGTACAGAAATTAAAATTTTTGTTTTCTCTTTGTTAAAAGAATAAAATTTTCTTAAAGTATTGATCTTTTCTTAATAGTAAACTGTAAATGTTTATGTCTTTAAAAGTCATCTGCCTAGAAAGCAAGGGATCTATTTTGCCAAAATAGTTTCCTGTGTTTATCAGGTCTTTGATTTACTTAAAAAACAAAACAAAGCAACAGCGACAAACAAACCAACTAGATTTTGCTAACAGCGATGTAACTTTATATATTTGTCTTTGATATCTTTTATTGTCACTTCAGCTTAACGGATAATTAAATGTTGTTTTATAGCAATCTGTGATTCTATTTAATCAAAAGTTTTGATTTTTTTTACATACTTCCCAAAAATCAAATTCTTTTTTTTTTTTTTTTAAGATTTTAGTTATTTATTTGACAGAGGGAGAGAGATCACAAGCAGGCAGAGAGGGGGAAGCAGGCTCCCTGCTGAGCAGAGGGGGGACTCGATCCCAGGACCCTGACATCATGACCTGAGCCGAAGGCAGAGGCTTAACCCGCTGAGCCACCCAGGCACTCCCCAAAAATCAAATTTTAAAATAAAAAAAATTTAAAGTTTTTATTTAAATTCCAGTGTCATACAGTGTAATATTAGTTAGCATACAGTGTAATAGTAGTTTCAGGTGTACAATATAGTGATTCAACATATATATACATCGCCCAGTGCTCATCACAACAAATACTCTCCTTAATTCCCATCATCTATTTCCTGCATCCCCTACCTACCTCCCTTTTGGTAAACCAACAGTGTGTTCTCTATAGTTAAGAGACTGTTTCTTGGTTTGTCTCTCTCGCTCTTTCTTTCTTCCCCTTTGTTTTTTTAAGTTCCACAAATAAGGGAAATCATATGTTATTTGTCTTTCTCTGACTGATTTCACTTTAGCATAATACTCTCTTAGCTCCATTCATGTAATTACAAATGGCAAGGTTTCATCTTTTTTAAGGCTGAGTAATATTCTATTGTATATATACACCACATCTTCTTTATCCATTCATCAATGGATGCTTGGGCTATTTCCATAATTTGGCCATTGTAGATAATGCTGCTATAAACATGGGGGTGCAGGCATCCCTCGGAATTTGTATATTTTTATTCTTTTTTCTAAATTAAATTAAATTTTTAAAGTAAACTCTACCCCAACATGGGGCTCGAACTCATGACCCTGAGATCAATGCATGCTCTTCCAGATGAGCCAGCTAGGTGCCCCAGGGTAGTTCTATTTTTAACTTTTTGAGGAAATCCCATACAGTTTTCAGAGTGCCTATGCCAGTTTGCATTCCTACCAACAGTGTAAGAGGGTTCTCCTTTATCCACATGCTCATCAACAGGTATTGTTTCTTGTGTTGTTGATTTTAGCCATTTTGACAGGTGTAAAGTCATATCTCATTGTAGTTTTGATTTGCATTTCCCTGACAATGAGTGATGTTGTGTATCTTTTCATTTGTCTCTTGGTCATCTGTATGTCTTCTTTGGGAAAATGTCTACTCACATCTTCTGCCCATTTTTAAATTGGATTATTTGTTTTTTGGGTATTGAGTTTTGTAAGTTTGTTTTTGTTTTTGTAAGCTCTGTGCCCAATGTGAGGCTTGAACTCATGACATCGAGATCAAGAGTCACATGCTCTACCAACTGAGATAACCAAGTGCTCCTTAGTTTGATAAGTTCTTTATCTATATTGGGTACAAACCATTTATCAAATATGTCATTTTCAAATATCTTCTCCCATTCCATAGGTTGCCTTTTGATTTTGTGAATTGTTTTTGTCACTATGCAAAAGCTTTTTGTTTTGATGTAATCCCAAAAGTTTATTCTTGATTTTGTTTCTCTTGCCACAGGAGACATACCTAGAAAGAAGTTGCTATGGGTTAATGTCAAAGAAGTTATTGCCTGTGTTCTTGCCTACACCTTTTTTTTTTTTTTAAGATTTTATGTATTTATTTGACATAGAGAGACACAGTGAGAGAGGCAACACAAGCAGGGGGAGTGGGAGAGGGAGAAGCAAGCCTCCTGCTGATCAGGGAGCCCGATGTGGAGCTCGATCCCAGGACCCTGAGCCCAAGGCAGACGCCTAATGACTGAGCCACCTAGGCTCCCCCTCTCCTAGGATTTTTATGGTTACACTGTTTATATTGTATAAAACAGCTTATACTGTTTTGATGACTACAGCACTGTAATACAACTTAGGGTCTGGCTTTATGATGCCTCCAGCTTTTTTTTCCTTTTCAAGGTTGCTTTGTCTATTCTTTGTGTTTCCATACAAATTTTAGAATCATTTGTCCTAGGTCTGTGACAAATGCTGGTGGTATTTTGATAGGGATTACATTAAATATGTAGATTGTTTTGGGTAATACAGACATTTTAACACTTATACTTCCAATCCATGAGCATGGAATGTCTTTCCATTTGAGTTCTCTTCAGTTTCTTTCATCAGTATTTTATGGTTTTTCAGAGTACAGGTCTTTCACCTCTTTAGTTAGGTTTATTCCTAGGTATCTTATTGTTATTGGTACAATTATAAATGAGATTGATTCCTTAATTTCTCTTTCTGTTGCTTCATTATTGGTGTATGGAAATGCAACAGATTTCTGTATGTTGATTTTGGATCCTGCAACTTTACTAAACTTGTTTATCAATTCTAATAGTTTTTGGTGGAATCTTTTGGATTTTCTGTATATAATACCATGTCATCTGCAAATAATGAAGGTTTTACTTCTTCTTTGACAATCTGGATACCTTTCACTTCTTTTTGTTGTCTGGTGTGGTAAAGATGTCCAGTACTATGTTGAGCCATGGTGGAAGTGGACATCCCTGTCGTATTCTTGACAGAGGTAAAGAATAAGAGGTAAAGCTCTTGGACGTTTGGGTGGCTCAGTGGGTTAAGCCGCTGCCTTTGGCTCAGGTCATGATGTCAGGGTCCTGGGATCGAGTCCCGCATGGGGCTCTCTGCTCAGCAGCGAGCCTGCTTCCCTCTCTCTCTCTCTGCCTGCCTCTCTGTCTACTGTGATCTCTCTCTGTCAAATAAATAAATAAAAATCTTAAAAAAAAAAGAGGTAAAGCTCTCAGTTTTTCCCCATTTGGAATAATGTTAGCTGTGGGTTTTTCATATATGGCCTTGATGATGTTCCCTCTGGACCTATTTTTTTGAGGGTTTTTATCATAAATGGATGTTGTACTTGGTGAAATGATTTTTCTCCATCTATTGAAATGATCATATGGTTCTTATCCTTTCTTTAATTAATGTGATGTATCATGTGGATTGATTTGTAAATATTGAACCACCCTTTCAACCTAGGAATAAATGCCACTTGAATGTAGTGAATTTTTTTTAAAATTTATTTATTTGTCAGAGAGAGAGGGAGAAAGAGCGAGCAAGCACAAGCAGACAGAGTGGCAGGCAGAGGCAGAGGGAGAAGCAGGCTCCCTGCCGAGCAAGGAGCCCGATGTGGGACTCAATCCCAGGACGCTGGGATCATGACCTGAGCCGAAGGCAGCCACTTAACCAACTGAGCCACCCAGGCGTCCCGTGAATTATTTTTTTAATGTTCCTGTTGGATTCGGTTTGCTAGTATTTTATTGAGAATTTTTGCATCTATGTTCATCAGGTTTTTTTGACCTGTAGTTCTCTTTTTTTCAATGATGCTTTTATCTGGTTTTGGTATCAGGGTAATGCTGGCCTCATCAAATGAATTTGGAAGTTTCCTTCCTTCTCTATAAAACAAAATCTTTTGAGGCACCTGGTGGTTCAGTGGGTTAAACCTCTGCCTTTGGCTCAGGTCATGATCTCAGGGTTCTGGGATCGAGCCCTGCATCGGGCTCTCTGCTCAGCGGGGAGCCTGCTTCCCACCTCCCCTCTGCCTGCCTCTCTGCCTACTTGTGATCTGTCAAATAAATAAATAAAAACTTAAAAAAAAACCCACAAAATCTTTTGACTACAGTCTAACTGAGATGTTCCAGAGAGCTCCTGGAATATCTCAAAGATTTATGAAAAATTAGACTTATTTGGCATGTTAAATTAAATAGGAGCATTGTCAGATAAGTGATACTAAATCTTGTTACGATTATATTTGTGTAGATATGCAATTTAAACAACTGTTCTAAAAATGTATAAAATACTTAGAAATCTGATATCCTGATTTATTATTATCGTGAGTGTTGTTTGTCACAGAAATAGCCAAATTTCTTTGTGGATTGCATCATAATGAAATCTAATTAAATATTTAACCGTGGCCATTTAAAAAAAATATTTATTTGTTTATTTAACAAACAGAGATCTCAAGTAGGCAGAGAGGCAGACAGAGAGAGAGAGAGAGGAGGAAGCAGGCTCCCTGCCAAGCAGAGATCCTGATGCGGGACTCGATCCCAGGACCCTGGGATCAGGACCTGAGCTGAAGGCAGAGGCTTTAACCCACTGAGCTACCCAGGCGCCCCTAACCATGGCCATTTTTAAGTCTTGTCGTTTGCATTAGGTTTTACACTGATATTCTTACAAATGTGTTTCTTCTTTAGTGAGGATCATAGAAGAAAAAGAACTCTTGAGTGAGTTTCTGATAAACTTAAGATCATAAAACTGAAATTGGTAAGAATTTCCAAAACTAATGGTAAAGCTGGATTCAAGCAAAATATCAATTAATAACATGAGATTGAATAAACGCAAAAGGAAAATAGTAATTTTTATGACTTTTCGTTTAAAGCATTGCTGGCTTTTTAAAATGTCTTTTTCCAGATCTAAGTAAATCTTTTCTTTTGAGCTAACTGACCTATAGCAGTTTGATTAATTATATCATTATAAGCAGAATTGAAATATTTATCCTTTCTATTTGAACCCTCTAGAATTAAAAAACTCAGTGAGTATTTATATATGTGTGTAATATATATATATGTATATATACATATATATATATAGTATTCTTACATTTTTATGGTGTCCTTGTAACAGGACACCATTGGAAACATTGGTTATATTATTAAGACTTTGACTGGAATATCTTATTTGAGACATGTATAGACTCAGATATGACCAGACAGGTTTAAGGAACTAGGTTGACTTTATGGAGCCAAGGAAGTCCCATGGAGATGCTGGCCTCATACCTTCCTTGCTTGCAGTTTTCCAGCAGCCTTACCAGGTAAGTAAAGGTCACTTCCTGGCAGATGCAGGAACCTCAGGATATGTTGGGGACCTGGAGAAGAGAGGAATTCAACCAAATCCATAGGTATTGCAGGCAAAGTCTGGCAAGTATATGATGCAAGTTTTGGTTGGGCGTCTGGCCTTGAGAGGCTATTAAAAGTTCAATCTAGGGGCACCTAGGTGGCTTAGTTGGTTAAACGACTGACTCTTGATTTCAGCTCAGATAATGATCTCAGAGTCCAGGGATCAAGCTCTGCATCTGGCTCTGCCCTCAGCAGGGAGTCTGCTTCAAGATTCATTCTCTCCTTCTCTCTCTCTAGCGTGTGATCTCGCTCTCTCGCTCTGTGTCTCTAAAATAAATAAGTCTTAGGGAAAAAAGTTTAATCTAAAAATTCTTTATGAAAAGTTGTAGCAAAGGTTTAAAGGAACCTATATGGCCAGGGGCTCAGTTGGTTGTTAAAAAACAATCCAAGTCTTGATTTTGGCTCAAGTCATGATCTTGGGGTCATGAGATTGAGCCCCTAGTCAGGCTCTGCACTGAGTGTGGAGTCTGCTTGACATTCTCTCTGTCCCTCCTCCCACTCACTTGGTCACATGCTCTCTCTCTCTCAAATAAATAAATAAATAAAATCTTTTAAAAAAATCTCTCTCTCTCTCTCAAGAGCTCGCAAATGCGCGGGCACGAGGTAATGTGGAGGTGGGAGGGGCAGAGGCAGAGGGAGTGAAGCAGATACCATGCCAGCGTGGAGCCCTGTGTAAGACTCAATCTCATGACCCTAAAATGACCTGAGTTGAAATCAAGAGTTGGATACTCAACGGACTGAGTCACCCAGGCGCCCCAGTAAATATCTTAAAAAAAAAAAAAAAGGAACCTACATGGCCAGTCAGTATTCTTGCTGTGCTTATGTAAATAATTAGCCTACTCTATTAAAAACTAGATTTTGCACACACGTTAATGCGCCTGTCTTTGGTACAAACGAGGGTGATTATAGAAGGAAAAAAATGTTTCGATAACATACCGGAATAAATATTAGATTTAAATACTGTTTATTTTAAACTAGACCAGATCCTGATTTCTTCTAGTGCCTGACTACTACTCTCCAAACTAACCTGTCTGATTTTTCTCCCACCTCCGGGGTGGATTCATTCGAGAACTAAAACTGCCCTTTGCCTTGAAGCCCTGCAAACTGAATATGAACGACTTGATGTAACTTCAGAGAAATCACCACGACAGCTCATGTGGACAAAGTCTCGTGCCTGCTGCTGTGTGGGATTGTTAACCATCTCCAGACATTTGACCCACAAACCAGAGAAATCTGTTGACTATCTTGCCTGCTCTTGTATCTGAAGATGCTTCGGGCTTGACATCTAGAAATCCTCTCCACTGGCTATTGTCAGGACCCAAAAGCTGATTTCTGTTATGACCTAATCATTAACCATCATTTTCCCCTTTGTTTCCATAGAAATGCCTCTTGTTTGATCCCAATTTCTTGAACCATAGGTTAACCTTCGCAAACACATCTGTATCACCACCTCCAGAAATGAATGTAACGGAACTGATTTGTGGTCAGGACAAAGCAGAGTTCAATGACATGGAACAATTCACAGCTCAACTTTTAGTAGGGAGAACTTCTAGGGAGGTTCCAGAGGGTGGCCAAGTTCTGTAGGGGCCCAGGGCAGGTTGTCCCCAAATATGCCGCTTTGGTATGAAGATTATTTTGGGTTAAAAGTAATAAAAACACAGCAGAATCAAGAGAATTGCTCTGCCTCCTCTGTAACTGCCAAAATTTACACTGGAAGGGAGACCCTGCAACAGGAAGACAAGTATGAATGCCCCCCCCCCCCCATCAAAGGAACTCATCTGCATAATAGAACAATCTTGTTTTTCCAAACATTTCCTTTACATTCTTGCTAATGGGTTTTCTCCCTTTGTGACCTCAGGCCCCTATCTTCTTCCTTAGCCCTTCCAAGCTTCATGTTGCCCCATCATCCTTGGAATTCCTTGTTGGTGTGGATTCCCTTTCTGTACGCCTATGAAATTTGATTTTCTCCTGTGTTTTTTTGTTTGTTTTTGTTTTGTTTTTAAGTTGAGGGCACCTGGCTGGCTCAGTGGACAGAGTATAAGACTCTTGATCTTGGGGCCATGAATTCAAGTTCCATGTTGGGCATAGAGCTTACTTAAAAAAAAAAAAAAGTTGTGTGAACTAATCTATGCTTTTTAATAATTCACCCTGGTTTGAGTTGTCTTTTTGGCACTTGCAACCAGGAGTCCTGAAAAATAAACCTTCTACTGTCTTCTTATCTCCAGTCTGGTTCTCATAACTGCAACTTCCCCGTTGAGTTCAGAGGGGTTGACATAAGATGTAGAAATGGCAGTACAATTTCCCAGTGTAATATCCCATGATGGGTCCCCAGAGCTTGCCTACTCAGGGGAGGCAAGCTCAAAAGTCTTAAGAGAATAAGGAGGCAATGTAAATGAAGGAAGGAGGCCAAGTGGAAGATAATAGGAAAGGGTTCAGTAGGAGAGAAGCACCTTGTTTCCAGCCATTACATTCAGGATGCAAACACTGTGTACTTGCCCAGCAGAACACATCTGGAGGTTGCGTTTGGTCTCTTGGCTCTGGGATCTGCAATTTCTGGCCTATGTCGCAGGTTCAAGCTCCTGCACACAGCCTAGGAGGTCTTTATGACCATGTCTCTGACAACATGCTAAGGCTCATTTCTTGTTGCTAGATGCTTTAGTATTACTAAATTGGTGCAGACATCTTGCTCATTCACTGTTCCTTGATTTTGCTTATGTCATTCCTTTACCTGGAACCTTGGCCCACCCATCCTTTTTATCATCTTCATCTTCATCTCGTGAAATCCTATTTATTCTTGATTATTCACCTGAGATGTTATCAGCTTCAGGGATTCTCCTCTTGGTGGGATAGGTATGCTTCCTCCATGCTTCCACAGTTGGCCTTATACCTCCTTGTCATTGTGCCTGACAGACCCTGTTGATTGCTCACTCACAATGATTCCTTCTTCCGTTTACTTACTGGCAGAATCTGCCTCTTCCTGTACAAAAGCTGAGAAAACCTGACATTTTCTTTCCCAGCCTGCCTTTCAGCTAAGGATTGGGATCATTCTTTTCAAAGAGATTCCTCTCCAGGAAATCCACTAAGGGATTCTTGGAAACATTTTCCTCCATGACAACAAAGGAATAATGGAGAGAACTCCCTGACTTTCCATTTCTGCTGTTGAATGTAGTTCTGCGAGAAGTGATGTTTGGAGCTGCAGCAGCCATCTTGCAACTATGAGGAGAAAGCCAAGAGAATCAGAGAGAGGGTAAAGCAAATCCCTTCTATCCCAGAGCTGCTGAACCACATTAGGAGTTGTCTCCCTCACCCTTTTTGATATGAGAGATATAGTAATAATCCCCTGTTGCCTATGTCACATTTTCAGAGATATTCTGTTACTTTCAGGTGAGTGCATTCTAAATGATTCAACATATATTCATGTTGTCTTTGTGCCTCCTCTATTCTGTAAGTTATTTGTGGCAAGGGATGATCTTATACTCACCTTTGTATCCCTGATGTCTAGCCCAGGGATGTTCATTGAAATAGTGCTTATTTATTTATTTTTTAAATAACTTTTCCACTAAGAGCTACAGTAAACAGTGTGTGCCAGACAATGTCTGTTCTATTTAGGAAATAGGCCTTCAGTGTAGGGGAGTAAGAAATATGTCAGTGAGTCTTATATGGGTAACCCCTGGGGATTTATGGGAAGGATCTGATACAAATGTTATGTAATCTCAGTGACTAGTGCTATTCACATTGTTGATTCAGACCATATGAAAGCTTACTACAAAGCTCAGCATGAATGTCAGATGAAAGCGTGGTGCATTGATTGGAGAAGGAAAGGGGTAGTGGGTGCTTACAGCCCCCTCCTTCATGCTACGCCTTCTCAACTCCTGCTGTGGTCCCTGAGGCCCCTTCCTGACCCCATCCCTGGGTCAATGGGACAAAAACGATAGCTGCTTTCATAAACTCAAATCCATCAAACACTGTGGACTTCTCTGGGTCCTTAGTGGCTGCCTAAACTCTGTTATTAAAAGTTGGAGGTTGCCCTTAGCTTCTTGGAGGTTTGTGAGATTCCATTTTTATTGAAGTGTTCAGAGCATTTTACCAGCTTTAGCTAAAAATGGTGCAACGAATCAAAAAAGGCACAGTTACTTTGGAGAATCCATTTGGCAGCCCCAGTCCCCTAAGTACATACATTTAATTTTATGGTTTGTTACACAAATCAGTTGAACTTGTCATAGCAGAGAAAGCCCATGTATTTTGGAAAGGCCTGTAAATTAAGAGCATTCTTATATAGGGCTGGTGCTATTTTGTTTTTATTAATAAGGGAGGAAAATCACTTTAGATTTCAGTATTGACTCACAGAGAAGCCATTCCCCTTGCCACGTGTTCACATCCATGTTACCTTAAGTCTAATCTCCTCAGAGCTTCCTGACTGGAATTTAGATAGTAGAGTTAGATTCCCATGTGATCTAGAGTCTTGGGAATTTGGAGCCTTCCTAGCCAGGAAAGTGACTTATACAATAGTGCTGTAATGGTGGTGGGTCTGTGTGTGGGGTGGGATGGAGAGGACTATAGTGATAATATTATGCCTAAGTCTTAATGATCATGCGCAAGAGAAGTCCAGTGTCTGAGTATATGTAGGGTGTGTGTCTTCTAAGGAGAGGAGGTTAGATTCCATTCTCATTTTTTCGTGACCACAAGTTTGCTTCCCTTTAGTTCCAGAAAAGCAAATATAATTCTCTCAGCCTGGATGAATTACAACTCATGGCCACCAAGCTGTCCTATGTCCTCAAACTCTTGGTTACGTTCCCCTCACCTGTATAGCTTCCCTGAATCCTATGCTTTCTCCAAGGCAACAACATCTTTGGAGGCCCCTCAATTTCATTATGTTCTCCCATGCCCCTGGTAACTCATGATGGAAAGATACTTTTTGTTTTTTCTTTGATCAACCACACAATTTGAGATCTTCACACTGTTACCTTCATGTTATACCTTCTTTGTGGCCCATGCTATCCGATTATCCATCCATCCATCCATCCATCCACTCATCCGTCCACCTACTCACACACCCTCCATCCACCCATGTGCCCATTCACTCCCCAAGTATCCCTCCACCCAACTTCCATCCATCCATTCGTCCAACTACCTACCCACCCACCCATCCATCCATCCAACAAATATTTTTTAAAAGATTTTATTTATTTACTTGTCAAAGAGAGAGAGAGAGAGAGAGAGAGCGAGAGCGAGCACAAGCAGGGGGAGCAGCAGGCAGAGGGAGAAGCAGCTTCCCTGCTGAGCAAGGAGCCTGATACTGGACCCTATCCCAGGATCATGACCCGAGCTGAAGGCAGCTGCTTAACTGGGTCACTCAAGCATCCCTCAACAAATATTTGTTGAGCACATCCTATCTGCCAGGAATTTTCTAGGAACTGAGGATACAGTGGTGAACAAGCCAGGCAAGACTCTATTGTCACAGACTTTACATTTTCTCTGGGGGACAACAATAAACAAACACTAAATGTAATGTCAGATGGTGAAAGTACTGTGAAGAAAAATGTGGCAGCCATGAGAATGGGCCTCTCTGAACTCATACTGCAGGTGGGGCATAAAGTGACTGAGAGACCCTCAGCCACTGTATTCTGAACTCCATCACTGTGTTTGACTGGGACCATGCTTCTCAGGACTGCTCTTCACTAATCACTGAGCATGGCAGGGACACAAACAGATGCAGGACTCAGGGAAGGGACGCTTGAGCTAGGATACTCTCTTGGTCTTGCTTAAATTTTCTTATAATTGTGCTGTGGTCTAAGACTCCTTACCTCCTCTCCCTCCTGTATCTTCCCCTCCTCCCACATTCTCCTTACTTCAGATGCAGCCCTTCATTGTAGCCTGCCAGCTCTCCCAGCCCATCTCATGTCCCTTCTTTTACTTTCTCTTATGTTCCCTCTGATAAATGTTTGCATTTTTTCTCCCATGTTGGCATCTCTTTCTCGGAGGACCTGGGCTGACACATGACTGACGTAGCCTGAAAGAGGAGGCTGTGACTTGGGGTTGGAGTTACTTTGGATAAGTGATAGGAAAAGCCTTTCAGAAGAGGTGACATTTGTTTAGGAACTTGATTGGAGGACAGGATGTTTCATGCAAACACCTAGGGGAGGTGCACTTGGGCAGAAGGAAGAAGAGCACATGTTGAGGCATAAAGACCAGGGTTTTTGAGGGGAGGGTCCCTAAAACTACTGGGTGGAGAGGGAGAGCAAACAGGTCTCCGGGTCCCCTTCAAACTCCCTGCCATTTCTAGTGGCTCTAACTTTATCTGCTTTGCATATTTGGCTTCCCCTAAGATTTCAGACGAACAAAGACCTCCAAGTTTTAAATATAAATACTGGGAAAATCCCTGCTTAGGATGAAATCTGTGATCTCTGCCCTCTTTTATACCTCAATCTATCAGTCCATTGTCCGTGGAGAGAATAAGTAGGAGAAAAAATTACCTCCATTTGGAAGGCTAATTGTTCCATGGAGATACTGGATTAGTTCGGGACAGGTGTGGATAAGGGGAGCTGGAATTAGTGGTTAAAGGCTGGATGCATAGAGGCCAGTGCAGAGAGTAGGGAGGCCCTGGAGTGGGGCAGCAGCCAGAGGAGACCAGGAATGTATCAAGTAGGAGGAGGTGGGTGGACAAAGGACTGCCATATGTGCTAAGCCTGTGGAGAGTGTGGGGCGTAAAGGGTTGTCTTCCTTGTGAGTTGGAGAAGTGTTTAGAGAAGCTGTGGGGGATAACAGCTGTATTCAAGAACTTTGGTTTTATATGTAAAATGTTAATATTGCCCAGGAGAAAGGTGACAGATTTTACCTGTTGCCAGAGAGGTTAGTAACTGAATTTATAAAAATCTCCTGGCGCTACCTTAGTGGTAAAGCTTTTCCTTCCCCCACACTGAGTTTTCAGTAGAAAGAGAGACCAATAGCAGCAACGCCAAGACAGCTGCGTATGAGAGGATTTCTTTTTCTTTTTTTTTTTTTTTTCACCAGTCCTTTATGACTGCGGAGAGAAGCCAGAACCACGGACAGGAAAGTGAGTGTGAAGATGTGCACTGAGATGAAGTTGTGTTCACCCAGCGAAGATGCAGCCATCTTTGAAGTGTGCTTTTGAATTAATTTTATTTATTAATAAAAGGCTCAACTATGGCTAAAACATACAAGAGTGTATTGTCTTAGATAAAAGAAGTTTGAAGGTAAGTACTGGGGGCTGCTAGGACAGCTCCATGAATTGTCAGACACCCACACATCTTCTTTCTGCTCTGCCACGTGTATCTTCCATCCTTATGGTCCAAGATCACTGCTAAAGCTCCTGCCATCACATCCAAATTCTAGGCAGCAGAAATGAGGAATGGAAAAAGGCTTGCCCTTTTCCTGTTAAGCAGCCATTCAGGATAACACATACAACATTCCTGCTTATGTATCATGGGCTAGAACTTAGTTTCATGGGCACACCTCAGGGCAAGGTAGACTGAGAAATGAATGATAATGTTCTTAGTTTAAAATCTGAGTTTTGGTTCATAAAAGGAGAAGAGGAGAATGGCTTTCAGGAGGCACCTTGCTGTCTGAGTAAATTAATGAGAAGTATACATACCTGAAATGGCATATAGCATTCATTCATTCACTAATTCCTTCATTCATGAATAATTTGCTTATTACGTCAACAAATATTGAGTCCTTAGGTGCTAGGGACCTGAGAACGAATAGGGCACCGTTGTCTGCAGAGTGCTCTCTAAGTGTGCAGAGAAAAAGGCAATGACATGTGAGAGGGGCCCTGACAGATGAATCTATGTCCAGTGATAGCCAAAGCAAAGCATTTAGTGCTGGTTGGGCTGGGTGTTTGCAGAAAAAGAGACACGTGCACTCGGACTTGGAGAATGAGGAATTCTCCAAGTGCAGATGGGCAAAAAGCACTCTGGGTGGGCGGGCTGGAAAGATTGGCAGCATCTGCAAAGTCCCGTTGGTGTGAAATAGTATGTCAGACCCATTTGGAAACTGCAAGCATAGCCAGAGAGAACTAAAGAGATGGACAATGAAGCCCTTTTGTGTTCTGTTGAAGACTTTTGAAAAATGCTTTTCCACTATAGTCTGATCTCAAAAAAGAACTGAAGGCCATCTAAGACATTTGTACTTTATCCTGTAGGTAACAGGGAGCCACCAGCGGGTTTTGGCCAGTGGAATGTGGACTGAAATAAGTGTGTCAGTTCTGAGACTCAGGAGGCACCATTGTTTCTGCTCGCCCTTCTGGGACCTTCTGGAACCCCAAGACCAGTTCTTGGGGTTCCTCCGGTGTGGGCTCCAGAATGAGATGTATGAGGCAGACTTGAACTTGATGAAGAACTAGCCCAGCCACCTCTAAAGCTGTGAGCAATATACAAATTTTTTTTGTTTGTCTCATGGATTGGTGATTGTTAGGCAGGAGCACTGCAGTAGAAGCTTGCTAATATACCTGGTAATTAAATTCCTCTCTACCTTGTCACATTACGTGCTAGACTGGGAGGGAGGTGGGTAAGGCCACGCCTACCTGGTTGGTAGACCAGATGGCCTCAGAGCTCATGTGAGAGAAATGCTGCACAAAAGTGGTATTCCCCAACCAAGGCTCATCTGGATGGAAGAGCTGGCACCCAGGGGAATGCCAGGGTTGGTTTAGCTCAGGACTTCTCAACCTCAGCGATACTGACATTTCGTTGTGGGGGACTGTCCCGTGCATAGAAATTTAGAAGCCTCTCTGGTGTTTACCCACTAGATACTGGCGACACTCCTCTTCCCAGTCTGAGACAGCCAAAAATGTGTCCAGGCGTTGCTAAAAATCACTCCTGGTTGAGAACCACTAATTTATCTGATCTGGATTCAGCCTTTCAGTAAGGTAAGAACAGGAAACGATAACAAATGACGTTATTTATTGATCACTTACTGAATTTGAGGCTTCTTGTTAAGTACTTTTAGTAACTGATCGAATTTAGAAAGTGTATTTGTTTGTACTGGTATTGCCATTACGAAGTATCACAGACTGGGTGACTTAACAGAAATTTATTGTCTCATTGTTCTGGAACCTGGAAGTTTGAGATCATGGTGTCAGCAGTGGATCTTCTGAGATTTCTCTCCTTGGCTTGGAGATGGCTATCTCCTCAGATGGTCTTTCCTCTATGTGTTGTCTGCACCCTAAGCTCCTCTTTAAGGATTCTGGTCATATTGGATTACCCTAATGACCTGATTTTAACTTAATTACCTCTTTAACACCAATTCTCTAAATGCAGTCACATTTTGAGATACTGGCAGTTAGGAGTTCAACATATGAATTTAGGGGGAACACATTCAGCCATAACAGAAAGTCTACAAAGGAGGAGAACCAGAGGTGGGGTAACACTTGCTTCAGTAACACAATTACTGTGTAGGGGAGCCAAGTCCAACTCTAGAATCTGTGCTTTTGACTATACTCCATACCATCTCCCCAAGAAATTAATCCTGTGAAAGAATCAGGAAGGGAGACACTATACAAATGTATACAATGAATTCTGTATATGTGTGTTATAGTGAGAGGAGCTATGCAGATTGTAGGAAATATTCAACCTCTGCCGGACTGGTCTGGACCACTCAGTCCTCCTCAATGAAAATGTATTTCTGGACCCTGTGCTTTTTTAAGATTGAGATAAAAAGCCTTAAACATTTCTACCTGTTAGTCTAGCAATCCCATTCCTTGGAATTTATCTTTAGGAATGAAGCAAATATGTGTACGAAGACTTATGCATAAGATATTTGATTTTAGCGTGATTTGCAAGAGCAAACATTGGATAGATATTGGATAAATAAATTACAGCATGTCCATATGGTGGAATGCTCAACTCATAGATGAGTATTTTCTTCCAAGGGAAACCCTTCATGATATATTATTCATTGAAGGGAAAATATTTGGATACCATATAGAGTACGATCCGAATTTTTGCAGTTGTGTATGTATGTCATCATCCCACTGAACAAGGAGGTACTTGTAGGATCTACCAGAAATATGTTGTATTCTTGGCTTCCTGTGGTCCTACCAGACTTGCCCTGCAGTGTTTATCCTGTGCCCTGATGGAACTGTAGCAAGTCCCAGGGCTTTTGTCCCTCTTACCTAAGGAAAAGGCATCCACTCCCTACTCTCACAAAAACCCAGTCTCCACTAATTAGTATGTCCTCTTCAGTGGGAACACTGTCTCTCCATCTTCACTGAAAATGAGCATTTATCTCCATTTCCTTTCTCAGTTGCATCAGGCTGGCCCCTGTAGTGAGAAGGGGTGTGGGGCTGTTGTGTCTCTTTCTCTTCACTGGGTGCTTCCATTCTCCCCCCACACTTCCTTTAGGGCTTCCTCTGGTTCCTCCAGAACTGGGATGAGGGAGAGGAAAAGAAAGAGTCAGGAAAAGACTCATCAGACTGGCGTTATTTTAGCTACCTGGGTTTTCTTGTGCCTTCCTTCCTGGGTCCTTGGCAGCTGGTCCCTTCCTGTTCCTGGTGGGCACCTGAGGTTTGCTTGACCAGGAGCTTGTGTCTCTTCTGGTTGTTCCTGCACGACTTCTCCCTCCCCTGCTGCCGCAGCATCTGGCTAGTTCTGGCTCACGGAAACCTTCACACATGTTTTGCGTTGACGACTTGGGGGAAGCGAGCCACCTTCAACACAACCTCTCCTCGCACTACCCGTAGTGCCACTAGTCGGCCACAGTCACTGGCCCTTTGGGTTCCTCAGTGTGATCGGGCACCAGTCTACTGATTTCCACATGCTCCAGGGAACAAGCATCGAGCCTTCTAGGAGGTCTTGTTAAAGCCCCTTTGCCTTGGACGGAGCCCACACAGGAGGGGTGGGAATCTGGACACCGACAGCTCACTTCCCAAATCCTTACCTAACACCAACCCCTATCTCTGCTGCACTGACTTCTTTAAGTTTCCAGAGGTGGGTAGATTGGGATTTTTTTTTTTA
The DNA here is from genome assembly GCA_004024625.1 of Mellivora capensis. Lineage (NCBI taxonomy): Eukaryota > Metazoa > Chordata > Mammalia > Carnivora > Mustelidae > Mellivora > Mellivora capensis. The sequence continues at coordinate 111,414 of PISX010000857.1, read as the reverse complement.
ATAAACTCTATCTCAACATGGGGCTTAAACTCAAAACCCCAAGATCAAGAGTCGCATGCTCTACAAAGAGAGCCAGGCAGGCACCCCTAAATTGGGCTTTTACAACCTAAGTCTAAGACAACCTGTTGTCTTACCCTAAGTCCTGGTGGTCTTACTCCTCACTTTGAAATGGAAGCAGTCAGCTCTTGTCTTGGAATATCAGCTGATGCGGAAACAGAAAGAACTTGCTTTTCACATTCTGCTTTTGCACAAACAGAATAAAGAGACAGTAGACACATCAGTCTTGCAGAGGCATGGCGGGGAGAGAGAAAGTTGGGGGTCTGGACGGAATGATCTTCAGGGTCCCTTCCAGTCTGGACATTGTATGGCAGGCTGGCAGGGAATGCAAAAAAAGTGTCAATTATATTCACTGACCGTGATGTTGGAGAGGTGAGACACTCACAGAGCACGACAGCGGTAGACCATCAAAAATGTTCTTGATGATAATAAATGTGAGGACATTAAGTGTGAATAATCGAGTGCTGAATGTAGAGGACAAGCTTCATGTCTCCGAGAACAGAGGTGAGTCAGCTCCCTGCTGCAGAGGGTGTGTGAGAGGAGGTAGATGGAAGTTGAACTTGGAGGGATGCAAGGGGAGACACACCTCACTGTAGCCTGCATGGCTCTCCTCTCAGACTTTGTCCTTACTTGTTCTCCTAAATGCCACCCTGCCAGGAAGTCCTTCTCCATCCCTGAAGCTGGAGGTAAACGGGTCATCTCTCCTCACCACTGCATTTGATTCATGCTTCTGTCTGCCCCAGTGCATGGCAGGTTACACAAGCACGTGGCTGTTTTTCTGTCCCAAGGCACTGAGCTCGCTGTTGGCTGAGTCAGCATCAGGGTTGGTGTTCTGGGTTCTGACTACAGGGCTCTCTCCAGCCCCTCCTCCCAGGTGTCTCCAGCAGCCTGGAAAACGCTTTGCTGGATATTCCAACCCTGCTGGCATTTGCGATCAGGGATGTGTACTCAAATCCATCTTGTGTGTTTCCAACTCAGAGCCTCCTAGAAGGGAGGTGCTCCCGGGAGACAAGGAAGGCAGCTGCAGAAAGCTGTCGTCCCAGCGCTGGTCCTGCTGGGAGGGCTGGCACTACCTGGCCCAGCCACCTTCCCTTCTGTGTCTCTTCATTGAGCAGTTGGCCTGCATTTCAAGCAGACCTGGGCTTGCTGCTGGCCATGGAGACGGACTCCTGAGGTAGCTCTCCTCTACGGGGGGCAAGGTGCGGGCCTGGCCTTGGCCTGATTGAAGCTCCACTTCCCTGCCAATGCTGTGTACAGAAACTGGCTGTTTCTGTTTTGAATTATCACATTTTGCAGTTGAGCCTGCTCAAACCCTCGTGTTGGACAGGATGGAAACCAAGCCTTGGGGAGGGGGAGGGGTGTGATGGCCTTGTCATGCATCTGCTTAGCAAGGGGGTGTGGCTACTACATGGGCCAGCAGGACAGACTTCTGAGTCTGCTCCCACTTTGCCCAACTGCCACCTGCCCTGGGGAGAGTTCCCTGCTCCTCTGGCTAGTTAGATGCTCCAGCGTGTCCCATGCGATCGCACTCAGGCTTCCACGGCAGGAGCCTTCCACCAAGCCGTTGTCTCCGGATGGCCAGGACCATGCGTCTATCATCCCCTTGTGGGGGCTGCACTGGCAACAGAGCTGGCTTTTCTATAGGAAGTCAGGCCCAGTTCTACCTGCGGACCATCCTTCTTTCCCCCTTTCATCACGGTGAAGCCTCAGAAGGCTGAGTGGTTTCTTCTGAAAACACCTCCCTCTTAACACCAGGAGGGCAGCCCTGCCGGGGGCTGCCAGGAGTTTCTGGCCAGTGTCCCAGTGCAAAGGAAAACTGGCTGAGAGTCTAGAACACTGCCAACCGGTAGAAAAATAATGTGAAAAAAGGACAAAGAAACAGTGAAATTTAATAATATATTTTATTGAACCCAAGATATCTAAAATACCATTTCCACATGTGATCAATACAAATCATTATGAATGAGACAGTCGGCCTTCTCCTCCTCCTCCTTTTTTTTGCACTAAGCACTCAAAATCTGATACGTATTTTATCCTCACAGTACATCTCAATCTGGACACTCCATTTTCATCAAAAAATACTTGGTGTGTATTTCAATTTTATAAAATTTGCAGTTGAAAAAAACAGGTTCACCCACCCACGTAGTTCCAAACGTACTTAAAGTTTTCCAATAACTGAAGCAAGTGTCTGTTTTTAAATTTAGTTTAGTTTAAATAAAATACAATTTCAGTTCCTTGGTCACGTTAGTCACTTCTCAAGAGTACTTTTCAGGTTCCAGGTGGGCTCCAGAAGGTGGGCTGGGAGGTAAGGGAAGAAGTGATTGAATCAGGGAAGAGAGCCCAGTGGCTTCCAAGGATGGTGACAGCTTCAAGTCATCACTCATTTTCCTTAAGGCTTTAGGGGCTAAAGGCTGAAGGCAGTCAGGTGAGAGGCTCAGCTAACTTCCCGGACAGACTTCAGTGGGATTTCCCTTCTTTGCATTTTCAGCAGCATCAGGAAGCCTGGACGGTGGTGTCTTGCTGAGGGGACTTGGGGGACTGAAACTCTGGGGAGAGACTCCTAGGTCCTTCCACCTCAGAGAAGAGCTGGGGGCTGAGGAGGCCCCTGGAGCGGATGGAGGGAGCAACTGCTCCTCCTACTGGGAACCTAAGGAACAGCAGGCTTCGTCGGCTGCCAGGTTGACAAGGCTGCCTTTTGTAGACTTGCCTTTCAGGGGATGGAGGCAGTGATCCAGTCATGGTGGGCAGGGAACCAAGAAAGACTGGATCTTTTTTGGGTTATGAAGTCTTGAAATACAGAGGCCTTGACCTTGGAAACATAGAAATGCTAGTGCAGAAATGAATCTTAGAATGCAAGGATAAGAGGGGCATTCAGCGGGCTCAGTCGGTAGAGCATGCCACTCTTGATCTCAGGGTCCTGATCAAGCCCCAGGTAGGATGTAAATGGAAAGTAAAAGTTTTTTTTCTTCCCTCGAATATCGTTTTAAAGCTCTCAGAGCACCTGGCATTTAGTAGCTGTTCAGGAAATGTTAGTGTGCGACTGATGAAAGTGGACAAGAAAACTAATAGCAATGAAAACAGTATTATCATTATTTTTTTTAAAGATTTTACTTATTTTTGAGAGAGAGAGAGAGAGAAAGAGAGAGAAAGAGCATAGGCATTTGCCGGGGGTGGGGGGGCAGAGAAAGAAGCAGACTCCATCTGAGCAAAGAGCCTGATGTGGGGCTTTCTCCTAGGAGCCTGGGATCGGGACCTGAGCCAAAGGCAGATGCTTAACCGACCGAACCACCCAGGCACCCCCAAAACAGTATTATTAAACCACAAACCAAATGGGTGATGTGTGAGGGATGGGGTCAGTGGGCCGTCAAGTGTGGCCTCCTCATTCAACAATGTTGCTTTCTGGATATGATAGCTTTGAATGTTATTTAATTCAGACACTTAGAAAAAAACTTAGAAAAATTCAAACATTTAGAGAAGGGTCTCTAATTGGGTTATTCTGGGAGCCACTGTAAGCAGAGACCTCGTGGTAGTGGGGTAGACAGTGACTTGCTATTGGGGGCCTCTGGACAGCAATTGGGGTACAAGGGCTGGTGTCAGGTTTGACAGATGTGGCCCTGGGACAGTTAGCTCTGAGCTGGGGTCTCTCCTTGGCAGATGGCTTGAGTGACTTTGAGCCAATTCAGTGGCTATCCAGGCTAGCGGATGGGCCTTAAAGAGGATGAAAAAAGTCTTCATTCTCAAGGAATCTGCCCTGAGATTGTCCTTGAAGACAGAAGGGTAAACCGTTAAGCAAAACTGTAGTGCAGAGTGTGATGTCTAGTTGATGGCAGATTTTCTTGGGGTCCAAAGAAGGGGTCGGCAAAGAACAGGCTGCAGGCCAAAGCCAGCCCAGAGCCTGTTTTTGTAAATGGAATTGTGTTGACCCCACAGCGGGCTGGTTTGTTTGTGTGTTGTCTGCGGCAGCTTTCGCCCCCTACTGGCAGAGTTGAGGACTTGCAGAGAGCGAATGGCCCTCGGAGCCTAAAGTGCTTGTTATCTGGCCCTTTAGAAAAAGTTTTTGGGCCCCTGGTCTAAAGGAAGGAACAGCAATTTTCAGTAGAGACGAATGTTGGAGCAGCTTCTGGGAATAAAGAGCCCAAGAAAGGGAATTCTGGACACAGGCCTAGTGGCCTGACTCCGGGACACTCGAACAGGCCAGGATCCGTGGGTCCTTCAAGCCTCTCCTCCCTTCTGAGCAGAAAGCAATTCAATCAATTTTTCTACACCTTGTAGAAGAGAAAGAGAGAGAGGATGAGTGAGCCCAAGTTTGTAAATGCTTCGAGAGTACCATGAAAAAAGCATCCATTAATCAAAAGACATTATTTCTATTTTATTGTTAAGTGGATGCTAATTTTCTTTTTTTCTTTGCAGCCCTGGCTGCCAGTTTCCTTCTTCCTGTTGTTCTGCCTTGGAAAACCAAACCATGCCAGACCCAAAACTAGGCATTACCACCACAGACCGCAAATGTGTTTACTTCAAGAAATGTATTTCCATTCTTTTTCCCAATCCAAATAGGAGCAAATAGGTTCAGATAGACTGCACGAGGTCCAGACTTGAAAAGGTTTACAGGATGTGAAAAGAGATGGCTCCCTTCTATTTTTAGGCTCCCCATTCCTCACTTTGGAGGCAGCGAAAGGCACCCACCTCTTGCACTGTGTATCCTCCCTGAGATATTTGAGGCAGGAAGAAATATCTATGCACACACGTGTTTTTTTCTTCCTTTCAACACAAATGATTATCTCCTATACATACCATTTCGCAATTGGCTCTTTCCCCTACTAATGCCTTTCGGCAAGTATTTCACACCCATACACATAGAACTTCCCCATTCTCTTCTTTGTGGTTTCGTGTTCCATCCCATAGAGGTACCATATTGTATTTCACTAAGTGTCTCAGTGGCTAATAGTGACAGAGGCCCTCTTTGTTACCAACAAGGGCTGGGTAGCATTGCTGGGCTCAGGGGATGGGGTCAGTAAGAGTGTCTAGGTAGAAGTTCATCCTACTGATGGCTTTAAAGATGTCCCCTTCTTGGTCCTCCGTAAGGCCAGGTTGGGGGAGAGGGGCATTACGTCCCAGCAGTCACGCTCACAGCGTCCTTCTGCCTGCTTTGGCTGCCCGTGGGATGAACTCTGTCCCTGGGATCGCCCTGCCTCAGACCGCTGTGGGAAACACACATACTCAAACTGGACATCAAAGGCAAGATTATTCTGATGTGGATGGATCGGGGGTGGCGGTGACATTCGGCAGGCATATTAGTCATGGCTTTTTACTGAACGTTATAAATACCTACCTCACACTAGCTTCAGCAAAAAGGAAGACTGTGGACTTATAAAGGCAAACCAGGTGACTGGGGAGTTGTGGCAGACATCTACCCAATTGTTGCCTACCCAATGCACATTCTCTCCATCTTCTCGATGTGCCCAACTAAAAGCACTCAACTCTTGAGGCTCCCTTGCAGCTTGGGGTGGTCGTGTGACCCTTTTCTGATGTAAGTAGATATGTACGGGTGGCACGTCTGGGAATCCTCTCACTTAGCTGGCTTATGCTTTCCATCCTCTTTGCCTGGAATGTGGATATGAGACCTAGAGATGCAGGAGTCATCCTGGGAGATGAGGAGAGCCAGGTGACGAGGACAGTGAAGCAAAATGGCAGGAGAGGGCTGGGTCTCCGGTGTCACCAGGGAGGCTGCAAACCAGATCTCACCTGCCAGCCTTTCAATCACATGCCACCTGAGAATAACGAACTCCGCTTTGTAAGTCCTGGAGTTGGGCTCATATTACACATAGTTCAGCGCAGGCCAGCTCTGATTCCGTGCACCTGGGTCCTGGGATTTCAGCACCAGGTTTCTCATTCTCTTTAGTTCATTCTTCTAGAATCCCCGATGGGGCAAGGGACTTGGCACCAGAAGCTCTGGAAAGCATTCTGGTAGCTTCCAATCCAGGGGAAAGAGGGAGCTACCGTTCTGATCCCAAAAGGGAAGAAAACACATCCGGAGAAGAAATGTGATTGGTCTGGAGGATACTCATTAAACCAACGACAGTGGACAGCGGGAGGAGGTAATAGGACTGACCAGGTCTGTGCCATCTAAGCTCACCTGGAAAAGAGAATGAGAAGCAGTTTCCAAAGGAGGAGAGGGGTACTCTTTTCAGGAGGGCGGGAAGGTGGGAGGACCGATGAAATAACAGATGGCTCTCTAGCAGGCACTGAAGGGTTAGACTTGCAGAGAGGAGAGGGAAACACATTTCAGGGAGACAGTCCCCTCCCCAGGAAGTTAGCCACCCCTCTCTCCACTCCATAAACTCCCTTGCTTTTTCTCACTGTAGCACCTGTCACTGTGTATCGATATCTGTCTCCTCCTGGTACCTCCTCAAAAGTGGGTGCTTCATCTTACTGATCCTGTATCCCTCCCACCACTGGTGTATAGTGGTCACTCAGTGTGTATGAATGAATGAAGGGACAGCAGGAACAGAGACACAGAGGATGGAAGTCACCTCTGGTTTGGTTGGCATCTTGGGTATGTGATTTTAAAAAACCCATAAATCCTGGGGCTCCGGGTGCTTTAGTTGGTTGAGCATCTGACTCTTGATTTCTGCTCACGTCATGATCTCATGGGTCATGGGATCGAACCCCTCACTGGGCTCCGGGCTCTGAGTCTGCTGTAGATTCTCTTTCTTTCCCTCTCCCTCTGCCTCTCCTCCTGCTCGCATATGCACTCTATCTGTAAAATGAATAAATCCTTAAACAAAACAAAACAACCCACCAGTAAATCCCAAGGTGGGTTAGGGCTAGATTGTAGGGCAACCTTGAATGTTAGGCTAAGGTGTTTGGGTTTGTGTTATGGAAGTAGGGAGCCATTGAAAGCTTCTGAGCCAGGGCATGGCATGATCAGAGTTGCTGTGTCCTGAGTCTAGATCCTTTTGACCTCTGGCGGCTGTCTTTATTTTCCATTCTCTGGGTTCTCCAAGATTCGTCTCGGTCTGGCTCTTCATCTATCTCCGCTGCCTTTGTCCATGTTACCCACCATTGCTTCTCCCTGCCCCATCTCTTTCACCAGTCAGTTCTGGGCTGATTCTGATCTTGGCTGTTCTGGCTGGAGAGGATGGTTTTCCCTGACTGGTACCAACTTGGTGTCCTAAGGAAGATTCCACCTGAGCAGCTCTTGTCTGCCCTCTTCTGGGCACTAGTGGATACAGCTACCTGCTCTTTGGAACAGGATATAAACAGGTCACAGCCTCCCGATGTGACTAGTCTTCTTATATCTGCCCCCAGGTCTTCCCTAATGACTGAAAAATCAAAGCAGTAGTTATTGTTGTAGTTTTTTTTTGAGTGACAAACATATGTGTAGGTTTGTCTGGTGATAACTACTTATAGAAAATGCTTCTGACTTCCCACTGTTCTAGTTATCTTTCATTGTGGGCTCCAAGGGCTATCGTAAGAACATTAATTTTTGCTAATTTACATGCCTATTCTAATAATTTGTCTGAACAGAGGTCGTTTTAGTTCATTACAACATTGAAGAGGTAATACATTTGAACTTTATGAAAATGTAAGCCTTGCATTTTCATATTCCCTTCGAGAACAGTCTTCCCAATAAATCCCACCCTAGTGCTTTCATCTGAGTACAGAAGTCCATAAACATATTTTTATTGTTTACAATAGAATCGAAGCAATGTCCTAATTAATGATTTTTACAAGAGGTAATTTCTGTTTACAGAGACCCTGGGTCTGTAACATGGATCAGAAACCATCTCTGGGGTTTTTTGATCTCATAACATGATGGATACACATCCCAACAGCACACCTGATTGGATTCTTGGCCTCACTGTAGGTGATGGAATTATTTTTTTCTGAATATGTGGTTTTCTCTTAGGCCAAGGCTAAGTCTTTGCCTTCCCACCTTGGTTAGTGGACTCATTCAAATGCCTTGGCTCTAGATCCCACAATTTCTGCATGGTCCCAAGACCACCTCTCGCTCTCTTGGATCCACATTTTGAATTCCTCCTTTCCTATCCCTTCAAGTCCAGCCCTTCCCTCAAGACCTACTTTTAATATCTTTCCCCCAAAATTCCTTCCCTGCATCCTAATCTCTTCTAAACGCTAACCCATCTATAGTTTTTTGCATATATTGAACAGAAGTCATGCATTATCTTATGACATCTTTTTACTTTTTAATGAATCATTATTTATAAAATTGTATTGCCATTTAAGTTTCCAGAAGTTTATGTCCCATGTCTTTCCCTGAATAATAAAATCTTTAGTGCCAGAAACTCTATCTTACACTAGGTTGTTTACCCCACAGAATGCTGACTATCTATTGCTACATATTCAATAGTTGAGCAGCAAGTGCTGCTGATTGATGGGTTGTTGTATCATTTGCCTATCCTAGCTCTAATTAGTATACTTTCCTGAGAACTATTTACAACAGACAGATTGGCTCAGGCCATCATTAACACTTCCCTGAAATATTTTCATGCATTTAGATGCTTTGAAAAATGTATTGCCCAAATGGTGCTATGTGTCTATGTGTGCACATAACAAAGGGAAGCCAAATTAAAACCATCTTTTTAATTCACTGTTGATGCATGATCATTTTAAAATGTAGCTTTCATTTGCATCAAAGTTATGCACTTACATAATTTTAGGAGTTGTCTTAGTCTGCTTGGGCTACCATAACAAAATACCGTAGACTGGGTGGTTTAAACAACAGACATTTATTTCTCACAGTTGTGGAGGCTGAGAAGTTCAGGATCGTGGTGCCAGCAGATTTGGTTCCTGATGATGGTTCATTTTTGGCTTCCCTTCTCTCTGTGTCCTCATATGGCAAAAAGGGAGAGAGAGAGAGGGAAGGGGAGAGGCTGAGTGAGATCTAGTCTTTCTTCCTCTTTTTATGAGGATACTGATCCCATCATGGGGACCCCCACACTCATGGCCTCATCTAACCATTGCTTCCCAAAGGCTCTACCTCCAAATACTATCTCATTGGAGATTAGGGCTTCACTACATTAATGTGAGGGGACACAGACATTCAGTCCATAACAGGGTTCACAAGGTGCTCTACAATACAGCAGCTTGTCCTTGCTCCACCATTCCCCTGTTTTCTACACTCAACGTGTTTAACTATTTTAGACATTTATTTTGATGTTATCTCCTTATCTCTAAACTATGATTATACTACTCCTTTTTTCTTTTCTTCTTTCAGCTTCAGGCATTATCTCTTCTCTTCTCGCTGTGTCAGCTCTCTTTAACCACCCCCACCCTGCTCTATCATGTGCAATTCCTGACCTCCCATCTTTCCATTATCTCACTGTTGTGATTTCGTAATTTTGCTTATGTTAATATTTAGTGTGTATATTATCCTGTCTATATAAACACTATTCACAGCTGGACATGATTATTTTTGCTTTCTTTCATGACCGCTAGGTTTTCCTGGAGTTAATAGTTATATTGTGTTTTTCCTCCTTTGCTTTGTTTTCTAACACAAGTTCATCCCAAACTCTCTCCTCAATTGTTTAAATCTCCTCTCAGTTCACTCAGTCACATCAGGTATTCCTACAAGGCCATCTGTTTGGTCTTCTGTGCTCTTCTGAGCTGTTCCAATCTGGACTATTTTCTTTCTAGGCTCAGCGTGCAGCTGTTCTTCTTGGATCTCCTTTCATCTTTGTCCCTGAGATTCCTTTGGCTCTTTCTTGGGTTGATACTTTTATATCCCAGACCCCATATCTTCCTCTCTCTTGGCTTACCTTCTAATTTTGGATGGGAGAATGGGTGCAAGGGAAGTAAATATTTTGAAACCTATAAAGTCTGAAATGTTTGTGTCCCACCCTAACATTGAATCGATAACTTTGTTGGGTATGGAATTCTAGGCTGGAAATGATTCTTCTATAGGACTCTGAAGTCATTGCTCCATTATCTTTTTGTTTCTAATGTGGCTACTGAGAAATCCATAGTCACCCTGATTTCTTGGGTGACCTTTTCTACTTTTTTGGAAACTTTTAATATTGTTCCTTTGTCCCCATTGTTCTGGAAATTCATGGGATAAATTTTAGTATGGACTTGTTTTTATCTATTGTATTTTGTATTTAACATGCTCTTTCTATCTAGAAACTCATGCCTTCCAGTTTTGGGAAATTTCTTGAATTACATTTTTGCATTTTCCTTTCTTCTATTTTCTACATTCTCATTGTTTCTGAAACTTTGCTTATTCAGGTGATGGACTCCTAGACTGATTTTTAAAGTTCTTTTCTATCATATTTTCCATTTCTTTGACTTTCCACTCTACTTTCTAAGATATCTTCTTAATTTTACCTTCTGATCCTTCTGTTGAAATTTTCATTCTATTTATTTGAATTTATAAGAACTCTCTTTTGGTCTGAGGTTGTTTTACTTTTGATCGAATTATTTTTGTTAATGAATACAATAACATCTCCTACTTCTCTGAGGATGTTAATGATAACCTCTTTTCAGTTTGTTATCTTCCTGCATAGTATTCTACAAGTTGCTTTCCCCTCCTCTAATATTTTGACCTCTATTTTTAGAGTTAGAGAATTTTCTTAGGGCCTGGAGATCACTGGTTGATGCTCACATTTTAAAATGGAACACTTAAAAACTAACTGGTAGCTGTGTGTGTGTGTGTGTGTGTGTGTGTGTGTGTGTGCAGGTGGGACCTGTTAATTGTGGACTTCATTAGAATGAATTGCAAAGAGTAACGTGGTTTGGTTGGTTTGATTCTATAGGGGAATTTTGCTGTCAGCACATCCGTGGTTTTTTTTTTTCCTTGAGTGGATAGATTTTTAGTATATTTAAGGAATAGCAAGAAAGGAAATGTACTAGTCAAGGTTTTCCGGAGAAGCAAAACCAACAGTATATCCATTTATCTATCTGTCTCCTGTGTGTGTCATATATATCTATATGTATATACATGTTTATATATTTATTATAAGGAATCAGTTCATGTGATTTTGGAGGCTGAGAAGTCTCACAATCATTTCTCTGCAAGTTGAAGACTCAGGAGAGCCTGTGGTATAATTTGTTTTGAGTCCCAAGGACTGAGACTCAGGAGAGCCAATAGTATAAATCCCAGTTGAGGAGTAGAAGACCAATGTTACAGCTCAATAGGCAGAGAAGAGCAAATTCTCCCTTCTTCTACCTTTTTTGTTCTATTCAGCCTCTCAATCATTGGATGAGGCCCACCCACACTGGGGAGGACAATCTGCTTTACTCAGTCTGTTGATTCAAGTGCTAATCTGGGAACATCTTCACAGATAGACCCAGAAGATGTTAGCCAAATACCCAGGCATCCTGTGATCTAGTCATGTTGACACATAACACCAATCATCTCAGCCAGTGTGGAGTGAGGGGAGTGAGCAAGAGGAAGATGGGGGAAGGAATGCTGTCAAATGAGCTAGGACTCAATAACAAAGGGGCTTATAGAACAAGATGAGAACAATAAACAACTTCGTTCTAAGTTAAATGGGAAGCCTTTGGAGGATTTTGAGAAGGGAAATGACAAAATCTGATTTACCCTTCAAAATGGCTTCTGTCTAGTATGTAGAGAACTTATTGTGCAGGTGGTGGGGAAGGGCAATGACATTGGACTAGTGAGTCAAGCTGGAAGTGTATTAATCAAGGATGGGCTGAGTAATGCTAAGGCAATAGTTTCATGTTTTGCTGTTCTGCCACACATCATCTCCACTATCTGGAAAGTTGCTGGTCTTATGGGTGAGGCAAAAGAGATTACAGTGAATCACATGCTAATTGTGAACTCTTCTGCCTAAAAATGACACACATCTTTTCCTTTAAATTTCATTGACCAATCAAGTCAAGTGGCTAAGCCTGGCATCATTGGAATGGGGAAATATAATCCTCCACCAAGAGTGGGGAATGCTTGGAAACTGTGGAACAATCTATCACAGAGGCTATTGCATAATCAAGGCAAAAATGAGAATGGTAGCAGTTGAGGTAGTAAAAAAACCCTCAGATTTGAGGCAGAGTTGGGAGGACTTGCTGGTTCAGTAAATGTGAAGCGTGAAAGAAAGAAGAGTTAGAAAATATTCTAGGGTTTTGGTCTGAACACAGTGGTGGATGGTAGTGTCATTTATTGAGTTGGAGAAGACTAAAACAGGGATAGTTTTAAGGGAAAAAAGTAGGAATTCTATTTTGAACACATTGGGTTTGGGATTCCTAATAAGAGAAATGTTGAGATTAAAGATAAAATTTAGGAGTTACCAGCATATAGGCTGCCGTTGAAGCCATGGGACTGGATAATATCACACATAGGAAACCAGAAGGCTGGGACTGAGCTGTGGGGCATGCCCACATGTGAAGTTCGGGAAGAAGAGGAGAGCCCAACAAAAGAGAGTGGAGAGCCAGATTGGGAGGCAGGAAGCAAAGCATGTGGGATGGCCCAGAAGCAAAGGGGGTAAAGTATTTCATAAGGAGAAGGATCCACAGTGTCACTGCTACTGAGATACTCAGATAAGAATTAAGATCCATTGTTGGATTTGGCCAGATGCAGGCACTGGTGACCTCGACATGCCATTGGTGACCCAAGGGTTAAGTCTTATTGGAATGTGTTGAGAAGAGCACACTTGTCCTTCTGACTCAAAGTCTAATTCCTTCCTTAGTTTGCTACAAAGAATGGAAGATTGTCATGTACAGAATGGAGTTGTCAAAAATGTGGGGGAATTAAATAATTTGTACCTTATTCTTTGAGTCACTTAGCATGGGAAAACAACCCACTAAAAACTTGAATCAACCATCTGAGCATAACTGGTTCATTGCCTTTTCTTCTGTGAGTGTATGGAATAAATGTTTGCAGAAATCTCTCTGTTTCTCTCCATCCAGGCTCCAGGCCAACCCTTCATAAATGATGGGGCATGTTATAAATTTGTTAGCTTCCTTAACCATGGAAACACATGGGGAGGCAGGGAAGTAGGATTGGGAAAAATAGAAGCGTCTCATTTACTGTCCAGCATAAAGTACAGGATATAAAACTGCTTCCAAGAGCAATACATTGAATTAAATGAGGTAATTTTACTCCTGAACAACACTCCAAGGGGCAGTCCAAAGTAATAAACCCGACAGCAAAAACCATGAAACCAAAGGAGAAAAAGGCAGGATATGGACAGGAAAAGGAAATGTGCACCTGTTACCCTGTGCATTTTTGTTCAGCCTGTGGGGCATGCCTGCTGCAAACTCTTTCTGGTTGTGCATGAGATTCACCATGGACACATGGGAGGACCAGATGTCACTTCTGTGCCTTGGCCTCAGGTACTGATAGGTCCAAAGCAAGCCAGGTTGGTAAGGCCAGGAAAGCAAGACCAGGGGGTATTTTCTATAAACCTGGAATACTTCCAACATTTTTCAAAGTTCATTGTGATTCTTGCCCCTTTTAATTGTGTGTTCCCAGTCAAAGAGAGTATTCCAAATATTTAAAACTAATAAAGAATAGGCCTTGACTAATTGGAACAGACAACAGACCAGTCAGAATAGAGGCTGTCTGTACCTAACACTTGAGCTGAGTATAAGCTTGTTCTCCATATCTAGTGAGAAGACTAGAGGCCCTGTAGCCAGTAAAAGCTGAGTGCAATCTTAGATGTTTCTTAGAATCCCTTGTAGCTCCCTGTCTTTGAGAAAGTTCAAGCTTTGCTAAGCCTCATTTTTCTCAAATGTTAAAAAAAAAGGTATTTCCTAGTGTGGTCATTTTGAAAATGAAATGAAATGCATTTCAACTGTCTGTTGCTGTCTATCCTATCATCTGAAAACCTAGTGGCTTAAAGCAGCAATGATTTATTATTCCTCATGACTGGGGGATCAAGAAGCCAGGCAGCTCTTGGCTTGGAGGTCCTTCTGCTCCACGTGCTATGGGCTGGGAGTTGCTCACTCAGCTGCATCCATCTGGCACCTGGCTTGGGCTGGAAGGTCCAGGAAGGTCTCACACACACGTCTGGCACCTCACGGCTCCTCCATCTAGCCTCGTTCTTCCTACTGGCTCATCTCCTCATCCAGGGAGCTGAGCTTCTTTAAAGGTGGTAGCAGGCTTCTTGGAGTCAGAGAGGAAGCTGCCTGTTATCTTCAAATTGAGCCTGAGAACTGGAAGGCATCACTTCTGTCATATTCTACAGGAAAAGGTGAATCATGAGGCTAGACAAGATTCAAGGAGGCAGGGAGACCCCACCTCGGGGGGAACATCCTGCATGCACAGAGAGGCAAGGAGTTACTGGTGATCATCCTTGGAGGCTCTTGGCCTCAAAATGAATTACATGAAGGGACCTACTGCAGTGTTTAGAGCCCCCTGCTTGAAATGCCTCATGACTTCCCATGGTTTCAGGCTATTCCCTAGCACAGCATTCAAGGCCTTTGCTGGCCTGCCCCTGCTGTCTAGCCTCATTTCTCAGAGCTCCATTCCTCACAGTTTCTATGCTGGCCACACAAAACTCTACTTTTGTGTCTGCATAGGTTGCTCTCTGAATGAACACACTTCTCCCCCACCGCCAGCACTCCTGTCTAATTCTTGACTCTACTTCAAAACTCTACTTCAAAACTGCTCAGTGGCGCCTCCTCTGGGATGCCTTCTCAACTCCCTGTCTCAGCCTCAGTGTAGGGAAGAAAGGTGGGTGCCGAGGGACAGAGAAGCAGGCATGGGAGGGTTTGCTAGAAACTCCAGACAGCCTTTTAGTCTTCTCACAGCAGAAGAAACTCTTGTCCAGGCATCGCAGGAGGGCTCTTGGAGACCACAGCCTTTCAGAGAAGCCCAGCCTCCTCATGGCACCTGGCATGGGTGAGAAACAGCTCAGGGAGATGTTTCCAGAGATGCCTGGTTCTCTGTGGCTTGTGAGTGGGGGCCAGGGGAGTCAGAGAGTCCTTCATTCCCAGTAGCCCTTGAAAGTATAATGGGTGGAACTGTGGCCCCCCAAAGATATGTCTAAGTCCTAACCTTTGTACCTGTGAGTGAGACCTTATTTGGAAAGAGGGTCTTTGCAGATATAATCAAATTAAGTATGTAGAGATTAGATCATATCGGATGCAGAGTGGGCCCTATACCCAGTAACTGGTGTTCTTATAAAACAGCAGGGGGAGGTTTGAGATGCAGAGATAGAGAAGGCCATGTGAGGAGGTAGGGACAGAGGGAGGGCTGCAGTCACAGGCCCAGGAGACCATTGCTACCCAAAGCTGGGAGAGGCAAGGAGGGATTCTTCCTTCTGAGCCCAGAGCTTCGGGAGGAACAGGTCCTTGATTTCTTTCTTCTGGCCTCCAGAGCTATAAAGGCATAAACTTCTGTTATTTGAAGCCATCCAGTTTGTGATCATGTGCAGCCCTAGGAAACTAACACAGCAGGAGAGACGTGGAACCTGAAATAACTGTGGGCCCAGGAGAGGCCTGGATTCGGGACCAATGGTCTGAAGACATCTCAACTGGAGACCAAGGGCCATGACCACAGACTTCAGGACATGGTAGCAGTTTAATGTCTCAAAGGTGGTAAGAGCCCCCTGTACTCAAGTATACATTCTTGCTGAGCTCCAGGGTTCTAGCCTAGCCCCACGACCCCAGGGAACACTTGCATCTTCCTCCCTGGTCACCATGCGGGAACAGTTGTCCTCGGTGCCCACAGAGGTGGGGGAGAGCCTGCAGGACCCAGTGTGGCCCTTCCAGGGACTCACCTTGAAAGATGCTGTTTTCCACTGGAAGACACTGAGAAGCCTTCAGCTCCTGAGTTCTTGCTCCCTTCTGGAATGGGGCTTATGAATAAATTCAGATCAGGTATAGAGAATAAAATGATGGCCATTTGGGGGGCATGATTTAACTTAGTCCATGTATAATATATATACATATAGTGATGTAATAATGTATATGTGTGTGTGTGTGTGTTTGTGTGTGTATACATATATACATATATATCTTACAATCTCAAACCCTTTATATTTTTAATTTTATTTTACTTTTTCTTAAGTAGGCTCCATGCTCAGTGTGGAGTGGGCTTGAACTCACAACCCTGAGATCCAGACCTGAGCTGAGATCGAGTCAGACGCTTAAACCGACTGAGCCACCCAGGTACCCCTCAAACCCTTTTAATATGATGATAAGAAGCAAAAGAGATTTTGTTTCAGAGCCGTGTTGCCGGCTCCCAGCATGTGAAGAAAGCATCCTCAGTTGCCCAAAGGTTATGTGTGGGCTGGGTTCTAGGCTGTGGGATTATTTTCTGGGGCTGGCTAGGGAAAAGGGCGAAGGTGAAGACGTGAAGAGTTATGTGGTATTTCTTTGCTGGGATTTAGGCAAATTATGTAATTGTCCTTTGCATTAAAATCTGCTCCACTTTCATCTGATATTTTGCTGAGAGGACAAGTGAGATTCCAAAGCTCAGTTCGCTGAAGTGTGCAAAATGGTAATCAGCTTTGGGGCCTTCAGAGTGGGAGAGGGGGCGTGCCTCTCTGAAGAAGGGGGGAGGGTGAGGAGCTCAGGCTGGGGGGTGGGGAGACCAGAGGAGTCTGGCTGACTTAGTGAGCCTTGTCAAATGCCGGTGCCTCCCTCCTCACCTCTTTCTACTGTGACCTGTTCTCAGTGGAGAACTGTGTTCTTTTTTTTTCTTTTCTTTTTTTTTTTAACCAAGAAAGGGAGTGTGAATAAAAAAGTGTCACTAACCATAGGATTGAGGGGCTGGCTATGAGAGGGCATGTGGATGCCACATGGGAGATGCTAATTTGGGGAAATGCATCCTTATCTCTGTAGATGTACCATTCCAAGCCCCCAGCTGGATTTGAGAAAGACCTTGGTGGTTGTCTAATTCCCTCTTCCTCTCCTGCACAGTGACGCTGAGCCTGGCACCCAGCAGATGCTTAACAAATACTTGTTGAATGAGTGAATAAATGAATGAATGCATACAGTTCAAGCGCTCAGTTTACAGGCAAGGGAATCAAAGCTCAGAGAAATCAAGAGATTGGTCAAGGTCATGCATCAAGTTAGTGGTAGCTTAAGGCCTCTGAGATCCAGTACTCTGACCACTCAGCTGAGAATTATCTTTCGGTTCTATTTTGCTGCTAGGACAACTGTAGCCACAGAAGGACGCTTCAGTAATCTTGAAAGTTCTCTGGCTGAATGTTGCTATGATACAGTCTTGCAAAGAGCCGATTGCTCCGTCGCAAGGCCAAGTGCTATTTATGTTGGGGAAGTTAGAAGAACTGCTGCCTTGCAGAGACCATTTGTTACCTGACTTAGTATTTGCGAAGAGGATAACATTTTCTGTGTGTATGTGTTAACTGGGAAATATTATCCTTTATGGGCTCTGATATCCTTTTGCTATTTGATTTAATAATCTTTTCCTTCCTTTCTATCTACCTACACGAAGGAAAACAAAACAGCAGAGGGCAATATTTATAGGATGACATTTCAACCTTGCCACTCATTATGATAATTGTGACCACTTTGCTTTTAATGCTTCCACATTGCCACATGGCCTCTGTTTTTCAAGACTCACCCATCCCCTTTGCTCTTAGGGGGTCTGTCACAGCATCAGTCATGACCCAGAGAGGGTAACCGCTACTGAGCTTCCAAGCAACGCTGATGTCCTGCCCTGTGGGCATCCTTCTTATTGTTTTGGTAAATGAAGTGTCTTCTGGGTCCTCCTGTGGGACAACATTGGCTGTTTTCCAGCCTTCAGTGTTGTACACTGCTGCATAACAACACCATGAACTGAGTAACTTAGAACAACCTATGTTTATTAACTCACCATTTCTGAGGGTCAGGAGTCTGGATATGGCTTAACTGGGTCCTCGTTCCAGGTTTCACAAGGCTGCAGTCCAGCTGTTGGCCAGGCTGCCTTCCTTTCTGGAGCTCGGGGTCCTCTTCAAAGTTTGTTTGGTCATTGGCAGCATTTAGTTCTTTGCCGCTGTAGGACCGAGGTCCTGATTTTCTTGCTGACCATTGTCCGGGAGCTGCTTTCCGTTCCCGGAGCTGCAAGATCCTTGTTGCGTGGGCCTCTCACAGCATGGCAGCTCCCTTCTGCAAGCCAGCAGAAGCTCTCACTTTGAGAGGCTAAGGCAGTATTATCTAAGGTAACAGAGTCCCCGGGGTGACTGCCCTCACCTTTGCCATACACTGCTGGCTAGAAGCAAGTGACAGATTCTGCTTGTACTCAGAGGAGGGAATGATACAGGGATGTGGTTCATCAGGGTCACCTAGCAAGCCTGCTTCTCTGAACCTTCTGTATTTTTTTTTAAGATGTATTTATTTTAGAGCAAGAGAAAGCATGAGTGGAAGGGGCAGATGGAGAGGGAGAGGGAGAGAGATTCTTAAGCAGACTCTGCCCTGAGTATGGAGCCCGTCCTGGGTCTCAATCATGACCCAGAGTTGAAACCAAGAGTCAGACGATTAACTGACTGCACCCCCCAGACTCCCCTTCTCTGAGCCTTTTATCCCCTCCTTTGCTGCCTGTTGTGGTAGTTCTGACATTTCTATTTCACCACCACACTTTTCCCAAGTTTACGAGCGCCATCGAGATGCATCTTTGCATCGTCTCTTACTGTGCTTTCCAGGGCGTAAAATCCTTGCCCCAGGTCAATAAACGCTTCCTTATCCGACTTTATGTGCTGTGCCCAGGGACATAGTCCGTACCCCCATCCTCCGCATACCTTCTTGGCTCCTATTGGTGCGTTTTGGCTGGTTCCCCCATTTCCTTTGGCACACACGCCTCTTTAGCAGGCTGAGCACTCCCCTGGGATGACAGTGTGGTGTCTGGATGCCACTTGTTGTGCAGGCGGCCGGGAGAGGAGGTGGGCTGAGATCTGGGGAGGGCATGTGTTGTTTTGTGAGGTGAAGGCCTCAGCATGCAGGCCTCCTTGAAGCAAGGATTGGGGACCCCTGACGCGTATGTAATGAGGAGGGATGGGTCGCTTCTGGAGGCACACAGGGCTCAGGAGGACCTGGTGGCTCAAGGTTTCTGGGAGCCCTGACTCAGTTGTCACCACCCAAGTGTCAGGGACCCATTCCTTCCCACGCAGAGCTCTAACCTGGACACAGCAGCCTTGCTGCTGGTGGGATTCCAACCTTCTCTGGGGCCCTCTTGATTTATAATTGAGTCCTGAGCCCGATGCTCCATTTTTTCTGCCCTCTGGCTGTAGGAGGTGAGATTTTTACTTGCTACCAAGGACGCCCCGTGACCTTCCCTCCTCACCTTTTCTTGGTGATGAATGACCTCAGCCTTTCATTGTCTCTCCCTAATGCATCTGTAGCACCCAGCAGCAGCCCTGAGTTCTCTGTACTTATGAAGACGGCTTCTCTCCCTGTGCCTCCTGAATGGTTTAGACATGCACCAGCCAGCACATCCCCTTCCGGAGCTCTCCCATCCAGTTCAGAACAGATGAGACTTCGAACCATTGCGGTTCCAACATGCTGGGGCACCCAGTATTGTACCGCTATGATGGGGTACTGCTTTTCAGCTAGCTAGCAGGGAATCCAAAGGCTCACATTCCACTTTAGAATCGACTTCCTAGGATACCTCTTGACAGCAAGTTTTAGCTCACGTTCCCCAGAAACAGACCCTGAGGGGAAGATGTGCATGCAGAAGTTTTGCTGGAGAATGCACTTGGACATGGCACCTGGAGAAAAGCTAGGGAGCAGAAGTGAGCACAGGGGGGAAAGTCAACTATGATGTTGTTGCTCTAGAGTTACCGGCTGATCACATGGCAAGCACCGGAGCTGGGGTGGCATTTTATGACCATCCTGCCTTGGAGAAAGAGAGCCGGGTCTTTGAGCCCTAGCATTGACCAGTCACAGGATATAGGCTAACCCTGGGGAGGGGGCATTATTGGAGGGGGGTGAGGCAGGTGTCTTTGACCAAGGGCAGTCTCTAGGGGTGGGTGCATTTGTGAGCAATCTTCATCCAACATTCCCAGCTGCTGGGTAATGAGTCCTGAGGGAGGGATCTGTGCCATATGCCACAGTAACTGCTATGCCAGTGGTCCTCAACGGAGGGTGATTTTGTCTCCTAAGGGACATTTAGCATTGCCTGGAGACATTTTGGTTATTACAACTGGAGGGATGTTTGCTACTGGCATCTAGTGGATAGTGACCAAGAATGCTGCTAAATATTCTATAGGGCTCCATCAAGACTGTTCCCCACCACAAAGAATGATCTGGTCCCAAATGTCAGTAGTGCCAAAACTGAGAAACTCACACTATGCCATCCTTCTTTGGATTGGCTCCCAAATAAATTACTTGCACCAAAATCCCTATTTGGGATCTCCATATGGAAGACAATGGGGGGATATTAAAGCTAAGACAAGCTCCAAGAGACAAAGTAATTTAAGGGGGTTGCATAACTTGGGGGGAGGACAAGAATGGGAATCCCAGACTTTCTGTGCCATGAGCCCACATTCTTCTTATGTACTGTGCTGCGGAGCTGGTGGGTGGACTAGTCTCTAGGTCTTACAGCATGCGTAGGACTTGGTGATGGGGAGTTTCAGCATGTTTCTGGGCTTATTAGCAAATTCTGGTTCCTTGACAGATTTTTCTCCACTGAACTACAGAACACAGACAATGATTTAGGTGACGATTTCGCCAATTCTTCCAAAGTTGGCACATAGCTAGTACCATTATAGAAAATTCATTCCCACAGTGGATGCCTTAGGATATTAAGCCTTAATTATTTTTCAGAAACCTGATTGAGAATGACTGAAAGGGCAGAGATAGTCTTCTCAAGTTACCGGGCTTCCATTTATTAAAGTATTTGTTCATTTAATCATTCTTCCTCTCACCTGTTCATTACTTCATTTAACAAGTAGTTATGCGCAGTGGTAGACATCTCATAGGCATAATATTTTGCAATAGAAAGACTCGAGCTATCAGTGTCAGAGATTCTACACATGATGGAAATGAGAAATCCAGAGAAGTTGAGCAATCTGCCCAAAGGTTTTGGAACTAATTCAAGACAGAGCCAGGGATAGAAACAGGTTCCAGAATGGGCAAGTGTGCCAAGGGAAGACCTCACTACAGTCTTTCACTGCAAGGACAGAAATATGTGAGTCATTGTAATTTGCATTTTATTAATATGTATTTCATAGTAATTCTCTCAGTCCACTGCCCAAAGGTACAAGGGTGCAGCCTTTCCCTCTTTCTATAATTGTCTAGAAAGCCCTGTACCACTGGGAACTTTTGAACTAGTAGGTGTCCTAGTCTTGGATTTGATTTAATTTGAGCCAAGGGAGCAATTTGAATCCTACAAGTTCCTCTTCCAGCTGTAAGTCAAAGTACAGGAATGAGAATGCTACCAAATCTTTGGGAAATGAAAGCTCTAGCTTGCCATTTAAGCAAACAATCTGTGAAACTACCTGCTTTCCTCAAACACCAAACCAAGCCAACGTTAATTTATTGTAAGCAGAGAAGCCATTGTCAGGAGTCCATAAATTGAGATTCTCCTCAGGCTTGGAACCTTGCTTAGAAACCATGTTGTTTTCCCACTCTGCCACAGTCCCTGTGCAAACTTAATTTTCTTATTCTTTTGAGACTGAGTTATATACCTTTTGTTGCCAGTGCAGTGCTGGGGAGAAATCTGATTTTGTTTTTCCTGACAACACGGACTAAATTCACCCTGTTTAATTTAGATTTGAGTATTGCCAATTCCCAAGCTTGTAGTCCCATCAAGAGGATGATACTATCATTACCATGAAGGTGGCTTTCCCTGGCATTTGGCTGCCTGCCTCACAGCAGAGATTCATGAAGGTTGCAAAGAAACTGTTCCTATTACCCAGTACGGAAAGTTAGAGGAGAGCTATTTCCATAGTAACCACATGGGCTGGGTCAATCTTTGACTCCAAATGCACTATCCATGGATTTAAACTTAAACTAATTAACAGTGTGAATTTCTATTACTAGTGTTTATGTTTTTTAAAAGTTCTTATCTTTATGAGAACTCAAGATTGCAGGTAAACCCTGCCAGCATTTGCTTACCAGCAAGGGAGATTATTGGCTCAGGCAAATGGGAAGGTCATGGATGAAACTGGCTTTCATAATAACTGGAATCAGGGACAAGAAACTTTCAGTGTATGGTGTGCTTAGTACCTATGTATTAGGGGTAAACTCTTCCCTGTGGGGATGGTATCACTAGGCTAACACTCTGGCCTTTCCCTGCTCTTTCCTTTGCAAGGAGGGTGACTGATTCCTCATGATAAATTGTAGGAGAACTAACTGAGCATTCTCAGTTCTGCTTTTTCCATGTCTTTGAACCTCACTGAAGATCACCCTTCTCTGTCCCTCCCATGTGCTTAGGGACAGGCCTTTGGTTTTCTAATACTGCCCAGGACTACATGGAAAAGTCTGCCTAACTCTGGGGTTTCTATTATTTCATATTTCTTATATGTTCCCACATCTACATCCTCATTTTCCGATAGCACCTGTTATTAGTAATAAAGGTAATATTTCGGCTTCCCTTGGTCTGATCTCGTCCAGTTCTCAAATCATTTTGAATCTTCGTGGGGAAAAAGGTGTTATTTTCCCAGTGCTCTTGAATTGTTATTCATTGTTACTCGTTTTTTTTTTTTAAAGATTTGATTTATTTATTTGTCAGAGAGAGAGAGAGAGCACAGGCAGACAGAGTGGCAGGCAGAGGCAGAGAGAGAAGCAGGCTCCCTGGCGAGCAAGGAGCCCGATGTGGGACTCGATCCCCCGACGCTGGGATCATGACCTGAGCCGAAGGCAGCTGCTTAACCAACTGAGCCACCCAGGCATCCCTCATTGTTACTCATTTATCCAGCAACCATTTATTGTGTGATCTCTGCCCTGAGAGGCAGAGAGAGAAATGATGATTCCTGCTCCTGATGGACTGCCGGTCCAGTGAGAGCTCCCGCTGGTGCCTCTCCAGGGCCTTGCATGCTTGATAAATATTTGTGGAATGAAAGGAAGAGCAAAAATGCTGCACGTTAATGTGTTAAGTGTGTGTGGATTCAGAGGTGGCTGTGGAGATCTCGCGCCAGGACCTGGGCACTCCTTCTTGGCTGTTGGTGGCTTTAAGTTGAGACTCTGTCCAAGAATTGCCTTTGGTGAAAGAAAGCAGTTTCACTCAAGATCATGTTCTCTCTCCAAAGGCAGACCATGACTGGTCAATACAAGCTACAAAGGCTTGGCCCCCATGTTTCACAGTGGGACAACTCTGAATGGCCAGCTCAGCTCAGCTCCAGAGCCCTTGTAAGGTTGGGCTAAAATTTTCATGTGACTGTATCACAGCTCAGCTTCTCCCCCAGTGTTGGTGTCGATGCTGGAAGCATCCCCCAATAAACTTCCTGCATGTGAATTTCCATCTCAAAGTTTCCATCCTGGAACCTGATCAAGACATAAATGCAAACTGCGGTGGGATTACAGGGGAGGGGTTCTCTGGTCAGCCCTAGACATTTGGAGAAGTAGAGATGGTACCAGTAGAGGAGAGGATGGAAAGACTGGGCAAAGGATGGAGGGAGTTTGCTAGATAAAGGAGGGCAGGGTGTGCTTTGGGAGAAGAGGTGGCTGGAGCACAGGTGGGAGTGTGGAGCTCCTCGGACAGAGGGAGCTCATACCTATTGTTGAGAAGGAGATGCTTCCCATGGTTGTTGCTCTCAGTTTACGCTGTCCTCTCCAAGAAGGCGGCCCAGACAGCGAGATGGAAGGACAGATGCCTTGGTCAGGTGTTGCAGAGGTGGCGGGGTTTACCCACAGCAATGAGGAAAGAGCAGGTGTGCAGTTCGGGGTCTGAGGGCACCGGAGGGGACAATGTAGGATGTGAGTGGGGATTGCTGGGTGGGGAAGAGCAGAAGGTGCCAGAATGTCGTGACTGACTCTTTGGAGAACTGCCTATGTCTGACTGTCTTGGGAAGGGTTCGTGTTAGCCCCTGGGGTTCCCTGACGTAATGCCTGGGCATGCACCAGCTGCAGGGAGTAGGGAGAGGACCAAGATGCCTGCTGTGTCCAAGCATGACTGGCCAAGATGAGCATCTGTTCCTTCTCTGGCAGGTGCCAGGGCAGAGGGATGAGGCCAGCAAGGAGCAAACTGCTCAGAGGGCAAGGGAGATGGGGAAGAGCAAAACTTCAAGAAATGGCCCGAGGAAAGGATCAGGCAGAAACAAGCCTCTGACTTTATTTTCTTGGTTATTGATGTAAAAAATCAGTACCCTCCTTGGCCCTTGGAGCTGAAAAAAATGAAAAGCAAGTAATTTAGCTTTCTAGATGGCAAAAGGTTTTGATCATGCTTATTGCTTCTACCTAATATAAGATTTGTGAAATTAGAATCGAATCCAAATAACACTGCATATCTAATATATGCCAGGAGCTATGCTAAGCAGTCTGGCTTCATTTGCTAGTGATTATAATCAAAGAAGCATTTCCTAAAATAATTAAATTTAATGAGAGAAGGATAAACAGAAATACCATTCGGTTACCATTCTGTTGGTTGCTCTTACCTTGCTGTGGAAGTTAGCGAGGTTGGTTCTTTAGTGCTGGATACCTATTCACTTCATAAATTTATGAAACAAAATGTTACTGAATGTCTTCATGGTGACTGACGCATGTCAGGTGCTGGAAATATATGTGCCCTGTATAATAGAAAGCAAGATGAGGCTTTTAACACCCAAGGACAAAGCAATTTGTCTTGGGATATTAATTCCTTTGGATTTGAACATCATTAGAGTTAACTTTCAGGAGAATTTGTTTCTCTTTTAAAAGGAGGATTTGATTTTTGAATGTGCATTTTATTCTACGAATTTGATAATGGGACGTCTCTGGGTTGTAATCATTCATTATGTGACTGTCTTCATGCAGTTCGTTATTGGTGCATTATAAGGTTGTCATCTAATCTCATTGTTGAATCTTGGATATGCTGTGTTGGACAGCATGACTGCACATATTGTGATTTGGAAAATGGAACAGAGAAGGAATTTTTAGCCTTGGGTCTGGCGTTGATTGAATTTCGGTTCTGTTCTGATACATTTCAGAGCCTTCTGGAAGCAATGTATAAACCACTCATCTGTGGTCCCAGGAGTGGTGTTTGGTACTGAAGGTGCAGCCTCATGTTATGGTGATCCCCTTCCGAGGGCCATCGTTACACTCTAGTTGACAATGGACTTAACAATGAAGCAGGCTGAGTTGGGAGCAAAAAATGAAAGAAGGGTGGGGAAGAACATTTCTTCCCCACTTCTGATGTTTCCTTCTGTGTCACAGGAATTCAATTTGATTTCTGTTCTCTCTCTGTTGTGGGGGAGTTAGGATGACTTATCTGACTGGGAGGTGTGGGAAGAATGAACTGGGTGTGTCTGGATCATATGCACTTTTCTTCCCCTTGGGAATGAACTTACCACGGGGAGTGGGTATTCCTCTTGATTCTCCTGGAGGAAGGTTTACCCTAACACCCCAGCTAACTGGATTAGGATGGAAAAGTCCGTTTAGTTGACTTAGTCCACCCATGTTTTCTTCTAACT
The DNA here is from genome assembly GCA_004024625.1 of Mellivora capensis. Taxonomy (NCBI): domain Eukaryota; kingdom Metazoa; phylum Chordata; class Mammalia; order Carnivora; family Mustelidae; genus Mellivora; species Mellivora capensis. The sequence continues at coordinate 85,888 of PISX010000857.1, read as the reverse complement.
CATTTCAGAAACTTCTGGAACCAAAATCGAAACTGTCTACGGTGGTTTCAGGAGATGCCAAAGGAGCAGAGTTCAGCCAACAGGTCTGTTTGGCTTTCACAGGAAATCTCATCCTCTCATCCTTTTAGTAATAGGGGGAATATTTTTGAACCCCCACCTGGAACTCCTGTTTTCTAATTTAGAATTCATATGTGGAAATATGGAGCTATTTATTGCTCCCTCAAAATGTCAATGATGGTAGAGGAAATTTGTGGATATAGGAACAAAAATTCAGTTTCTTTATCTGTATGCTAAATTTGAGTGTAAGGTACTACTAACAAAGTGGAGACAAATGAAATCAACTTCATATCCTTCATGGTTCAGCCTGGTCTCATGTCCTAGTGTGCCCTGAAGTTCCCCTTCCCTGGATTCAGTTTGAGGTTTTCTTCCTCTGTGCTTTTATATAACTTTGTGTCTGCCTGTCTTCATACAATATCCACTGCTACAGGTTGAAAGGAGAGAGGGAGGGAAGGATGGGTAGAAACAGCCAAAGACCATAACATGGTTCTGAGAGAATTTTGGCCAGGCCAATGGAGAGCAGCTGAACCAAAGTTGCTCGTTAGGAGAATCCCAGTTGGGTAGGAATGGGCTGGCTTTGGTACCCCAGCCATGCTCAGCCACCGGCTGGGAGTACCCATGGGTTTCATGGTATCCATGGAGGGGAGCAGCTGGGGGCTGTCAACTGTACTCCTTGCAGCAAGTTCTCTCCAAGGGGATCTGAGAGGCCTGTTGGCATGCACACTATAGGCTCTCTAAGGGTAGACACTGGTCTTGCTCTGTATCCTTGGTGCTTAGACAATGGGTGGGTCTGGTACACAAGACTGTTGATAAATATTTGCTGAAACATTGTCAGGAATAGATTGTGGGAGGAATTTGAGTTTAATGAGTTGTTTGAATTAATTTAGCAGGGAGTTGAAAATTATTAAAGATTTTAAAACAGAAGATCAAGGCTGAACGTAGAGAAAAATATAGAGTGCACTAGAGTGAGACTTTCTCTTTCTTCTTCCTTCCTTCCTTCCTTTCTTTCTTTCTTTCTTTCTTTCTTTCTTTCTTTCTTTCTTTCTTTCCTTCTTTCTTTCTTTCTTTTAGATTTTAGAGTGATCTCTGCATCCAATGTGGGGCTTGAACTTACAACCGCAAGATTAAGAGTTGCATGCCCCACTGACTGAGCCAGCCAGGCACCTCAAGGGACTCTTTCTTTTTGGCAATAGTAGAGAAATCTGTCTGGTGGTAGGCCTAGGAAGGCAGACACCCTCAGAAAAAGATTTTGAAGATGATGTTTTTAGGGCTTGGAAAATTATTTGGACTTGGGATGTGGAAAGAAAGAAATTACAGATGGCAATTGGTTTTCCAGTCTCAAAGACAGGGTGTATGGGAACAGAGGAGGAAGAGGAGCTAGAATTTCAGGGCAAAATGCTGAGCTTGGTGTTGTTTACTTGAGCTAGAGATGATATTAAACATCCAGGTGGAAGTGTCAAACTGATAGTTAGGGTTGCTTGCCTGAATCCGGCCAAAGACGTCCAGGTGAGAGATACATACTGAGGAAAAGAAGCAATGAGATTAAGGTAGAAATAGAGAGTGGAGTTCAAGGGTTAATTGAAATGGACCTGTTGCATATTTTGCACACAGCTGCTAGGTCATTTGTGCATCCTTTTGTAGGTTTGAATAAAACAGACAGAATGGTACCATTCAGTTCTATTCCTTTGATTCTTTCATGGGAGAGAGGGATTCCTCTTGTCTTTTTTTATTCCGAGACCATGAGCTTCTCAAGACTGCATTTGCAACTTTGATACTCAGAGAACAAGCACAGCGACTTACACAAAGATTGTGAATTCCTGTAGGGTAAAGACTGTGCTTATTTATCTCTATTTGTCTAGGATGGTGTCTGGACAACAGAAGGTATTGAGTTATATTAATTTATTTAATTTGTATAATTCTTGATAGTTTATTAAGTTCTGGAACATACATTTAACACTTAATCCTCACAAGAATGCTGAGAACTATTATTAACCTCATTTATGATTGAGGATACGGAGCATTAGAGAGATTAAGTAACTTGCTTGAAATCATACAGTGAGTAAGAATATGTATCAGTCAGAATGGGTTAAGTTATGCTTGGTAACAGGTAACCCTAAAAATCTCAGTAGCTTCACAACGTGAAAATTCATTTCTTACTTCTGTAAAACCCACTGTGGGTCTGGGAAACCTGCTGGAATGGCTGTCCTCCATGTGATATAGCTCAGAGTTTCAGGCTTTCCAAAAATATCAACACTGCTCCTGCAGAAAAGAAAAGAGAACATAGAGAATCAAGCGTTGGTTCTTCTTTTGCCAGGTAATGAATCATATTGCTTCCACTCACATTTCATTGGTCAAAGAAGTCACAGGGCCTTGTCTAACTTCAACGGAGAAGGGAAGGACAATCTCCCCAATGTGCCCGGAAAGAGAAATGTCATTTTACTCTTTTTTTTTTTTTTTTTTTAAGTAGTTTCCATGCCCAACATGGGGCTGGAACTCACAACTCTGAGATCAAGAGTTGCACGTTCTACCGACTAAGCCAGCCAGGAACCCCTCTTTGACTCACATTTTAATTTTTACTAAACATACACAGAAACATATACATATAAACATAAACATATACAGAAATTTGTGACATTTGTGACAGTTTCTAATGTTAACCTACCCTGGAAAACAATCATGCTCCGTACCCTTTTCTTTTGCTTTCTCTTGCCATAGGCCTGACCTCTATCTGTTAACATTTGATTTTAGAGTACAAAGGCTCAAACAACTCAAGATTATCTCAGGGAGACCAATTCCTTTCTTCAGGTTAAAGATGGGATTTAAAACGTGTAATGATGTTTGAATATAGGACCCCAAATTGCCAGATCTCGTCCTGCCAATGCTGCTCTTTCCTGTGAGGTTCTGCAGGCCAGAGATGTCCACACAATGTGACCTTGTTGTGACCTTGTTGTTAGCTGGGGTAGTGACTCCTGGGACAGTCCTCTCCAGCAAAGCTCTGTTGCCGCTCACACATTAGGCTTTAGGCCTGTGGGGTTTCCTACCTCAGAATGAGTTCAGATCTACACATTGGGATCTTACTTCATTACGTCCACACTCATGGGAGCAGGAACCACAACGAGCATGCTATTGTGACGAGAGGAACAATAGAAGGGGGACTCATAACCAGTACAGATGGAGGGGACTTTGGGATGCAGTGAGCTGGACAGACAGACAGACAGATGGTTTACACACAGGAACTCCTCAACCACTAAACATGGCCCAGAAGAGTCTGAGAGCTGGACCCATCCCATCTGCACTTCTGGAGATGAAGCATTGCTCAGGTTGTGGAAATCACCTCCTCTGCCCGCCCATATTTAACGTATAAGGAAATGGAGGCCCCTTGATATTTGGGGTTCAGGGCTACTTAGAAGTTGAGCTGCTTTGACTCCAGCCCAGGATGTCTGCCCTTTTGACTTACAGCTCTGGAAGGACTCTGACGCGAAATATAGACTCTAGAGTCTACAAATAGAATGATAACAAAATAAGCAGTACTGAGCTTCATTCTGTGCCAGGCCTAGGTGCTAAGGTGCTAGGTGCTATTTAACCTCTGGGATAGGTGCTTTGCATATCCTTTTTTCACAGTTGAAGAATGCAAAGCTCACAAGGCAGGGATTTTTTTCAGAATAAAATTTTTTTTTTTTTATCTGTATCCCTACTGCCTAGATCAGTACTTGGTATATACTAAGTGCTCAGTATGTATTTGTTGAATGAACAAGCTCAAGATCACTGAGCTAATGAGCAGAGGGGCCAGCATAGGAGCTCAGGCAGTCTGATTTCGAGGCTCTCCCTCTGAACGGTTACATTATAATGTGACCTCCTTACACATCTGTTGTTACAAGTAATAGTGCTTGCTGGTCATGGTATGTTTATTAGCGTCGTTGTCCCTTCCCCCACATTATGAGTACCTTGAGAGAAACGGGTGACACACTGTTCCTCCTGCACTTCCCTGCCCTCCATTGCTGGGTAAACAGTAGGAGCAAATTACATGTTGATTGGTCATTTGGCTGGCCTCATACCCCAGAGGGTGGCAGGAAAGACAGCCATAGATTTTTGGTGGGAGGTTTGAACTTTCTGGGGCAGTTCCATCTCCCCACACGCCTCCTTTAAGGAGACCCAGCCAGTGTTCCACTAGGGGGACCCAAATGCAAAGGAAAAACCTCTCTTGCCCTCCAAAGGTAATGCAATTAGGCCCACAGCCCTCAGGAGGGGTCAGCACTGGTTCGGCCAACCTCAGAGCTCCCATCCCTGCACAGGTGTGGTTCTCCTTTCTCCTCGCCTGATGGCAGCTTTTATAGTTAGTCAGGGCTTTGGGAGCAAATTCCACCCCTGTGGGGCCAGGACTGCTCCGTTGCTGGGGCTCTGGGCATGGCTGCAGTGCTGACATAGGTTTTGTCCTGGGAGCGGAGAGGATGGGTTTTAAAGGGCTGCAACCTGGTGACGAGGCTACTCTGGTTTCACAGGGGAGGGAGGCAGTCCCAAAACACAGATCTTGTAAATGGCAGGTACTTCATCTTTTCCTGCTCCCTTCCCTCCCTCTCCAAAATCAGGGGCTCCTAACCACGTCCATAGTTCAGTGGGAGGCCATTCAAAGCTTAGTGCTTCCTTTTCTACAGCAACAGGAACTGGAAACGCAGTTCTCACTAGGGCAGGCTGACTTGTTGAGACAGACAGAATGATCTATTTTGACAACGCATCTTACAGGAATGGATGTATTTGTGAAACGTTGGACAGTTTCATTTTATTATTATTTCTCAGCACTGTGCTGTGGAGCACTTTTTCTTATTTTGAACAGCTTGCAAATATGCTACCAGCATTTGGGAAAATTCTCAGTTATATGTTTTCTGTAATAAAATCTGATTTTTTTCTATATTTCATTTCTGTGATCTCTCATTAAATCATTTGGTTAAGTTTTTATTGCAGGGGTTTTATTTCTTTCAAGATACAATCTTTTCCTTGAGGAAGAATGAGGTAGATGTTCTCAGTGAAACATATTTAGTATTCTAGAGTTCAAAGAGATTTTAGAAATATTGGCATGGATCCAAAATGGCCCAGGCAGAGAACAGGTTCCTGGTCTCTTTGCACTGAAGATGGGGTACATGGGATGAAGGGGCACGAAAGCCAGGTGGGACCAAATCATTTTACAGACTTTCAGCCCTAGAGGAATCTTTAGAGATTTTCTCATCAAAGCTCGTATTTGACAGATGAGAACACTGAAGTCCGGAGGGACAAAAGTCTTGCCTTGTCACACAGCTGATTAGTAACAAAGACCCACCGTCATGTGGTCATCACTGTTTTCAGTATTCCACAGACTTCTTGGTGTGAACTGAGGGTGAAATTCCCCCCCCCCCCCCGCCATGGCCTTTCATTTTACATTAGTCTACCAAGGAAGGGTCTGGAATAAAGAAGTAAAGTAGAGAGACAAGGGACAAAGGGTTTTGACCGTTGTGTGGTTAAGATGTTCTGGTGACTCAGTGCTCTGTGACCTGCAGAGGATACAAAGGGGAAGTGATGAGTAGCTCTGTCCAGGAGAACACAAAAGGCCAAAAGAACCCCTGGAAGGTTTTGTTCAAGGACAGGGGGCACACTCAACAAAATTAGTTCAATAATCATGTAATGAAACTGTTAGGTAGTAGACGCTAACAACCATTCTAGAAAATACCACCCAGCATTGTCTATGTCCTTAAGGTTTTCTAAGCACTTTTCCTTATATCCTCTCCTCATTTGACCCTTCCTGTATCACCCAGGGTTCCTGGTAATGCTGGCTCACCTGGGCACTGAGAGGACTTTTTTAGAAAGGGACTGGGTTCGGGGGAGGGCTCAAGATGACAGGACCCAGAGCTGCTTTGCGACAAGAGAATAGGAATGAAAGGGCAGTTTCTTCAGGTTTCTGCCTTTGCTCTGCCTTGTCTTGCATTGTTTTCAGTGTGTTACTTTGCTTAGGATCCCCATTCCAGGGTGAGTGAGGGTGCCTGATTGGCCTAGCCTGGAGCACATGATACTCCTTGATCATTGAGTGTCTTGAGGGGAATATTGAGGCATCCTGATGTGCAGGTCCTTCAAGGCTGTATCCAAAGCAAATTCTTTTTTTTTTTTTAAAGATTTTATTTATTATTTGACAGACAGAGATCACAAGTAGGCAGAGAGGCAGGCAGAGAGAGAGAGGAGGAAGCAGGCTCCCTGCTGAGCAGAGAGCCCGATGCGGGGCTCGATCCCAGGATCCTGGGATCATGACCTGAGCCGAAGGCAGAGGCTTTAACCCACTGAGCCACCCAGGCGCCCCCTCCCCCAAAGCAAATTCTAATGCTCTTGACAGAAGAAAGGGGAATAAGCAACAAATGTTCCCTGGAAATGAAATGATTACCTCCATGGTATAAATGAGAAAGCTGAGGCCCAGGGAGGTGAAGTGACTTGCCCAAAGTCACACAGCTATATATTACAAAGCAAAGTTAAATCTCCAGAACCTGTTCTTTCTACCAAAAGAATAGGTGGAATTTTTTGTTTTATTTTGTTTTTAAAGTAGGCTCTATGTTCAGTGTGGAACCCAGTGTGGGGCTTGAACTCATGACCCTGAGATCAAGACCTGAGCTAGAATCAAAAGTCCATCGCTTAACCGATGGAACCACCCAAATGACCACAAAAGCGGGTGAGGTTTGTATTAATATAGTCCCTTCTCCTTTCTTACTGCACATGTCACCCTGACTCCTACCACTTCTCCAAAGGGCTCCCATCATTCCGTTACCTGCCATCTCTGGACTATGAGGCTGATGCCCTTACTCCCCCTCCATTCTTAGATCCCCAAATTTCCTAGTACCTGTGTAACAAATTGAGGAATATGTCACACTGTGTGCTAATGGAAAGAATCACACCTGGGTGGGTCTTGTGACATTATGACAGCCCTCTCTCACTTCTTATTTCACTGATGTACTTATTGCCGTGGATCTGGAGCTTATTGTTGTTGGAGGGAAGCTCAAGGAACCAATGAAGTCACCTATGCAGGTTTCTTTGAGATGGGATCTGCACACAAGTGGGGCTTGGTCACGGATTCATGGCCCCATTGCAATACCATTGTTGGTATAAAGTGGAGGAAGCTTTAGGGACAATGATTCAAAAACATAGGATTCTCTGTTTGTCTATAGAAAAAAGTCCACATTCCTTTGCGTAGCTCTATCATAGGCCACTTCTGATGTCTGGGGTGCTGATTGTGGAAGGATTCTGAGTCTCTGGGAATGGCGGGAAATAATTACAAGTTCCACTAGTGATGTCTGCTGAGGGCAGAGAATGGAGAGGGTGGTGTGTGTGTGTGGGAGGCGGGGGTTGATGTTCAGACTGAAGCTCTCTGTGTTCTTTCTCCAACCTACTATTCTATTCTTCCTTAATACTTTCCCTAACTTTTGGTGCTATGCTCTGAAAAGAGAGATCAGTGGAACTCTTTCTTCAAATGAAATTGCGTGTAAAAGCTCAATGTGGGAAATAAATAAAAAGCTGGTGAAGTGGGAGAGGGCTTCAGACCCTCCTGTGGCTCTGAGGATGTGCTTTGAATCCCCTGGAACCACGCCTCTATCCACAATCCACTTTCTGCTCTTCCTGGGACCTACTTCACTCTACCCCCCTCTCTGCTTTCCCTTAACTTGGAACATCTTGTCAGTTCTTCAAGATCTCAGAGGTCACTTCTTTCCTAGAACCTTCCCCAATACCCTCTTGCTGGGTAGATTCTCTCTGAAAGCCAAAGCATTTTTCTTGGACCACTCTTATGGCTTTTATAGTTGCCCATTTGAGTACAGGTTGCCCTGATATACTGCAGGTGTCTCTGGGTAGTTCTGTGTGCGATGGGTATTCTGAGGTCTATGCAGTCAATTTTGGTAAAAATGTGAGTATTGGACATCTTTTTTGTTGTTGTTGTTGTTTTCTTTTTTTTTTTTTTTAATTGGGGTAGTGGTATTAATGGCTCCATGGAGTTCCTGGCATGAGTTAATTTAATTTATGCTGAGTTCTTATTACAGTACCTGGCACAGAGTATGTGCTTGGTAAGAGTTAGTTATTACTATTATTGTAATTATTATTACCTCAATACTATTAGGATAACAACATTTCTCTGCCTTGGTATCATGCCCAGGTTCTTTTCTGAAGGCTGGCCTGCATTTTCTAGTCACCGAGATAGAGGAAGAAGCGAAGCTTTAGCCTCTTGGCTGGGATTCTGTGTGTATGAAGTGAGAATTAGTCATGGCCTCATTCACAATCTGAGAACATTTGCACTTGTCACACCTGCTTGGAGAAGCCTGGATTCATCCAGAATGTTTTGCATTTCTCAGCCCTGGTCTCTGCTCTGGGAAGAGCTCAGCTTTGAAAGTCTTGCAATGTCCTCCTTGCAATGGTTCAATGACTTCATTCAGAAACTGGCTTCAGTTGAGGGAAGGCTGTTGTCAGGGGCAGCCACGTCTCCTCAGGCAAGGTTCTCCCAGAGTGACAGTCCTTGTCTGTTCCCAGCATGTGCCTTTAAACCCAAGCAGCCAAAAGAGTGTCATTTTGCTAAAGAGACTGAGAATCTTTCAAGAGATTGCTCCCTGGAGGGGGCATGTTGGGATGCCAGGTTCTTGGCTGAAGTCATGAAGTGAATTTATAACATGATCTGCTGCAAACGAATCGTCCATCCTGATGGGAGGACTTTGGCCTTGGGTTTTGGATGCTTGTTGTTTGGAAGTACTTTGCTTCTCTTTTGTCTTACCTGTTGGCCTTCACAAGCCTGGTTGGCCTGCATTTCCTAAATTTACCGTGTTCTTTCTCAGCTTTGAGTCTTTACCTAGAAAATGTGCCACCTCTCCTTCTCCCATACACCCTTAGGCTTTCTTCCCGTAAAAGTCTCTCTTGACCCCAAAGACTTTTGGAATACTCTTCCTTCAGTATCATGTACATGTCTACATCATGATGCTCCTCACTCTGGCCATCACAGCCTGGTTCCTTGTCTATCTCTCCCACTGGAAAGTGGCTTGCATGATCCTGGGACTGTGTTGTTTGCTTGTGGCTGTAACTCTGGGACCTAGCTTAGGATCTGGTCAAATAAAAAAAAAAGTACAAATGAATGAATGAAAACAATGAGTAAGTAAGTGAACAAATACAAGAATCGAGAAAAAATCATTATTTCCTTTTATCTCATTTCTGATGATCTAACCCAAGCACGAGAAGGTGAGGAATGATAGAGAAGAACAGATTTTCAAATAGTCTTCCACAGTAGCACCCTTCCAGTGATGTAATTGTGGGCAGCATCTCAGTTCCTGGAACAGATAAAAGCAGAACCTCTCTGTTTATAGGAGGAGTGAAGCCCTATGGTCTTTCTTTCCCCTTCCTCCTCTGGGGAAACCTAGGCTCCTTGGGCAGAGCTTGAAAGCCATTGCCCCTAAAAGGATAAATGTTGTTTTGAAAAGAACTAAGCAGAGGGAACACAATCCAGCTGGGGCCTTGATTTTCTCATTAGTTGTGGCTAATAGCACTTATTATGCACAGGGGCTGGGCCAGTCTTATGCTAAGTGCTTTGTTTATATCAAATTTTCATCCCCACAATAATCTTATGTGGTATTCTCTATGGTTATTTCTATTTAGAGAGGAGAAAACTGAAGTATAGATTTAAGTAACATGCCTGGGGTCCCGTGATTACCAAGCAGCTGAGTCAGGAATCAAACTCTGGATTATCTGCCTCTAGGGGCTTAGCCCTGAGCCTGCAGCCACCTGAAGCAAAGCAGCAGAACTGCCCATAAGAACATCTGCCGTCCACTGAGCGAGGTTGCAGCTGGGCACTGTGCTAAGCCAGTCACAAGCATTAGCTCATTCGATCCTTACCGCACCCTGTGGAGTGGAGACATCATTGACATGTTCTCATTGGCACGAGTATCAGCTCTATCTACCCTCTTCAGTGGGTTATCAATGTCACTTTTGCCAACAAGGGGGTCAAGTGAAAAATGATTAGCCCAACATTTGCATACATTTTGTAACAAGACGACCTTTTCCTTTTTCTTTTTAAAAAGAAGCACAGATTATTTGAAACCAACGATGCTAATTAGGCTTGGCTGCCTCAGCAGGATAAAATAAATCAACCAATCTACTTTTTGGAAGCAGAAGGTGGGAAAGAGGCTACTTCTGAGCTGACTGTGCACCAACAGACAGATCCTTGTTTCATATAAATTGTCTATGAAAATTCCTCTAGATGAATGCAGGAGGGAAATCTGGCATAAGTCCTAGAGCAGGATAAAGATGTTTGAAAATCCTTTCAGAAATCATAACTTAGATGCTTCTCCCATCTGTCTCATTTCTGCCAAGAAATATGACCCTCTTTCTTATAGGATTTTCAAAGCACTAGAAGACTTCAAAATGGTACATAGAGTAAGAGGTATTACTGCTTCTCACAGTGGACAAACTAAAACCTCCTGGACCCTTATCTGACCAGACTTTCAGGGGCTGAGAACCCTGTGGTAAGAAGTCTAATGAGATGAGTTTATATTAATGGCTGTCCTTGTCCTGTCTTCCTTTGGGGGATCTCTATGTATTATGAAGGCAGAAAGTTTAGTCAGAAAGGAAAGGACCAAGGGCAATAGTAGTCTTTTTAAAAATCAAGAGGATGAGATTATAAGGTTGTGGTGTTCATTAAGGCTGTTCATAAATATTTGGTTCTGTTCTGGGCCGTGGTAGGATTATACTTCCCCAACCCCATTAAAGTTAGGCATGGCTCTATGACTTGCTGGGGGCAATAAAATGTGAGTGGAAGTGGTATGTATCAGTTCTGGTAGAAAATGTTAAGAGCTAATGTGATTTGCCACGTTCTCTTTCCCTTTGTCACAGTGACAGGCAACATTTGGGATGGTGGATGATTTTTTTAGACTGGGTATGATGGCTAATTTTATGTCAGCCTGGCTAGGCTACAGTGCCTAATTATTTGGTCAAACCAGTGTAGATGTTGCTGTGAAGATTTTTTTTTTTTTAGATGTGATTAACACTTAGATCAGTGGACTTTGAGTAAAGCACACTACCTTCCATAATGTGGGTGGGCCTCATCCAATCATTTGAAGTCCTTGGGAGTAGACTAAGGTTTCTCAAAGAGGAAGGAATTCTCTTCCAGACTCTGACATAGATACCCTGCTTGAGTTTCCAGGCTGTTACCCTGTAAATTCAGATCCAAGACTACAAGCATCAATTCTTATCTGAATTTCCAGCCTGTTGGCCTGCTTCACAGATGCTGGACTTGCCAGCCCACCACCATGTGAGCTAATTCCTTAAAATAAATCTCTATGTACCTATTCTATTGGTTTTCTTTGTTTTTTTTTTTGTTTGTTTGTTTTTGTTTTTGTTTTTTCCTAATATACTGGGTGAGGGTGAACTGGAGCAGAAACCCAGCCAACTCATAATGGAAATGTAGAGTGAGCAAGAAATAAAATTTTGTCATTAAAAACCACTGATATTTCGGGGTTGTTTGTTGCTGCAGCACAAACTATCCTATCCCTACTGATATGGAGATTAGGTATAATCTGTCCCATTCATCTACATTTTTTTTCTTATGCTTTTTATTTTTTTAGGAGAACAACTGAATCTCAGTTGGAGATCATAATTCAACTTGACTTAAATGAACTCAAAATCATTCTAACAATTACCCTGTCTCTAAATAGTCATATGAAATATCAAAACCATATCTATGTAACATTAGCTGAGAGGAAGAAAGATTGGAAGGAAATTAATATTAGTCAATGGCTTACTTCTGAACCAGGTACTAAGCCAGGTGCTTGGCATATAATATCTCATTTATTTCTAAAAGTTTATAAAGTATTTGTTATATTATTTTATAGGTGAGAAAACTAGGGCCAAAGACACAGAGTCAGTGAATGCCAGATGTGAAACTTAGAGTCAGAATTATGTGTTCTAAAGCTCATGGTAATACTATTAATTAGGATTCTTAACAGCAGTAAAGGAATTTATTGCAATACCATCAGGAAGCTCACAGATCAATAGGAAGGACTGGAGAACAGGTTCATAAAAGGACATATTTGGCACCCGGAGTCTAGAAGTAGGAATGTTTTAGTGTTCTTGCTAGGAGATGCTGATGGAAGGAATGTGGTTATGCCCTTTCTGGTGTTTTATGTTTCGTTCCATTTCTGATCAAGTTCAAAGTTCTGAGTTCAGCTGTCTTACCTTGGAATTATGGGCTCACTTCCTGGCAACTGCATTGGCAGTCCCAGTAAAACCATTTGCCATCGGAGACAAGTGATTCCTTAGGAGGACGTTAGGGGCTCTTTTCACAAAAAACTGCGTGCGTGTGTGTGTGTGTTGTGTGTTGGGGGTGGTGAATATTAGGCAGCCAAAAACAAGAGCAGTTACAGGTATCCTCTGCTTTTTGGAAGTTTGGGTTATGTCACTTTGCTCTTAGAAAGTACCTCCATGAGTACCTGTTTCCGCTAAGGGAAAGAAACCGGAAGAAGATGTTCACTTTTACGACAAAAGGCGAAAAGCGTAAACAGCGTTCTGCGTTGGTTTTGCAGCAGCCGTTAGACAGTTAGCCGGACCCGACAGAGGCAGCTCCGCTGGGAGCCGCCGGAGCTTTGACCTGTGTCTGGTGAGCATCTGTGCTTTATCTCAGTTTATTTTGTGCATCCATTAGCAAGATGTATCCTAAGGTATCAGAAAACCCAAGGGAGGTTATTTTTTGGGTTTGGCAGTGCCCCAAAACGTTTTCGTATAAATAAAAAATGTTTCCGCCTTGGCTTTATGCTGTTTCGGTTTAACAAAGGTTTCACAGGAGCACTCCACCCTTTGGTAGCGGAGAAAACCAACCTGTTTATGATTTGGTTTGGCTGGCTGGAGAGTCCCATTTTCCGCCTGTTGTCCGGAGGTAACGTCAAAGAGACCTCCTCCATTCTTAACAATGCCCTTGTTTGGGGGGGTCAATTATGGGATCACTAAGTAACATCTCCTATACACATCGACGCTATTATTCACCTGAAGCCTTGAGTGCCAGAAATGGGCCATTTCCCTAGGTCTAGAGGGCTGTTACACAGTTGTTTTTCTCTGGATTTGTTGTGGTTCAGCTCCCAGCAGTGTATTTCTAAATTCCTGAATAATAAAATTTTTAAAAAATTTTAATTTTTAATTTAATAAATTTTAATTTAATAAATAGGATACATTTTAATTTAACATTTTTAATTTTTGATTTTAAAAGTTTAAAAAATTACTATCCACGCCCAAGATGGAGCCCAATGCAGGGCCTCAACTCATGACCTTGAGATCAAGACCTGATCTGAGATCAAGAGTTGGTTCTTTACCGACGGAGCCACCCAGGCATCCCCTAAATTCCTGAATCGTTTTTATCTGATTACCTGGTCCTGCTGCCTAGAAATTATATGCACACTTTGCTGATGAAGACTTATGCTATCTCTAGGTGACACTCTTCTTTCGGATGAGAAGGACTAGGGTGACAGATACTGGAACAACTTCCTAGCTTTGTGCAGGATTTTGATTTGGTTGTACCAAGGGCTTGTGTCAAGTTGGATATAACAGTGAATGGGTCTTAGAGATTCCACTTCCTTGATATCCTGAATCCATGCATTGTACCTTCATTGCTAATACCTTGGTTCAAGCCACCACTATCTGTCACAAAGATTACCACCTCCTGATTGACCCAGAGCCTTCGGGGTTGGGTCTGGTCAATCCATTCATGATACAGCAGTCAGAGTGATCTTTCTAAGGTGACAGTCTGATTACACCGGCTCCCTTGCTCTGACAGCTCCCTACTGCTCTTGGGTAAAGTCCAAATGCTTCCACCTGGCCTGCAAGGCTTGCCTGAGCTGGCCTAGCTTTTCTCCTCTCTTAGTGCTCCCTGCTGATGTCCTTTCCTTCTGAAACTCTGGGATTCAGGTCTTCTGCAGATCTTATTCCTTCCGGCTGGACATCTGTTTCCTTCTTCTCCACCAATTCCTACTTATCCTTAACTCTTAGCTCGCCATTGGTAATAGTCATTTTAATAGCTCACCTATACAGACCACTTACTTATATGCCAGGTGCCATGGTGCCTGCTTCACAGGGATTTGATCTTTCCCCATCCTAGCAAGTAGGTGCTACTGTTACCATTAGCAGCCCTATTTGACAGATCAGATGGTTGGGGGTCAGAGAAGATGAATGCCTTGCCAGGATATACAGCTCATAAAAGGTAGAGCCAGGATTTGAACCTGGGAAAGTAGATGCAGAGCCTGTATCCTTCCCTGTGCTTCCCTATCCTCCTTGTGCTACCAGGCTTTTAAAGCATTTCCTCCCGGCAGCTCTTGCCTCCCCTGACTTTGTTAGGTGCCTCTTTTTGGTGCTTGCATGGCACAAAACCTTCTCTAGCACAGTCTTCATCAGCTTGTACTATAATGACCTGTTTGTTTTTCTTTTCTTCTTGAGTGTAAGACCCATGAGTTAAAATTAAATTGGTTTAAATTTAAATTTGGTTAAATTTAAATTCTGTTACTTAGGTAGGCAGAGGTCTTGTCACACAGTAGGTACTCAATAAATGCTGGTTGACTGAATGATTAAAAATGAGGTGTTGGTATTTAGGTCTTGAAAAGTTACAAATGCCTCCCCACCATACCTTGTTCCTCAGATTATTCTCCACTGCCATTGATCTTAGAAGTATTTCTCCTACTGCATTAGCTTTTTAAATTTTTATTTGAAGATTTTATTTATTTATTTGAGACAGAGAGAGAAAGCATGAGCTGGGAGGATAGGGGCAGAGGGAGAAGCAGGCCCCCTGTGAGCAGAGAGCCTTATGTGGGGCTCCATCCCAGCACCCTGGGATCATGACCTGAGCTGAAGGCAGAGGGTTAACCAACTGAGCCACTCAGGTGCCCTGCATTAGCATTTAATATCCCCTCTTCTAGGTCTTTGTCTGGGAGATTTCCTCCATGAAAATCTTTCTCCTTTCTCCCTGCTGCTAATTCATGTTCTTCCTACTTCAGATGCCATTAGGGCATGAGTCTTCTTTGATTTACTCATGTAGGTTCTCTTACCCAATTTCCTTTCAGTTGGGGACTTACATGACTGGCCCTGGGTATGACAGAGACCCATGTTGTCCCCCATATCTGTCTTACCTTCATCATTACAGAGATGGGCATATTGCCAATGATTACATGACTGCCTTTCCCAGTCTCCTTGTAGCTGGTAAGGAGACTTTTGATTGAAGTTTTGACCAGTGATACCAGTTTTGTGAGTGAATTCAAGAAGTGTCCTTACAGGAAGCACACAGATCTCTTTTCTTACTTCTCCTTCATTCTGTTGTCAGAAGTCTAAGCTGGAGCGCCAGCAAGCATCTTGGACCATGAGAACAAGAGCTATACTCCGGAGATGGTGGTGTGGTGAGCTGGGAGGAGTCTGAGTCCTGGACAACTTCACATGGCTTCCATAGCATCCCTAGACTATCTGCTCTTGACTTCTTTTATATCGCTGAGCAATGCACTCTTATTTGTAACTTCTTTGTTCTATGCAGGCAAACCCAATCCTGCCTCATAGGCTGGTCTGTGGGAGTCTCCACATGCTGAGCAGTTATGAAAAGGTGGATGGTGTCTCTAAGTGGCAGCTCTCAGAGGGAAGGTTGGGTTTTTCAAAAGTATTTGAGACTTTGACTTCTGGCTGTGACTCTACCTGTCTACATACCCTTCACCTCACCTTTTTGGACCTCGTTCTCCCCTTGGGGATGGTTGGTTGGTGGATGAAGTTGGACCGTGACCTTCAAAAGGTCTGTGGTGACAAAGGCCATATCTTTAAGACCAGAACTTCTAAAGACAGAGACCTGGACCAATGCAAATTGATTTGGGAGGAAAATTTCTCACATCCTTTTCCCCCTGAGACCTCCTGTGCCTTATTCCTTGTTCTTGCTCAGATACGCTGTCTTGGGTCCTAACTTCAGACTGGGGGTGGGATTTGGGCTGGAGCAAAGGATAGTGCTGCCTATGAGTGATTGCTGCCTATGAGTGATCGCTCAGACTCTGTTGTTCAGTCTTCAGGGGCCTCTCAGATCTGAGTCTGCTGTTGCTCCCCTGGCCTACCTGGGATTCTGTGTCTGTCAAGTCCAGTAAAAATGTTTCCTTTCTAAAATCCTCTTTCTTTAATAAGCTCTGGACAAAGGCAAAGCTGGTAGGGCCTCCTGGTCCCGTGTTCACATGTGCCTCCCTCTACACATAATCATTGTGTGAGCTGTTTGCTCTTCAGATTTTCCTGACCTTTGTTTGCTCATTTAGATGGACTTCATAGGAGTAAAGTGTGTGTATGTGTGTGTGTGCACACGCACGCCACAGTTTTTGAGTGTTTGGAAGACATAGGGAGAAGAGTGAAGAGAGAGGGCAGGTGGTGAGTATTCTGAGGTTAAAATCTAAAAATAAATAAATAAACAAGATCTCGTTGGCCCTGGTCCAGAACCTTTCTGGAGATGGTCCTGAGGCTCACACTCTATTTCAGGTGTCTTTGCATTAGGAACTACTCCATCCTTCTGTACCTGGGCCATCCCTGGACTGCAATAGCTCTCCCTCCTCCCATGCTCTATCAGTGTCCCCATGGCAGACATTGGTGATCTCTGCCACCTTTTCATCTGAACTGGATAGTGTGTCCCAAGTTGGTTTCAATGTGGTTTTCACTTCAGTGTCTACTGGTGCATTCAGGCTGGCCTCAGTCTGCACTGATTGGCTCTGGTCTCTGGTGGAGTATATCCTCTCTGGGGCAGGGATCTGCACCTGGTGTTGTCCTGAGTGGCCAGCTGCTGAGAGCACAAGGTGAGCTGGTGGACCCTGCAGATGCACTTGAAAGACATTCCTCATGTGCACCAGCCTCGTTCTCTATGGCTCAGCTCCTTTCTGGATGCCTTCCCATAGTCCAGCAAAGGAAGCCATGGGATCGGAGTTGGATGAATTAGTTTGAAGATCAGGTGAGTTTGAGTGATTTGAAAAATGTAACATTCTGGTGGTGGAAGAAGCCCAGGATCCAGAGAAGAGTTGGGTTCAAAGTCCAGACAGAGTCATTTTCCTTGGTTAAATACATGAAGCTATCCATTTAAAAACTTTTCCTTAATAATAAAGTAGGGATGATAATAATGACGAGTTTTCAAACCGTTAATGTGTGAGCACATTAGAGAAGGAACGTTGGCTTTGTACCTGGAGGTCCTGGGTTTAAACTCTGCTTCTCTTCTTCCAGGCAAATTAATCTTAGGAAAATCATCTATTTCTCTGAGTTTCCTTTTTCTATTAAATCATACTATTAATAATTTTTATTTCAGAGTAGGTTATAATTATTCAAGGAGGAAACAGATGAATGTGCTATGATAATTATGCCTTTATTGTTATCACTAAGAATGGTAGTAATGAATTTCTTCAAAGTCTCTGTTACAACTCTTCATACATGACTCTTTCCCATTTGCAGGCATGATATGAGTCAGTTTTCCTGAAGTACAGCAGCACAGATAAGAGTAAGCTCTATCGTTTGTGGCAGTTTCCTGGGTGTTTTGGATGTGGTATTATTGCAACAAAGGAATCACAGTAGCAGGAGATGACACTTTGCGTGATGAGCCACTGGGCCCACCCAGCAACAGTGCTAGCTCCACTCTGACTTGTCCCCGCTAAACAGTGAGTACAGGGCCACTTCTATAGCATAGACCATGCATAGACACATGGTAGAATACCATGTGAGTGACACCCCCTAAAATGGTGCAGTGTACAGCTTGTACAACTGTATGTGGTGGCTCTGGACCTGCTTGTCTATCCAGAGACCTTCAGATTTTCTCCTTCTGAAGTGGTGTCTGGGCAAAAGGTCTGAGGTTTTTTTTATGGGTTTTTTGTGGTGCTGGAGGGCTATATTAGAATGTTTCCTCACCTGGGTCACTGGGGGACTCCAGGACAAAGGCAGCATGTAGAGAAAAGAACTGTGAAGGCAGGTAAAATTTAGCAACCAGCAGGTGAACCCAGGTGTTTCTTAGATGAGGGGGCCTGAAGCAGCTATCAAAGTTGGAGGGAAAACAAACAAGCTCAGAATACGGAAGAACAAGCTCAAGTAGTTAGAGTGCACAGTGAGGGTCGAATCAACCCCCTGGAGCAGACAGTGTTGGTCTGAGATTTGCTTTAATGCTCAGGTTGAGGTACAGTGGCCAGTGAACCTGCCAAGCTCGAGGGCCAAGAATTCATTTTGGCTCTTTGTAACAGAAACCATCAAGCAATAGTTTATTTTAAAGATTTTATCTTCTCTTATTAAAGAAGACGAAAGATAGGATGATGGGGCTGGTCTGGTGTCCTGATAGGATCTTCCAGGCATGAGAAAGCCTCCTTCTACCTTTCTGCTCAAAGGCTCCCATCTCAAGGCCACCTCAAGGTTCAAGATGGGTATTGGCATGCTGGCTATTATAGCAGTGTCCCAAGTCCTATCAGGACAGAGGATGGCAGGGAGAGCTGCTGAGTCAGCTCCTATTAATCAATCCTGCTGGAAGACCCCATATTTCTGCTGACTGTCTTGGGCCACGTGCTGCCCGCCCACGCCTCCGAGGTGCTCCTCTTGTCCTCTTTGGGGGTGCCCACCGGAGGCTGCTCAGAGACAACTCTGTCCTCGGCACAAGTGCGTCTTTGGGATGAACTTGAATCGATGCTCTGGAGTGTTCCTAGCAAGTGCCGGGGTGGTGGGCTCTTGGCTGCTGAAGAGCTTTTAGCAGGGAGTTGACTAACTCTTCGATGGTAATTTCGGAAAGCTTTCTCCAAACGTTCGGTCTCTTGCTCTAGCTCTTTCATCCTGGCCTTGGTATTGGCTACAAACTCAAGGTCAGAATCATGGGAACTGCTCTCTGTGCTTGCATTTGGATAACTTATGATCCTTGGTATAACCACCATCGGCCACATAGAGCTGAAAATGAGGTCGGGAAATTTAGAATAGTAGCTGGGTCTGTTTCTGCCCCCAATAGATTTGGAACAGTGTTCTAATGAGGAAGGGCAAAATGGTTATTATGGA
Source organism: Mellivora capensis (assembly GCA_004024625.1). Classification (NCBI taxonomy): domain Eukaryota; kingdom Metazoa; phylum Chordata; class Mammalia; order Carnivora; family Mustelidae; genus Mellivora; species Mellivora capensis. The sequence goes on along the minus strand of PISX010000857.1, from coordinate 66,808 downwards.
CAAGTGATAGCTGTTTCACAGGGACCCTTTGCATATCTCTTTCTAGGACTATTTGTGTTTGAATCGCCCTTCTTAAAACGCCCCTAGCAGGGACAGGTGATTGTGCTGGGCAAATACTTAACTGCTCAGAAAATGCCAACTGGGTTATTGAATTAGAACATTTGTTAAACCATTATTACACTGATTGAAGGGCAGGGGAAAATATGAGCTCCTTTTTTTGAAGATTTGGGTAGTCGGGGCCAGAGCAAACATTCCCGGTACATGGGCCTGGCTTGCAGAAAGGCTAGCTGTTCCAAAAACTCAGCATGGGTCAGAACTTGATCTTTCCTTTGTTGCTGCTTCATATGACAGTTCTTCATTAGTACATTGTGTAAGGTGGCTACTGGTGCCATAAGAAAGAGGTTTGTGACTCATGAAATTACTTCTTGGCGAAAAACGTATTATGCTAAAGTAATGAGGCAATGGCATTTTTCCCCCACCTATATCCAAGGTATTAACTTGCCAGTGACTGCTCAAGGAAACTTGGCCTTGACGTGGTATACCAGCATATACCGAATATTGAAAAATTTTAAGCTCACCCAATAAACAGAAAAGCCAGACCATATGTGTTAGGTAGACCTTTAGAAGTTAGCTGGGTTGATTTATGCTTTGAAGTGTCAGTCATTATAGTAAAACAATTACTGAGCATATACCGTGTTATAAATGTTTGGAGGGAGGCGAGCAGCTACAAAGATAAATGATACTTGATTTTAGCTTTCAGAGATCTACTGCTTAGCGTAGGAGATAGGATGTGATGGCACAATTAGATGAGGTAGAATATGAGGAGGGCTCCTACAGAGAAGCAGGAGGAAGCAGAGCAGGGTGAGCTGGACTCAGATTGGGTCCAGCAGGGAGGCTTCCAAGAGCAGTTGCGGATAAGAGGTGGAGAGGGGGCCTTGAAGGACATGGAAGTTTTGGACCCATGGAGGCAGGGGTTGGGAGGATTGGAGGAGCGTTCACTATGAAGGGAGTTGCAGCACAAAGTTTCTGGAGAGAATAAAGCCTGGGGCGTCTTCAGGTGCTGCGGAGGAATCAGCCTTCTGCACATGTAAATATGTACTCTGGCAAAAAGGGTCCCACATGCACATAAGCTTGGGGGGGTGCTAGGGTTTTAAGTAAATATTAGCATATTGAAGGCTCTGAGAAGGTCCTTTTTAAAAAGGCAAATTTCTATTTAATTTTGTTAAGTAAATGACTTTTTTTTTTAAAAGATTTTACTTATTTATTTGACAGAGAGATACACAAGTAGGCAGAGAGGTAGGCAGAGAGAGAGGAAGGGAAGCAGGCTCCCCACTGAGCAGAGAGCCCGATGTAGGACTCGATCTCAGGACCCTGGGATCATGACCTGAGCCTAAGGTAGAGGCTTTAACCCACTGAGCCACCCAGGCGCCCCAGTAAATGACTTTATATGTGCAGAAAAGACTTTTTTTTTTTCTTTTTAACTCAGATGTAGAGTGTTGGAAATGTAGGTTAGCAGCGTTTCCAGGAAGAAGTGGGTTTGCTGGACATCTAGCTGGTCTCCTCTGGCAAATATCCGACTCGGACTGACATATTGGACCCATAGCATGATAGGCTTCAAAGGCCAGAGTTCTTTTTTCACCACTATTCTACTGCTCATCCACAAAGCAAGTAAAAAAGCAATGTTCTTTAGAGCTTTTTTGCTCCTTTATGTCCTAAAAGTATTTTGAAGAATTATGTGCACCTTTACACATTTCTTAACTTACAAGATCTTTTTTCATAAATTTAAATAATTGCAGAGGACAAAATTTCTAATGCATTATAAATATTGAGCATATTATAAATATTGAATATAAAATAATGCATCAGCCTTTTAAAGTAATTCAGTGGCATAGACACCACAGTCATCCAGTGCCCACTGTCATCTAGTTGAAGAAATGAATGCACACATGAACAGGCTTTTACTTAATAAGCAGGAAATTCTATATCCCATCTCTCTGCCTTAAAAATCACATTTCGATTCTTCTTCCATCACAATAAGAATTTTCTCTTATTGTAACATATTTTCATGTTTGGAGGTCTTTTACTGATCAACCTATGACACTTCTCTGCAACAAAAATATGTTTAAACATTGAAACAAAAGTGATTTCCTGGGACTCCAAGGCTCTAGGTTTCAAAACAAATTTCTTTTGGATTGAGTTATTATTATAATTAGTAAGAGTTCACAATTGATCAAAGAAAGATATGTGCGTATGCTGTATGTTTTAATAAATATTGGCTGTAAGAGTAAATTATTATTGGAAATGCTTCTCTTAATGACAAATGTGGGGCAGAAGTTACATTTCCCTATTCATGGAAACTCTGCAAATGTCAGAATGTTGCATTATCCCTTGTTCAGCACTTTGGATTTGTTGCATCCTTTGTATGACTACAAATTATGCCTTTTTTCCCCCCAGAAGGGTGAAGAATGGGGAGGGAGGCTGGGAAGGAATTGGCATACTGCTTCAAAGTGCTTTCTCATACAGCTCAATTTTATAAAAGATTATTCATTCATTTGAACATTGCAGATCTGCAGCTTGCCTCCTCTAAAACTAGTTTATTTGTGCCCATGTCTGCCTTGTGAGGTCATCCTGTGACCATAGCCCAGGTAATTGGAAAAGACAAATGACCTTCCTATCAGGATACCTCGTTTTGCTCATAACTGTCTATATTCCCCTAAATCAGTTACTTAGCCACAAAGGAGTCAGCTTTCTCCTGGTTCAGAAGACACAGAGTTGCTTCCGGCACCCCTGTTTTGATTTCCAGGCATCCTTCTGGGGTGGAAGTGATTGTCTAACTGAAGCTGCTTGTGTTACTAAAGATATCCATCAAACCTGTTTTCCAGGCAATTAGATTCTGTGGTAGTCTCATCTCAACATATCAAACAGATTTATGAAGTTAATCTTCGACCTTTGCAATGACTAGAAAGGAACATAGATGAAGGGGAACAGAGCTTTTGGGCATTTTCTTTTTGTTGTTGCTTTTTTTTTTTTTTTTGGCTTGATTAGATATCTGGTTTCCACAGCTTGCATGACTAATTCTGGGCTTTAGTGACTCTCTTATAACCTTAGCATGTAAAGATGGAAAAATTCCCCTGACATTTTCAGGAAACATTTATTACAGACTATTTTATATGTCTGGTCAGAATGGGCTAACTGATTTTTCACAAGAACAGAATTTGGCAGAAAGCCTGGCCTCCTTTAGTCGCTCTCTTGCCAAAAATCACTCTGGAGCCAACCTGGAGGCCTTGTGATGTCCCATAGGAGATCAGACTGAGAAGGGGCTTGGGTGGGAGTAACTGTTTCACCTACAATGGGAAACAACATCTGTGTAGAGATAGAGGACTTCTTCCCACCTGTGTTTCTGGGGAATGTAGGGTAAAGCTCAATGGCTTTATCTTCTTGGAAAGGGAATATTGGCACATTACCTATGGGAGGTTGGGAAAGGTACAGAGAACAGAGAAGCTGGGCGGGCCACAGTCCGTCCTCGTAACTAGTAAGAAGAACAACATAGGAAGATGGTCACCTGCCCTCTTTCAAATCTCCAGATCCCATGGTTTACCTGGTTGAGCCTCTGGAATCACCTCTCCCCCGCTCTGGGATGGCCACTTTGATCTCCATCTGAAGATTCAGTTCTCAGGTCAAATGCTGAGGAGAGGCAGGAGGTCCTTAAGCCACAGGAAGGGTTTAAACAGTCTGTGTCAGGATCGGATTTCAGTTTCAGATTTACTGCTCTGGCTGCAGCTGTGCGGAGGGTGTTCAGGTTACGCTGTGGTGATAAAGTTGTCATTCTGCTGGAGAAACCGGATGAGTTTCACATGTGTGTTGCCTGTTTTCTGCGGTGAACACTGACCGTACCTTTAGCTTGTGCCAGAAGGCTGTTATCACCTTTACTGGAGATGAGCAAGCCAGCCTGAGTTGCTGAAAAATGGATATTTTTTAAAGAAGGTCTCCACTAAGCCAGCTTCATGGGTCTTGAGCTCTGGACCCAGACAGTCCAGGATCTGATTGCCTGCCCTTCCGCTTCCTGTGTGACCTTGGGCAAGTTACTGCACTTCTCTCAGCTTGTTCCTTATTTGTCAAGTGGGGAGGGTGATTGTGTCTACTGCACAGGATTATCATGATGATTATGTCCCTGGCCTATATAAATATTATGCTGTCTATTTTCTTTGCTGAACCAGTGCTGAGGAAAGAGGGGAGAACCATGGTTAGAAGGAAAGACTGGGAAGGGTGAGCACATAGGAGGAATGGGAGCAAGAGGGTATGATGTCTCTGAGTTGGATGGACAGAGATGCTGCAGTTTTGCTTAAGATGAGTGCAGGTTCTGTCTCAATTTTAGCACAGACATCCTAACTGATGGCTCATAGGCTGGTTGGTAGTGGTCTAAACACATTTTTTTTGGTCTGAAGAATTAGCTGGATCTGAGTAAGAGCTGGTCCCTTGAGGTAGGTATATTAGTGTTCTACAGAGGAACAAAACCAACAAGATGTGTATGTGTGTGTGTGCACATGCGCGCACACACACACACGTGTGTTTACTTTAAGGAATTGGTGATTGTGGTGGCTTGGCAAGTCTAAAATGTACAGGGTAGACCAGCAGGCTAGAGACCCAGATAAGAGTTGGGATTTGAGTCCAAAGGCCGTCTGTCTGCTGGCAGCATCCCTTCTTGCTAGAGGGAGGTCAGTCTTTGTTTGACTGATGCTCTCAAATGACTGAGCCACCCCCCCCAAAATAAGCCCACCCACTTAAATGCAGATCTTCTCCCCCAAAAAACCACCTTTACAAGAACCTCTTGAATAATGTTTAACCAAATATCTGGGCACCATAGCCTGGCCAAGTTGACACATAAATTCAGCTGTCACAGTGGGTGTGTGCTTCCAGTCGCCTCGACTGTTTGATACCTGACCCATGCCATTTACTCCCTCAGCTTCCTGACTCAGAGATGTTTGAGTCTGGATTCTTCCTCCAGCATTGCTCTTCATGATTAGGTATAAGACTTCATCATCGGGCACTACGTGACAGTTTGATTTGTTGGAATTAAATGACTTTCTGGGCAAATATGTCCATTCTTCCTTAACTGGCCCAAGTCTGTCCTCTGTTATGACGAACTGGCTAGAGACGAACGTAAGGTACATCGGGGTCTTAGACTTGGGTGGATGAGCAGGAACTCATAGGAAGTCAGGTGGGAGGCCTGTTGGGACTGTAAGAGCATGGCCTGCAGGAAAAACCTGACTTGGTAGGTGGGTGCTGGGGAAAGTTAACTGGCAGGAACAGCTGCCCCACAATGTCCAGTGGATGCGGTGAGTTCTTGTGTGTTTGTCCAGGTGTGTTCTTGGACAGGGAGGTCCAATTTCCAGGAGGTTGGCAATACTCCAAGGGCTCTGGGCAGCATGGCCCGGGAGCTTGAGCAAGGTAGAGACAATGTGAGCTATGCTGGTATGGAATTTTATTTTGAAAGCTCAAGGCCAGGGAAGGGTTGAACAGAGAGTGGACCTGGGTCTAGGGAATGGCCAGAGCATACTACAGGGGCTGCAGTTAAGCTTCTGTGGTCTAGGGGCCGTGTCGTGAACCCAGGATTATCCCATCACCATTGAATCACCTATAGGCAGCAAGATTCATCTTTGACATTGCCTGGTGTTGCTGGGGGCTGTTGCTCAGATCTAGATAAGAGAATGAGGTTTTCAGCTAACTGTGACAGACATGGCTCTCATTTTGATGTGACATGCAGGCAACAGGGCAACAAGTCTGTGTGTGTGTGTGTGTGTGTGTGGTAAAGTGTGTCAGGGATAGTGATGCCCCTCAGTCATGTCCTTGGGTGAGGCCAGAGAATGGAAGGGCATATGCTGAGGGGGCCAAGGTCAACTTCTCCATGAGATGGCGCTCATAGCTTGTCTTTCTGTGTGCCTCTCTGCCTTTTTCTTTTTTCTTTTTTTCTTTTTTTTTTTGGCTTTGATCAAAAAATACATACTGTAAATTGTATCTTCTTTTAGAATTCATGGAAATATGACTTGTCTTTCCTAATCTAAAAAGCAGATTTCATGTACTTTCAAGATTCCCAGAGGAATATGTGTATTTCTGACTGTTAACTTCTTTTCTTTTCTTCTGGGCTGTGGTGGCAAAGAGAGGAGGATGCATGTTATAATCTCCTTACTCAAACACCCCAGGATCTCTCCCCCACCCACCCCAAAAAGCTTACAGATCCATTCACTGTTCTGTTACGAGGTACTTTGAGGTAAGAAGAAGATGGCATAATTGGTTGAGAGAGGAAAAAGTTAATTCTACTTGGAAGCTACTTGAGGGAAGACTGAGACATCAGGGGGGCCCAAAGAAAGGATAACATTTATGGTCGAACATACTTTTTCTGAAGTCTGAAGGAGGAGCATCCCAAACAACCCAGGTTGTCCAGTGATAACAGTGTCCAAGGCAGACCTTATCCTAAGAGCTGACTGAAAGAACTCCTTTGATGAGTCTGAACTGACATGGACCAAGGGACAGAACTTTACAAAACACAGGAAGTGCCCCACTTGCTGGAAAAAGAAGGGATCAGGTATATACTAAAGCCAAGCTCTGGCAATTAGAAGGAAATAGTCTCTTTTGAAGTTATTTCACGCAAAAGTTAGCAAAAGGTGAAGTAAAAACGTACAGCTTGGGAACCAATAAATAATAGCACTTTTCTGTCATCCCTTATGGTTTAGAAAGCAGGGTCACAATGTAGGAATTTCTGCTATTTCTGTGTAGTGGATGAGGAAGCAGAGGCTTGAGAAAGTCAAGTGAATTTCTTAAGATCACGTAAGTAGTAAGAGGCCAGATCGTATTGAAGAATGGGTTCTGGAACATTGTGTGATCTGTTTTTGCATCTTGTGAAACTAATCTTTCATCAGTAAACATTTATTGAGCAACTACTGTGCAGGTCTTGGGTATCAGATAGTTTCTGATACAGTTTCTTTCACCTGGGAGCTTACAGTCTAGTGACTGGCTCTGAAATGGGGTTATTTGGGGGGGACATTTGGCAAGTTTTAGAGATATTTTTAGTGGTCATGACTGGTGTTTGGTGGGTAGAGGCCAGGGATGCTGTTGTGTACCCTTCAGTGTGTGGGGCAAAGAGCTGTCTGGCCTAAACTGTCAGTAGTGCTGAGGTGAAAAAACCCTGTTCCAGGGCAGTATTCATTCATTTTATCACTTACTCTACAAATTTTGTGGGTAGCTTTAATGGACCAGACACTATTCTAAGCATGGAGGGTGTGATGGGGAAGAAGATAGAAAGAGCTGCTGTTCTCATGTCATTTATATTTGGGTGTGGAGTGAAGGGTGAAGGGGAAGGAAAGCTGGAAATTAATAAGGAAATGAGTCAGTAACAAGAAAAATATCAGGTGGTATTGCATGCTGTATGGAAAGTTCAGATGCTTTGGTACCATTATGTGTAACTTGGGGGTTGCATTAGAATGGCTCATCACAGAAAGCCTTTTTAAAGAAGTCATATTAGTAACTGAATTTGAATGACAAGAAGCCATCTGAAGAAAGTGTGTGTCAGGCCAAGAGAACAGCAGTTACAAAGGCCCTGAGATGGAAATGAAGTTGGGATGTTCTTTCGAGGAACAGAAGGAAGGCCAGGGTGTTTGGAGTGTGGAGGGAGAGGAGGGTGACACTGGGGAGGGTGGCAGAGGCTACATCCTATCAGGGCTTTGTTAGCCAAGATAAAGAGTTTGGATTCCCTTCTAGAGACTTCCATGTGGCTGTTCTCATAGGGGAAAACGAACAGAGTTATGAAGAAAAGGAAATAGAGTCTTGGAGATAAAGTGACTGAGAGAAACGACATTCAGTTTGATGGCCAGAGAAGGCTTCTGTGAGACCTGAATGTTGAGAAGGAGATAGCTGTGGGAAGGTCTGGGGGACCTGGGGCTTGCGGTTATGGGCCCAATTGTGTGTCTCCCTGCCCCGCCCCTCCCCCCACTGCCATTCATATGTTGAAGCCCTATCCTCTGGCTCCTCAGAATGTGACTGTATTCAGAGGCAGGATCTTCAAAAAGGTGATTAACACAAAGCTAGTAGAGTGAGCCCTAAGCCAATCTGACTGGTGTCCTTATAAGAAATGGAGACTTGGATACTCAAAGAGACACCACAGGTATGTGCTCACAAAGGGAAGACCACGTGTAGACACAGCAAGAAGGCGGCCATCTGCAAGCCAAGGAGAGAGCCCTCAGAAGAAACCAACCATACTGACACCTTGATCTTGGACTTTGAGCCTCCAGAACTTGTCAGAAAAATCAAGTTCTGTTGTTGATACCACCCGGTCTGTGCATTTGTTACGGCAGCCCTCATAGACTAATATATCTGGAGTCTGATTTTCTTATCTGTTGCGTAAGGGTGTTTGTGGATATTTCAGTTAAGGTTTTTCCAGTTCTAAGAGCCTTTGATTCTGAGAGATACATGAGCTCCTCCTCCAGGCTGCCTGCACTCTGGGTAAGCCTTAGCTACATGTCCCTTAATCAGAGAATGACAGAATAGTTCTGGGGGAAATAGAGGAGCTCTAGGGAGGAATTTGGAATTAGAGATGGATTTCCCATCAATTTCAAAGGGAGGGAGGATTCACAGTCACTCTTCTCCCACAGAGGGGATTCAGAAGCCCAGATGAGGGTCTATGGGATCACAGTGGCATGATGTCTCCCTTGGGAACAGACAGAATTCAGTGCCAGAGTTTCCAGAAAGGAGATGGAACTTGAGGAATTTTCTCCTTGGAAAGAGTTCACTAGAGACTAGGATCCCCTGGAGAGCTTGGACCTCCCTTGGTGCTGGCCCCACACATGGTTCTAGGCACTTCAGGGTGCCTGCCTTCTGGGCAAAGGAGACTCTTTGGCTCATTTTGTCCTTTATCTTGTCTCTGAGAAGGAAGGTTTGAGAATCTGACTCACTTTAGGACTCAGGAATAGCATGGGTGAAGCGTCTGCTGTTTTTACGGGCAACCCTGCTTGCTGGAACAAATCGGACCCAGTAAGCAGCTCCACTGTTCCCAAAGCAAGAGCCCTTGAAGAACAGTGGTTCCTGTTTGAGCAATTACTTTTGTTTCTAACTTTTCTGTTACAAATTGATATACATCAGAACATATTGAAGGGGCAGACTGTGCCTTGCTGCCCAGCCTTTCATAGTTAACCATCTGTTCAAATATTATGAATTCAGCAAATATTTACTAAGCAATCCACATTGCTTACAATTTTTGGAGGGTATGGGAGTGGGGAGATGTAGGCATTAAATCAGCTTTTGACGTGTGTGTGTGTGTGTGTAGTATTTGAACAAAGTGGCCGACAGGGAGTAGTTGCTCGTTAAATGGGTGCTAACTGGGTGGGCGAATGAATGAACGAGGGAACAAACGAATAGACTGGACATTTTAAACTTCAGATTCTATTTCTGTCTCTGCCTCCAGGTAGTAACTTTCTCTGCTCCCCAGAATGTAGGGTGCCAGATAGCAGGGGGGGTTTGTTTCTAGTGTTCATTGCTATATCCCCAGCTCCCAGAGACCCTTGAGGACATTACTGCAGTAATTCAGGTAAGAGATGATCATTCTGGGCAAGCAGAGGACACAGAGAGATATTTAAGAGGCAGAAAAGACCACACATGGTAACTGATCCGTTGGGGGGGTCAAGAGAAGAAAGTTTAGTGTATCTCTAAGGGCTCTGAATCTCTGTGGGTAGGGTGGCGATGACAGAGACAGCAAGGAGGTAGGGAAGACCACTGGTCAGCTACAAGGACGTAGGTAGCTGGAGTTCATGAGGGAAATCACTCATATTAATTTGGTGTTGTTAGTGTAAGGTGCCAACTGGAGCCTGAGAAAGAGGAGCAGAAGCCTAAAAATAGAACCTTGGAAATAGTGATATCTGAATGAGGTGGGAGACTGGATATCAGGAGACAATCTGAGAACGGGAGGAAAATGAGAGAGTGATACCTCCTAAAATCAGATTGTGTCATCTCACCATGATTTAGGCAGCCTGGGTCCCACAGAAGAAAAGCCTTGAGTCATTCACATGTATACCTAGTAGGTAGTAGATGCCCAGGAACATGGTGTTGAATTGGTAAGTGATTTTTGGGATATACTCCTAGAAGGCATTGCTAGGAGAAGATCAGGCATTGGTTTTATGTATTCCCTCTGAGTTGCAGGTCACTAATGGAGTTAGAACACCTTGGGTAGCATGATACAGAAACATTAGTCCTTCAGATTTGAATGAAAAAAAGGGGACATATTGAGAATCCAAGAATGTCTGTTAATTTGACCAAGGCATTCCAGTAGGTCAGCAGGCTCTGGGATTTGGCAGCAATTTTGTGCATTTGGAGACTCAAAAGAATTTACCAATCCCCTGAGACCCATTTTTGCAGACTGAGAATTTTAGCTCATCTTGTCTGATGCATTTGGCCATAAGTGGCTTGAAGAAGCTGACGTCAAGAGACAATGTTTAAGTATTATTTTTGTCATCTCGCCATACAGTTTAAACTAATATTTATCGACCTCCACCATGTTCCAGATGCCTGTGCCAGGCATTTCAAATAAAAATCTCTCATAATGCCAAATACCCATTTTACAGATAAGAAAACCGAGGCTGAGGGTGATCAAATAAGCTTGAGGTCATGTAACTCATAGTGCATTTGGAATTTAACCTCAGATTTTCTGACTCTGTGTTCAATTTTTTGTTTGTTTGTTTTCACTATTATAGAAATAATAGTGTCTGCCTTGATCAGCTTCCAGAGTTTCAGGGAGGATTATATGAGATTGTGTCAACAAGGGTTCTTATTTAGGTAGCATTAAAATCAGTGATGCTTAGCTGGAGTTTGTTTTTAATGCCTTCACCTGAAGTCTTGAGACACATGGAGCTTTCTGGCATCCTAGGACGATGGTGGGGAAGTGTATTTGGTGGGGCACATGGGACTGCCCAGCCTTACCTCTCACGTTCCATCCTGGAGGAATGCGTCTCACCTGCCAAGAGGCAGGCCATGTGCTGCCCCGTGTCCTCACTGCTAAAAATCTGATGGAAATAATGTCTCCCATTCAGTGAATGCCCACAGGTCTGCTGCTTTTCCCATATAACTCAAAAAAATTAATTTGTATAATTATTAATGAGTACTTGATAAAGATATATTTCCATTTTTTAATTACAGCTTTCAGAATGTGACCCCCATCTTATTTAAAATCCTGCAGTAAAATAGATTTTATTTTCTTTTTATCAGAGAAGACAGGTTTGGAAACTTGCCCAAGGCAACACAGGTGGTGAGGGACAAGTCAGCTCTTGAATCCAAGTGTATCTGAGTCTAAAAAGCAGGATCACCATATCTGGTTATGATTCTTTATTCTAAGAATAAAGATTTATGGAGATGGTTCTGGGTAATTCCTTTCCCCTGATGTATTATCATGACTTAGGAGCTTTTAAAGAAATCAGTGTCCTTCCTCAGGTGAAAACTCTGGTTTGCCAATTGTTTTGTATATATTACATTTACTTCTTAATTTAGTTTTTTTTTTTTTTTTAAGATTTATTTATTTGAGAGAGAGAGAGAGAGTGTGTGTGTGTGTGTACAGTGGGGATGCGGGGGGGGGGTGGAGAGGGGCAGAAGGAGAGAATCTTCAAGCAGACTCCCTGCTGAGCAAGGAGCCAGATATGGAGCTCCTTTCATGACCTGGAGATCATGACCCATGAGATTACAACCTGAGCAGAAACCCAGCGTCAGAGGCTCAACTGAGTCATCCATGTACCCCTGTTTTATACACATTTTAAAACACAGTTACAGGGACGCCTGGGTGGCTCAGTTGGTTAAGCGGCTGCCTTCGGCTCAGGTCATGATCCCAGCGTCCTGGGATCGAGTCCCACATCGGGCTCCTTGCTCGGCGGGGAGCCTGCTTCTCCCTCTCCCTCTGGCTGCCACTCTGTCTGCCTGTGCTCGCTTACTCTCTCTCCCTGTCTCTGACAAATAAATAAATAAAATCTTTAAAAAAAAAACAAACAAAAAACACAGTTACAGCTGGTGTGGCTCAGGAGCTAAATTTAATTTTGTATGTGTTGTCTATTTGTGCTTAAATTTGAACATGGGTTGAATAAAAGAATTTCATGATAGGAAATTAAATTGATGGCAAGTCATTGCATCTTCTCTTCCTTTGCTTTGAGCTCCATGAGTTAGACATTTAAACCTGGAAAAGGCAGATGGACCTTGGGTGGAATAGCCCAGGACATAGGCCAGGGGTTGGTAAACAGTGGCCCATAGCCTGCTGCCTGTTCTTTCATCATCCTTAAAAGCTAAAGTGGTTTTTACATTTTCCAATGGCTGGAAAAAATTATGGATATTTGTTTTTTAGTTATGTCCATATCCCCATAAGATCTTGATTTTGCTTGTGGGCCCATAAAACCTAAAATATTCACTGTCTTCTTATAGAAAAGACTAACTCTTGACATAGACCTTTACCTCTCTGAAGTGAAGAATGCAGTGTCTCCTTTATTTTGTAATATTTTATATTCTTTCTCTTTCGGTTCAATATTACAGACATTCCGGAGCAGAGCTTTGTGTGGAAGCTATGGGGAAATGGAAGTAGATCAGACCAGTCACTCACCGGGGCTTTGGACTCCATGGCTTTGCCTTTTTCAGAGGAAGAGGGTTTTGTTCTGGAAGGAAAAGAAAATATTTCAGGGGCAACTGTTCTGCAGTGAGCAGACCAGACTCATTTGTGAGTACCTGGCTTGTAATCACAGGCCCACCATGAGCCTTGCCTGAGCTGGGCTCTATTATTGCGCAAATGTCTGAAGAAAGTTTCGATTTTGTCGGGAAAAGAAAGACTTCCTATTTTTTACCAGGCAGATAAATTAATGGGGGAAAGAGTTCTGCTTTCTACTTCAAGAATGAAAGGGAGTTGTTTGAACATGCTTCAGGCAAGAATCAGCACTAACTGGGAGCTTGGCTGATAGCTGGGCTTTGTGGCTTCCCGCTCTATTAAGGCATTCCAGCCAACTCCTCCTGGCAGTCTGTCTTCTTCTGAAGGTTCAGATGTTTGACGCTGGTCAGTGGGATGAGAGCTCAAAGGGAATATGCCCAGAGCATGAGCTCCTTCAGATCTCTGCTTCCAGCCCCAGTCAGGCGGCAAGAGCCTGATGGCGAGCCAGGAGAGCAACGCCTGGCCTCCTTCAGTAGGTGGGCGGGCAGGGAGACCCCGGTGCTTTGTGCTGTTGGTATCAACGGACCCCACAGACTGTCTTCTTCCTTGTAGAGATACAAAGCTGAACTTTTTCAGAGCAATTTGGAAAATCAAGTGCATCCAGGCCCTTGCCTTTCTCTCCTTTGTTGGTTCCAGGTCTTCCTCATATGGGTTCCTGCTCTTGTCTCTGGGCTGCCTTCAAGTGGCTACCTTCCCAGTCCCGCCTTGCCTTTTCTGCCTCAGTGGTCCTCTGTGTCCCTCCTCTGCCACTGTACCAGGCTCTTGGCATTTAGCCCCAACTGTTGAATTACCTGAAAGGCAATCTGGGGATGCTGGGGGTTCTTTGCTTCCCTTTACTTCCCAGGTATGAAATTTACAAGACAACTCATTTGTCTCCACAAATGCCCTCTTAATACAGCTAGGAATAAACAGCTTCAATTTGGGTGTCCTGGGCTGCTCCAAACTGAGGATATAAAAACCAAGTCACAATAATGGCAGGGACAACCCTTCCTTCTGGCTCTGACTCGCTTGGTCAAGTGGAGCCTCCAGGCTGTCTGAGAATTGCCCATTTCTGGCAAGCTTGGTTCCGGCTTTGCGTTTGTGAGATTATGTCCCCAGCCCAGGCCTCTTAGGCTAAGTTGCTTTGCCACTAAAGCCACTGCTGGGTCAGCCTGAAGCTGCACAGCCCACTGAGCCTGCTGGACCATAGCTGGAGTGCAGAAGCCTCGTGTCCCCAGCAGAGTGAGGACACTCTTCTCTACTCTTGGGCCATTCACCGTCACTTCTGCCTCAATGTCGGGCAGCCACATGTTGGACCCAGGTTGTGTGCCTTACTGTCTTGCTAGAGACGGTGAATCCCTTTCCAGGGAGTTTCTCGGTCCCTCTCAAAATAGACTCAGAGCTGCCTCCTCGCAAACCACCCTCCAGGCATATCCAGAGTAGTTCCATCTAGAACCCTTGCTACACACCCAGCTCCTGTCTTCCTACTTGCTATGAGAAATGGACTGCCACACCGTCCCCTGCAGGCTCCTGTTGTGATGATCCACAATCAGGAAGCTCAATTCATTTTCCTGACACAGTGCCTCACAAGGCACATTTCCATGATAACCACTGTGTCCCCAAGACCAGTTATCAGTCAGGGTTCTCTCGAGCAAGAAAACCAATAATATACATAGAGAAAGAGATTTTTTATCAGGACTTTGCTCCTGTGATTATAGAGGCTGATGAGTCCAAAAATCTGCAGTGTGGGCCATCTGGTAGCTCACAGGTATCATCCAAGCAGGGCTCTGGGCATCAGGACTGCAGGAATGAATAAGGGTTTAGTCCTTGACCTCGAGGCAATTCCAGTCTGGTGTAGGCAATTATATTATCCTTTAGGATTTACAAAGGGCATTCACAGAGAGGACCTCATTTGAGTTTTACATTGATTCTCTTCACTTGGTGCCATTTTGATGTTCATTTTAGAGATCAGGCAGTGGAGGCCTAAACAGAGTAAGTGATATTCCTCATATTAGACAGCTAATAGGTAGCAGAGCAGGGACTTGAATGCTGCTTCTTAAAATTTGGGAGCTCACGCGCTTGGGTCACACATATAGTTAATGAGTTAAGAAAAAAAGCAAACACAATTTAGGATTTGATCTTGTATTAAGTTGCACGGTGACTATACGTGACATTGTAATTTTCTCATAGCTCTCTCTTACTCTCTAGACTATCAGCAGGGACTGGGTCTTATTAATTTTTAAGTCCTCAGAGATATGCAGAATGCCCAGTGCATAGTAGGTGCTCAGGAAACAGTTGTTGAGTAAAGAGTTTCTAAGGGTCCTTTGTGAGCCAGTTCATTCTGAATTTAATTATGAGTGGGAAACCAGTCCAGCAGGGAGGTTTGGGAGTCCAGGTGGAAGCTGTCAGATGAGAGGCAGTGCTGGGGATGAGGTGAGGAACAGGCTGGAGGGTCGGGGTGGGGGGTGCCCACGGTGAGCTTTGATATTCAATAATCTGGGCTTTGATTTTCATGCATGAGGTTCAATTGCTGCTTTTGTATATGGATTCATCAGAAGGAGGGTAGGCTTTTTCAAGGGGGGTTTTAAATGAAATCTGTATGGTGGGGATGGAAGTCAAGTCTACGGTTCCAGCTCCCTTCCCTGGACAACTTTCAGAGGAGATTCAGGCAGAAGTCGGGGTCAGAAAGCAGAAACATGCCTGTGATTACTAGTGCCAGTCGGCAAGCTGGAAGGATATGTGCTGGCAAGCGCCGGGGGCCGGGGGAGGGGGTTTCTTTCTTTTGATTTCCTTCCAGATCTTGTCAAGGTCGTCCGTGGCCAGGAGCCTAGTGACAGCGGGACTGTGGGGGTGGGGTGGGGAGGAAAATGTACTCAGTCTCCTACTAGAAAAGCTTTTGTGACTGTTGAAAATGTGGGAGAACTGTCAAAATGACATGACAGACCTAGCTACGTAAATAGGGAAAACTGAGCCGTTGCTTCTACTGTTCTGTGACAGCATAAAGTTGTAGACTGTCTTCAGCAGAGAAAATGAAAAGAAAGAAAATTCATGAGCACCCTGTTACGGAGACAGATGCTGCATATTCAAGAAATTGGAGTTTCGCGCTCCGCATCCCTCCCCTCTGTGCCCACCCTCACCACCTTAGCCATTCATGCCAATGACCACAGGATTTAAAGAGGGACGTTGTTGACTTATTATGTCAAACAATAGTTTCCGCTCTGTGCATTTGTGACAGCTCAAGTATGTTCGGTGGAGCCATAACATTGATGCTGGTAAGACGGTCGCCCGTCACATTTGGTCACTAAGCAGTTAATTTATCATCGCCCATAAAGCCAAGGCAAATCTTTTTGGGGATCTTAATTTATTCAGTGTCACCACAGTGATCAAATACAGAGGATAATGGCAGGAACATCTGAAGGAGATTCAAGTCATACATGTGTTATTAATTAGACGTGTGACTTTGAACAATAAATACGTCATGCTAGACATTTATTTCTTCATATTGGAGTGGATTGATGAGGCAAGATTGAAGGCAAGCAGACCAGTTAGGAGTCCTTATCACAGTTCCCAGCAGTTAAGGGCAATATTCAGGCTGGTGGCAAGGCAAGCCTGGGTTTGAACTCTGGCTCAGCTGTCTGCAAGCTCTGCGGCCTTGCTAAGTTATGTAAGCTCTCTGAGGCTAAGGTTCTTGATCTCTGCAATAGGAATGACAGTCATCACCCTAACCAACTGGGCACACAGGGCTTCCACCAGCAAAGGATAAGGTGCTGAGTGTAGAATGTCAAGGGCATGGGCATCGATGGTAACTGCTGTGTAGCAAGGCCTTTCGAATTGCCCACTGAACACCAAGCTCAAGAAGTGCTTACCACAGGCCATTTCACAATAGCTTATGATTAATAATTAATAATGATGTGTTAGACTCTTCTGTTAAAGAAAAAAAGAATGGGAGGCAGCACTTTTTAGGGTGGTCTTTGAGTTTCCAGCTGAACAGCAGATCAAACCCAGGTCTTCTACCGAAGTGCTCTCTCTTCTTCCCAAGCCACCAGTTTCCTGGGTACAGGGTTATCTTGGAGGTTCTAGGTGAAGTCTAGTTCAGTGGGAGATGGGAGGGGGCTAGACTGGAGAACTGGTTGGATTTGTGTGGTGAAGGGCCTCAGTTCAGACTTGTGATTGTCCTTACGAATGAGCTAATATGGGCGGGCACACTGACAAGAATGGAAGAAGAAGGCCTCCTGTCAATGTGCCACCTTGCTTTGGCAATCCTTCACTTTTTGATATCCTGGAATCTTAAAAATATGGCAATATTTGGGGCCTCCTTGGATTTCCAGTAGGGTCTGGGCTTAGATTTGCATGCCTGTGGAGCTTCCAGGTGCCATTCATCTAGCTCAGACCTACACAGCTAATGGGGCTTGGCCACTCGGGAGGCAAATCTGTGCCTGATCCCTAAGGCTGTGGATGTTTAAATGAAATTGCCCATCACCCTTGCTTGGCTAGGCCTTGAGCTGAACCACTAATTATCCAGTGGGACCAGAGAGAAGACTGGGGGATATGTGGGGGAGGGGGTTCCTCCTTGGAGCCACAGAGCCATATGGGGAGGAGCCTTATGGAAGTAGCCAGCTGGGCCCTGCTGACAAGAGTGGTGGTGGCAGCTGGAGGAGGGAGGTGATCTCCAGGCTGTTGCTGTGCCATTTGTTGGGACCAGTGTACTTCTTATGACCCAAATCCGGGAAGTGTTGCAGGCAGGCAAGCTGATTAATTATTTCCCTGGGGTCTCTCTAACAGAGGATAGAAATGATGCTTGGTGGGCGTGAAAGAAAGGCCAAATCTTTCAACTAGTAGGGAATTTGTTTCCTGCCTAACTGCAGCCACATGTGAAGGTATAGAAAACATATGTGCCTCTGATAAAAGATCACATTTAAAGACTAGAAAGAAACTAGCATGTCCTGTTTCTCATCAAACACTAAACTTCTGCATTTCCAAATGTTCTGTGTTACTAGAGGGTGTTTAGAAGCATTCCAACAGGGCTGGGCTCCATTCCCATCAGCACCTTTGGCATGTTTCTATTACCCACTGTCGCTATTCAGTGAAATCAGTCACTTATTGTGGTAGCCTCTGTGGTCCACTGAATCAGAAGCTACGGGAGTAGTCACTGGGAACTGGAATTTTTCATTAGTTCTCTGACTGATTCTTATGTAGCAAGGCCTTGAACCTCTCTGAAATGAGAGATGGAAAGCTACAAGTTTGGAGAAAATGAATAAGGGACTCTGCTGAGTTTCTGGTAGCACAGTGTCACATGAATTTTATGTATATATCTCTCCATCTCTCTATTTATATATATGTGTGTATATATACACACACATATATATATTTAATACTTACATATATATATGAATTTTTCCTTACATACAAGTAAAGAAAGGGATGGGGAAGTGAACAGATGATGGTAGGGAGGAAGAGGAGGCATTCATAAGAGCTGAGGGTCATTATAGGAGCAATAAACCCACCAAGAGTAGTAAGCCTTTGAAATAATAAACTACCAGTAGACTCCCATCTCTATTAATAGAATCATCATTTATTTAGTCTCCCAAGCTACAAACCTTAAACATATCCGCAACTCCTTCTTTGCTCCTCTTTTCTCCTTCCATTCTGGGTGATCACCAGATCTTACTTATGGATTGTGTTGCTCACAGCTGATTGCTTAGCTCGAAGCCAGTCCTTCCTTCTCCCCTGTTAACAGACTCCAGGGTTTACTTGAGAACTAGGAAGAAAGTACAGCTGGATGATCGCCGTAGCTTCCTCAGTGGTCTTTTGGTCAACAAACTCTTTCCTTTCGTTCACCTCTACCATGATTTGGGAATGGTTGTCCTCTAAAAATTCTAATAAACTTATTTCTCTGCTAGGAAAAATCTCTCCCTCTATTGCCAACAGGATAAAATATAAACTCCTTAATATGATTCTCATTGTGGTCCTGAAGTTCTTCTCCAAAGTCGTCTCTGTAACAAATTAAAGATGGTGGCAAATTCTTTGACACTCATCCCATAGAGAGGGGAGACCTATATGCCCTCTTTTTGTTTCTGGGTAGGCTTTGTGACTATTTTTGCCAATATAATCTGGTGGAGGTGACCCTTTGCCTGTCTCTGGCCTCAGCATTAAGAAGATGTCAGCTTCCATTTCCTGCCCCGTAGGGTATTATTTCTTTTTCAGGGTGCATTGAGATGCTGTGTCAGAAGTCCAGCTACCCTGAGAGGCTAGGCATAGATGTTCTGTTGGTGATTTCAGTGGTGCCTACTTTTTTTTTTTTTAATCCAGCCTCAACAAAATACCAGATATCTGAGTGAAGCTATTTGGGCTAAGATAAGACCAGTATCAATGAGTGACCTTAATTGATGTCATTTGGAACATAAGAGTCTCCCAGCTGAGCTCTGCCAAATTCCTGAACCACAGAACTCTCAGATATCATAAAAGTAATTGTTGTTTTAAGCCTCTAAGTTTTGGGGGTAATTTGTTGCACAACAACAAAGAACAGTCTCCAGTCAATCTTCCCAAGCAACCCACCTCCCAGTTACATGGTACTATCATCAGCTCCTGAAACACATTAAAACTCTCATGCCAAGAGTGTCCTTCTTCACCTTCCCTGCTTGGCGAACTTCTGCTCATTCTTCAGATGCAGCTCCTTTCTGAAGTCGTTATTGAACAAATGAGTGAAAGAAATCCTTTCTGCACCGCCCTACCTTGCCACAGGTTCTATAAATACTTTTCTGAAAGCAATGTGACACTGCAGTTACTTGTGTTAAGCTTCTTTGATAGTCTGATAATTCCTGGATGGGAGGAATTGCGTCTTCTTCAGCTTGGCCATCCAGGGCTAAGCAGAGTGCCTGGCGCACAACTAATCTTTGTTGAAGGAAGGGAGGACCCAATAAGCAAATAAAACCATGAAAAGCATTTTGGTCTCTGTATGTTTTGAAGGTTCAGTCATGCCTTGTTGACTTTTTCCAGTTAGAGTCACACATGAGATAGAAAAACAAACTATTGGCTCTTTTGGTCTTTTGTGAAGTCCTGAGTCTTTGGCAGCCTGAAGAGTTAGATTGGCCTGTCAGTATGTTGGAAAGTAACAGTCCAACCACCTGGAAGATGGAGGCACTAGGGAAATGTAAGTCTGGTGGGTTGAAGGTGGTACACTGACATTTTCTGAGGTTTAAGGAGGCAATAGGATTAATAAAAAGAGCTTTGGCCTGGGAGGAGGGATGTCTGGCCTCAGTTCTGTCCCTGAGGAATTTGACAAGTTTTCTTTATCTCTTTGGGTCTTAATTTCCTTTTGTGGAAAGAGGCATTGGGTCAGATGACAGGTCAGTTGTCTTTGAGCCTTGACATTCTGTAAACCCAGCACTCACCTGGACTATGTCACTTGTATTATCTAGATGGGATAGCTGAATCCCACGCCTCTACCTCCCCATCCCTTTGCTGACTTCTGAACCCTCTGTGCATTGGTGGTCCTCATGGGGAATGACATTCTTTAGAGGATCGCCCCAGAGTAGAAGGTTCTGTGTGGGTGTAGATCAGCTCTGCAGACCAGGGTTGCCCCTATTCACGTACTGATTTTCCTATAGATAATTTAGGTATTCTTTATAGATCACCTCTAATTCCCTCATCTCTCCCAAGCAGTGCCTCCCACACTGGCTTGCCAAGGAGTCTGAAATGCTAGTTTGAATTTTTCCCTTAAGGCATTGAAGGCTCAGTTCAGATGCAAACATAATTAAAACATTAGCAGCCATTAAAATCTTATTTGAATGAGCTTATCACATCAGCTCTTTCGCTCTGATTTCTCTAGAGATTTTATATCTATTATCCCATCTAAATCTGCACAAGAATTCATTTTACAGATGTAGGAATGGAGTGTTTCAGCAGGGGGAAAATCCAAGTATCCAGTTCCATTTCCTGAAGCCTAATCCCACTATACTCTTCCCAAAATACCACACTGCTTTTCCAAGCAGGGTCCTAAGGAAATGATAGTAAGGACACGTATATTTTGATGAAAGGAGGAAAAGAAATGGCATGGCTAATACTCAGCAATTGGTACCTTCTACTGCTGCTAGTATCAGTATTAATATTACTGTATCATAGGTAAGGCCCCCTCCCCCATAAATATGATGATTTACTTCCTAAAGGCAAGTAGACAGGATGCTTAATTTGAAGGATCTCCTAATTTGTCGGGATGCATTATTTCACCCAGATTCGGGTCAATCCTTGCAGAGGTACATTTTTGGTAACTAGTAATGTCTTCTATTTATTTCATTAGGCATTGATAATGAGGACTGTTATTTTACTGAAGGCTTACAAATTAATGAGCAATAAAATTCTTGCTGCCAACCATAAACTAAGAAATGCATCTGTCTCATTTCTGGGGGAAATCCAGACTGAAGGTTTAGCAGGCCCATGTCAGTACTTTGGTGGCACTGCTTTCTCTCCCTTTTTTTTTTTTTTTTTTTTTTTTTGTATTGGCTTTTCCTTCCGCCTAGAACAACCCCCTCCCAAGCCCGCTTTGCTGGACTCTGTTCCAGCTTCAGGTCTCAATGTAACTGCCTCTTCAGGGACGCCACCTTGATGACCTGGACTAGGTTGGGATTCCTTGCCTCTTCCCATGAACTTCTCTCATCATAATGCTCATCATAGCCCATGCTAATTCCTTTTTTCCCCTCAGCTTTAATTTAATTTAATTTCCTCAGTTTAATTCCTCAGTTTTCCCCATGAAATTGTAAGGGCTATGAGGGCAAACATGTCTCCCTTCATCCCCGTGTCTCTTGTACCTAGTTTAAGCCCCAGCAAATATTTGTTAAATGAATGAGGATGTTGATTTGTTTAAAGAAAAATTATGGTCAATTTATAAGAAATGCAATAGGTAAAGAGAGGAATGGATGTTCAAATACAACCAAGTATAGGAAAACAAATGTTTAGGTCTGGGAGTGGGAGATACGATTGGGGAAAAAGTTAATACACAGATGCCAGAGGGCAGGAACAGTTGGAAGGTGCTAACGAGGCTGGTGGAGTGAGCAGGGAAGGGAGTGGTGGGAGACGAGGCCAGTAAGAAAGGCAGGACTAGATCACATAGGAAAAAGTGGCTTGGGTTCTATGTCTGGTGAGAAGCCATTGGTGTGTGGAGGCCATGGAAGGAGGAGGAAGAAATAAGGTGATTTACTGGTGAAAGAGAATTAAGTGTTTATTTCCAATAGAGAGAAAATAGTGTCTGAGTGAGGGCCTATGAATACCAGGAATTGGGTGTAGGTTAGGAAGAGGACAGATCATGCTATTTTTATAGCCTACTTTAGTACTGTTTGACTTTTAAACTTCGATGTGCATGTTTTATTTTCTTA
This sequence comes from Mellivora capensis, assembly GCA_004024625.1. NCBI lineage: Eukaryota > Metazoa > Chordata > Mammalia > Carnivora > Mustelidae > Mellivora > Mellivora capensis. The sequence continues at coordinate 44,746 of PISX010000857.1, read as the reverse complement.
GAAATTAAATGTTTATTAAAAAAAAAAAAAGAACAAGAGAAAAGGTAAGCTGCCATGTGCTCTCCCCCTCCATCCAGAATGGGAGTGGGTTTGCACTGAGGCCAGTGGAGCACAAGTTTCTCAGCTCTCATCTGCCAAAGCCTGGAGGTGCCCCGCAATGTCGGCTTGCTATTGATTTTTATAAAATTTGCAAAATTAAGGTATTTGAACTCAAGTGGATTAAGACCATGGTCCTTTTCTACTCCGATCCCCCCTCCAGTTCCCCCTGTGGGACATTGCTTGAGGGGTCTCAGGCATTGTTGGGGTCCAGTTAAGGGGAAACTGAGCTGGAATCACCTCACCGAGATCCATTTATGTAGCTCTCAGCCCCTTCTGTGTGTGCTGTTTTTACTGGCTGTCCCACTGTGGAGATGGCCTCCAGGAATACCCTCTCCTCGAAGCTGACTCACCAGGTGCCCTGACACAAAATCCAGGGGCAGAGGTGGTCTCACAGTTGAACTTGTCCTGGGTTTCTGGCACCGGAGCTGTGTGAGGGTAGCTACATTTAGTCACTGCAAAAGAAAACTTGAAAGCTTGAAGTCTTACAACTTACATATGAAATAAACAAAATAGAGATTTCCTCAGATTTCCTCACAATCCTAAATGTACAGAATATTACCAATATCGAGTCGTGAAGCTGAAAGGAACTTCTTAAATTATCAATAAAAATACAATTTTCAGTTAGCATGCTAGATGGAAGACTGAGTTATATTTCTGTTGCCTGTATGGATAATACTGTAAAATAGAGGCAATCACATGTACGTAGCTAAAAAACCTAGAAAAAAAAAAACTGTTGCAGATATATGCCAGGCAGTTAATTAATAAAAGATAATGTGCTTGTTTTTCAGTGGATTTTGTGAAGTTTGTAGTACTAGCTTTCGAAAACTTGCTCTTTACTGTGATTTCTTTTCTCATGCTAATTAAATATTTTTGTACCTGATTTTGTATAATAATTTTGCATTCTTTTTCTTAAGTGGTCTCCCCAGTTTTTATAAGCTTCAGTTCTCCCAAACCTGTTCTGCCTCTAATGGAGAGCTGGTTGTTTTTCCTGTGTAAAATATTGTAGAGATTAGGAAAATGTGTGTCTGTCTAGCAGGGGCTTACTAGTGCAGATGGCAAGGAAGAAGGCTCTGGGGACCAGGAACACTCATTGTGGGTCTTAAAAACATAGGCTGAAGACTTCCGTTGTAACATTCACATAAAAGAAAATTGGTCCTTTTAAAGTATCCAATTTAGTGGCATTTAGGACATTTACAGTATTATGCAACACCCACCACTGTCTAGTTTGAAAACAGTCATCACTCCAGAGAAGACCCATGTCCATTAAGCAGGCACTTCCCGTTCACCTTTCCCCCATTCTCTCCCACCCCCTGGGCCCTAGCAACCATCCCTCTACAGTCTGTCTCTATGGATTTACCTATTCTGGGTATTTCATTGAAACGGAATCGTAAAATATGTGGCCTTCTTAATTTGGTTTCTTTCACTTAGCATAATGTTTTCAAGCTCATTCACGTTGTAGCATTATCAATACTTCATTCCTTTTTAAAAACGATTTTACTTATTTGAGAGAGAGAGAGAGCACAGGCAGGGGTAGCTACAGAGGGAGAAGGAGAAGCAGGCTCCCCGTTGAGCAGAGATCCTGATGTGGGGCTTGATCCCAGGACCCTGGAATCACACCTGACCTGAAGACAGATGCTTAACATGAGCCACCCAGGCGCCCCAATTACTTCATTCCTTTTATATGATATGTTAGAGTATATACGTGCATGTGCATACATGTGTATATATGTATATTTCAGGAGAGCTCATTTGGAAACCATTTTCTAATTCAGTTTAGTTGAAAACATTTATTGAGAGCCAATCATGTGCCAGGCACTGACCAAGCCCTATTCTATTTTCTTTATAACTACAGTTTTTGGATGAACAAGAATGAAGCTAGCGGTTTTCCCTTATATACAGGAGCCTGTGCCACCATGAACTCAACCTTACAACCCACTCTAGCTCTCTGTGGGATGTTTTTTCCTCCAGGAGAGGAAAAAACGATTGTCCTTTTACCTCTATTTACCTACTATTTACCTTTTACCTCCTCTATTGTCCTTTTACCAATATTTGTGGGGAGGCTGAGGGGAAGAGGTTGCTAGGGGATGTACAGCTTACATCAGGATAACTACCCAGGGTTGAACTGACATAAGAAAACAAGGCAATAACATACAAATTTCAGGACAGCACATTTGGAATTCCCTCTGACTTACTGCTGGGGTCTCTCCCTGTTGCAGGGATGGTAAAGGGGCTCACATGGGCAGTCACACAGCCAGGCCCTATGCTGTTATCCTCTCCTTGTGTTAACCTTTATGACCTTTGCAAGAGAGCTTGGGATTTGTTAAGGCAGTGCACAAATACATTAATATATGGTATCATGGACTGAATGTTTGTGTCCCCACCCCCTCAACTCTTATGTTGAAGCTCTACATCCAATATGGCAGCAGGGGTCTTTGGAAGGTAGGTACTTAGGTTTAGATGAGATCATGAAGTTGGAGTCCCCATGAGGGGATTAGTATCCTTATAAGAAGTGGAAGAGACACCAGTTTCCCCTTTAGTCACATGAGCACACAGTGAGAAAGCAGCTCCCTGCAAGCCAGAAAGAGGGCCTTCACCAAGAAGCCAATGTGCTGGCACCTTGATCTTGAACATCCCAGCCTCCAGAACCGTGAGAAATCAATGTTGTTAACATCATGCAGACTTTTGTTATAGCACCCCGAGCTGTGACTAAGATATAGGGTAAACAACACGTAGTGAGTGAATTGATACCACTCTCATCTGCTCTTGGATCTTCCAGCTGTCTGCCTTTCTGTGAGCATGCCCTGGGAGGCACTTCTGAGGCTGGTGGGCCAATGGGAATCAGTCCAGTGTGAACTATGACCTGCCAGGCTCTTTTTGCCTCTGTCTTTGTCAATTGGTTTTTCCGATGGCAGAAAAATAACCAGTCTGCGGAACAGCCAACTCCTGTGTGTTGAGCTCTCTCGGTGACCTGAGTCGGTGACCTGAGCTTGGCCCTAGTACTGACGTGTTTATTTAAACCTTGTAAATACTCCGAGAAGAGGGATTATTATCATCTCCATGAAAGACAATGAAATCAAGACCTCAGGGAAGTGAATGAGTCTCCAAGAGCTCACAATTAGTAAAGAAATAAAGCTGGAATTCAAGCCCAAGGCAGCCTCCTTGCAAATATGATGTTTCTGATTTATATCCTAGCTAGGGAATACAGCTTGCCCCCGGAACTGCCAGGGGTGAAAAGAAAATATTCTTTTGATTTTGGAACTCCTCAGGCCCAAAGTTGTTACTGCATTTTGTATGCAAGGGAGCTTTTAATTTTTCTTTTAAAATTGGGAGGCATTTCCTCATACAAGAAACAATAAAATTTGGATTTAAACATCAATTAATGTGCTGAGACAGGGACCCCAACATACAGCTGGAGAGTGGGAAAGCTTGCCAGGTGAGGCATTCATCTTGGAAGTAATCACATATTTTACTTGGCTTTGGCTTTCTGAAATGAGATCTTTGAAAAAGGCTTTTAAATTTTACATCACTTTCAATTCAGTGGTGTGGACTAGGCCTTTGCCTGAGCCGTGGTGGGGACATTTATCTCAATAGAGAATGGAGAGCTGATGAACCATAAATTCTCCCACTCAGCACCCTGTGTTGGGTTTTCCTTTCTCATAGTTCAGATGAGAGCTTCCCCTCCTTGACTATAGTCACTCAAGCTGCAGCCATCAGGGGCCTAGAGAGGTTCTGGGAGACCCTGAACCAGTGTCAGGAGGCAGCACCAGCTCTTCCTACTGGGAAAATGTTGCATATTTCCTGCTCTCTCAGATACGGTCTTTCTGCCCTGCTCGGGCAAGTTATGAGAAAGGGAATGTTTACTGAGTCCCCCACCCATATGGCAGATCTATGAAGCTGTGAAGAACAATCTGGCTCCTCTTTAATTACGCACTCATTCTGTACTCTTTGTTTTCCCCCAAAGGTTTGGAAGCAGCTCTGTGCGAACTGGTATGACTCCCAGTAGCTCCTTTTTGGAGTTTTCATCTCTCCTGGAATATTTTCTTCCCTCCCTACCTTTAGGTATCCAGCGTCCTTCTGCATACTCTCCTGTTTGCTCTTATACTTGTTCTCCCCTTACCAAATTATACTGTGCCAAAAAAAATTCTTCATTCAAATTGAAATAGACCAAGTTTAAACCAAGTTCATCAAAAGAATCCCATAATCTGGACTCTGCCTAACAGCTTTGATCTTGATCGAACAATCATGCCATACTCTGGACAGCTTGAACTGAACACTGAGTGAGTCATTCTCTTGACCCTATCATCTCAGGGCCCTTGCACATGCTGTTCCTTCTGCCTAAAATGATGTTTTTTCCAGCCCTCCATCACTTTTGCCTGCTTGTCACTTGATTTAGTGTTCATCGATGTCCCTTCCCCAGAGAAAACTTGTTCTGACCCTCCAAAGCTAGGCCTAGCGCTCATTGCTCTCTGTGCTCCAACTCAACATTTTCTGTTTTATTGTCAGTCTCCCTTACTAAACTGGGAGCTCCTTAAGAGGAGGGATTGCAAGCCTTGACCTTGCAGAGTCATCCATTAAATGGTTTTGAATAAATGAATAAGAATGTTGCACAAGTGACCACTATTTTTGTTTCTTTCACAAATCTGCACTTCAACAGGCTGAACTATAAGGTGACTTTGAGATCAATAAAGGAAATTCAGATTTTCCTAGTTTGTATTCAACTCCTTGGTGAAGTGGTGGATTCAGAGATGAGGCTTCAGCAAAGGAGGTCTCCAGGACCCAAGGGCACCAGAAGGCATTCACTTCAAAAAGGTTAAGTTTGATGTGACTGACCAAACCAAGAAAATTGATGCAAAAATTTGGAGTGGGGAGTGTGGGCAGTAAAGATGTTTTGAAGGGTATGCAGAATGCAAATAGGATTCTTTCTGCTACATTTGCTGCCACAGAGTGGGGCACAGACCTAGCAGCCCTGTGACAGTGTGCACAGGGAAACCTAACTTCTCCATTATTGTGTGTGTCAGAAGAGCTGGGCAGTTCTGCTATTGATGGCCTTTTCTGTCTCCTATGTCTTACAGGATATTTGTTGGGAAGAAGCTGTGTCACATGGGAAATCCTAGCTGCAAGGGGGTTTGGGAAGTTAAGCCTTTAGGTGTCTAACTGAGTACGTGGGAGGGTGCCATAATATCTGTTCTAATATGACGTGAAAAATCCAACTAAGGATATGAAATTTAGTGTAATTACCTTTAAGCTAGCCCCAACTTCCTATTTATAAAATAGTAGTTATTATTCAGTGTGATCCCATGTTAATTAGAGAGAAAATGTGTGTATATGTGTTTGCATATACTTGCTTAAGCATCTTAGGTTAGATCATGAAGGCTGGCCTGGGTTTGAATATTGATGAAAACAGTGACCAGGCTTGGCTGGGTTGCTTTTACTTAATTCTACTGCCTGGATAGTAGACCCATGGTCCAAAGTACATGATTGAGATCCAGGACACGTGATGGTGTAAGTAGACAGGTCTTCTAGGGAACTTTCTCAAACAGAGCAAGAGGCCTGATCAGGTCAGAGGATTCCAGAACCACTTTATTTCATTTTTAAAGACGGGGGGACTAGGGGCAGGCTAGCCTAGTGGGCTAGCCTGCCACAATTTACCTGGACCTGATGTTTCGGGTTCTGAATTTCTTGCTGCATGGTTCTATAACTACAGGTTGGTATACTTTCTTTCTTGCTCTTGCTATGCTCTTGGGCCTCCTTGAGTTTTGAGTACAATAGTCCTACCATGACTTTCCACTACAAACACTGATGTTCTCAAGTGGAATATGAAGGGAGGAGAGAGAGACCATTATTGTCCAGTTAGACATTTAGATGAGTTTTTCAAACTGCCTAGCATAATACTCATATAATCATAAAACGTCCATCTTTAGCTTCCCCAAATGGCATAGTTTTGAATGGTTAATGGTAGAGAATTTCAACAAAATAGCCTATTTTTTTTAAGAGTTATTTATTTATTTGAGAGAGGCAGTGAGCGAGCACGAGCAGGAGGGGCAGAGGAAGAAGGAGAGAGAATCTCAAACAGATTCATTGCTGAGCGTAGAGCCCAATACAGGGCTCGATCCCAGGATCTTGAGATAATAACCAAGAGTGGGACGGTTAGCTGATTGCGTCAACCAGATGCTTCTACTGGACTATTAAAAATGTTTTAGAGCAAGTGGGTGAATCTCAGATATCAGAATCATTAGGTTTGGATGAGATAGGAGGTAGAGGAGAAAATTCAAGGTCACTGGCTATAAGAAATTTAAATTCACATTCACTGAAATGATGAGTGATAAGAGGAGGTGATCTGAGAAGAGAAGAACATTCAAGAGGCAGCTGAATTGGACTACTCCTCTTTTAAGACCATGTGGTGTGCTGGCAAAGAGCTTGGTTCTGGCCTGGGCCAGCAGGCTTCAAGTCTTATTCAGCACTCATTAGTCTTAAGGTCTTGGAAAATTTATTTAACCTCAATGTGCCTTATCTTTAGAGTAGGGTTATAGTAATAGTGTTTTCTTCAAAGGGTCGTGATGAGGATTAGATGAGGTAATTTATGTGAAAGTGCTTAAAATCTGGTACACAGTAAATATTCCATATATGCTGGACTAATTGTTACTGTAAAAAGGCCTTTGGCATGGGAAGAAATTTTGTGCTAGGGTCAGGGCATGGTACAGGTGTCTGGTCCTTGGAGAAAATAGATTCCTAACACTTACAAGACCAAGTTGAAGAAACACACAAAAAATCCACAATTGATTACAATGGCTGAAGAAGATACTCCAAGTACCATGGTATTTTGGAGGGATTTAATGGATCACACAATCATTTTTTTCTAAATGGATTTGAGATATGAAATAGAGGATGTTGGTATTATATGTTTGATAAAACTGAAATCTGACATTAAAACAAAAGAAAAGGGGAAGAATGTAAGTTATAAGGTGAAATAGCTGTGACTGAATTTCAGTGTTACATCAGACAATGTCTTGAGGCAAATGGACTGCCTTACCTATTTTCAGTTGAGTTTTTATGGATTGAAGATGTAGTGGAAGGGGGTGAAGAAGTTAAGTAGGACAGTAGACTATTCTGCCATGGCTAAGGAGGCAGGAAAAGCTTGTAAGATGGGGAGGGGTGGTTAGTAGAAGAGGTACAGATCAAATTAGTAAATTGAGTGATGCTAATGTGAAAAGTGATTTTAAATTTAATGATTTTAGCTGAATGTTTTGTGAGACTATTTGACAGCAGTGATAAAATCTCATCCTGTCCTTGCCTTGCATTCCTCACTACAAATGTTCATCTTCCTTATCATGGACTGACCTGTCCATCCAAAAAATCCACCCATCCATCCATCTCTGTGTCTAGTCTCCAAGTAAAATAGAGAATGCCCAGAAGGATGGTGGAGCATACGTGCCAAAACCAGCATATGGTTCCTTGCAGGGCCATTGGGAGCCACCCTTTTGATGTCAGATGAACTCTGCTTTGAAACTGTTGTTTTCCACTCAAATAAGCACATCTTCCTGCCTTTCATCAGCTCCTTTGTATAATAGGTGTGATTAAGAAAAGTGTGATGACTGATGGAATAAATACATTTGATTGAACAATGAACACTTATGTGATTAATCCCCTTCCAAGGCCTTTTCCCCAGACCCCATACAATGGCCCCTCCTCACCACTGCTTGCTGAAACACATCTGAAACTCATCTTTTGAAGTCACCTTCAAGTGTGTTGGTTGAATCTGATGATTTCCGGGGTGTCAGAGGTCTTTTCGTTTCATGGTCCATTTTAATTTGAAGATCATCAGCTAGATGTCTTGAGGGGACAATTTAGGTGAAACCATGAATTTTAGTGTGATATGAACATTTTTACTTGCTGGAAATTGGAAGATGGTGGTGAATGGTCTTATGATTTTAATGACTGACTAATTTTATGCTATTTGAAATTGTTGCTAACATGAATAAAGCTATTGATGGACTGGAGAAAATCAGTCAAGAGGTGACTTATTCTTGATGGAATTTTCCTGGAATAAATTCCATCTGCTGAGGTTCTCTCCTTACCCCTATCATTAATCTTTCCTAACTTCTAGAAGCCACCTGCGTTCCTTGGCTTGTGACTCCTTCCTCTGTCTTCAAAGTAAGCATCGGTGCCTCCTCAAATCTTTCTCTGACTGTCCTGTTTCCTTCACGCACTTATGAGGGCCCTTGTGATTACACCAAGCCCACCTGGATAATCTAGTATATGCCGTCTTTCAAGAGGCTTAATTTAATCACATCTGCAAATTCCCTTTTGTCATGTAAGGTAACAGATTTAGAGGTTCAGAGATTACGGCATGGACATCTTTGGTGTGGTGGTTGTATTATTTTTTCTATCACTCCAACCTTGGATTTTCTGTCCCTTCCTGGTTTCCTATTACTTAATAAGCCACAACAGTAATAACCTAAGAGCCATTGACTCTGGGAGAGACCATGAAATGTTGGGGAAATTTGGCCTTTGTGTCCTGGGCTATTACGTCTGTGCTCTTAGCCTTTGGCTCAGATCTTTGGTTTTACCTCTTTTGAGTTAATTTTTCTTTCCTTTGGGGATCTGCATTTTTAAAGGCACTAGGAAAATTAACAAATTTTCTGGCACTAGAAGCAAGACAGAGGATGACAAAAATTTGACAGATACAGCAACTGAGGTTTCAACAGACTCAACAACTTGTCCAATCTAAGGAGTGGTTGAACTGAGCTTGAATTCTTAAATTCAAGGCTCTAAATTCTAAATCCCTAAATTCAGGCTCTAAATCTTCTCTTTTTCTTTTTCCTAACCTGAGAGTTCACTTTCAAGGAAGAAAACAAGAATTACTACATAAGCAGAGACTGAAGATCTAATCTGGTATCAGTAATAACAGTAGAAACCTTTGAAAAATAATTTTCCACTTACAAATCAAACCGATTTAACTGCAAACTTAAGAAGCAGGAAACAAACTCATCAATATTAAATGTATTTGAAATTTCTGGAGGAAGACAAAAGGTAGTGTTTCTCTTCTATATGAGTGTTTTTCAGATTTCATTTCCTCTTTTGAGGAGCATAAACGTACACTCCACAACAGCTCTGATACAATCCCTCTGTCTGGTTGAGAGTCAAGGCATCTCATGTACATTTCCAGCCATCGAGGGGCTGTTGTCAACTTTTATGGTTTATATTCTGTACTCTGTATTATGAAAGCACACCTTTTTTCCCAACTGTAAAATTCCACTGTACTTACTAGATTTATCTTTTTAAACTACTTAGAAGAAAATCCCTGCCCTCCCAGGGCTGAGATGTGTGTTTCTGCATGATTCATGCAGAATCACGGTTTAGTATGCAGGTTCTGTGCTTGGCTTGAGTGTAGATATTTTGAGGGTTGACATCGTTTGCTCTCAGGAAAATATAATTTACTGCTTCTGGAGTCAAAACAAAATTAATAAATGATATAGCACGCAAACCCATCTTGGCCTTATGCTGCTTAGCAGTGTTTTAGTCAGTTACATGAATGAATGAGAAACATATGGACGAAATGTCCCTTGTGGCCGCTCTTGGACTCAGAGATGGAAGGGGGAATGTGCTTAACCAAATGAACCATATTTTTCTAACACCGTGTTTGAGAATGTACTTGGACCTATTCTCTAGAGCCAGTGGGAGACTGGTCTTTCTCTTCTGTCCCTAAAAGTGCATACTGGCAAGGCTGGTGGAAGCTCCCCTGTGTCTGAGTCTTTGGCTAGGAGTTGGGGGTAGGGTGGGATGGCTAGAGGTTAGAATCAGATGGTGGTGGGATTCTCAAGTAGTTAAGTGTTGAGTTGGAAGTGGGCTTTATTTCTTCCTTTTAATGTGGGATTGTGCTCAAGCAATTGTTCTGGGAAATGAGATTTCCAATAAGCCAGTGGGACAGAGGGACATCCTCAGAATCAGAATACAGTGAGGGAGACTCTCTAAGCAAAATTTCTTATTAGGTGGAATGGTTGACCAGTTGATTCTGCCAAAGATTGAGAAACTCAGTGGCAGGCCCTTGGTATCATCTCAATGCTGTAGTGATACCTCAATTATCTCAATGCTCTAGTGATAGAGGAAAGCCCCATGACTCTCTTTGCTTCAGCTAAGGTTGATACTAAGGCTTTCATGCAATTCTCTCTCCACACCTCACAGCAAGCTAATCAAGTGTTCTTACCTGGCTCCAAAAGAAAGAAATTTGCAGCTCAGAGGAGAAAAACAATCCACCCAGAGTTGCCTAACTAGTCGCTTTCAGAGGTAGCCCCCCCACAGTTTCATCTGAGCCCCCATTCCCACGATCTTTGCTCTGCACCAGGCAAAGAGTCACACAGGAGGCCCCACTTAGCACTTCAGATGCTATGACTAAACTGACAGGAAGCATCCCTGTTTTCGTCTCTGCCTTCCCCCGAGACAGTCCCTCTGGTCTATTTCATTCTCTTCTCTTTTTTTTTTTTTTGCATGGTGAGTCACCTAATAATACCAGTCTCAGTGAATAGGTCAGTGTTCATAATCCACTTTATTCCAGCAGGAAGGATTTCAGGATGAAAAGGCTATGCAAACAGGTGGACCCAGGTATATGGCTCAGACCTAGATTTCTCTTGGAAAGGACGGTAGCCTTCATCTGACGTCTCTCCTTGGTTCTGACCTGTCTTTCTTCAGCTGGTCACGCTCAACTTCATAGAGTCCGAGAGAGCCTTTTTGTGATGTGTGGCTGTTCCTCTTCAGTTTCGGGTTAGGAGGACCCTGGAAAACCCCACAGCTGGTTACTTGCTTCTCCTGAGCTTCTGGCTAGAACCTGTCGATCCCGTCCCCTGAATTAATGCATCCCAGTGGGGCCTAGGCCTCTCGTCTCTTCCAGTTTTGTGACATTTGGTCTACTCGTTTGCTTTCTGCGACTCTAGCTTCTGTTCTTGTTCTGGCTTTTCTAGGACCTGTTCATGAACCCCCGTGCTCTCCTTTCTCAGGTGGAATCACACATGGCCTTCCCTTAGCCCTAGTCACCTCTGCAGGGAAACAGGCTTGGGCTCTTATCTTTCTTCATCTGCATGCATCACGGCAGGGAAAAAAGTGAGCCAACATTTAAAGCATCTGTCACCTAGTCATCATTTGAATGATATAAGGATCCACCCCCCCCTTTTGCCATGAAAGAAAGTTGAAATTGTGTGGCACAGGATATGGTAGATCAGTGGTTCTCAACCAGGGACGATTCCCACCCCCACCCAGGAGACAATTAATTGCAATGTCTGGGGACATTGTTGGTTGTCACAAGTGGTGGGAAGGTGCTACTGGCATCTAGTGGGTGGAAGTCAGGGATGATGCTAAATGCCCTGGGAGGCACAGAACAGCCCTTCACGATGTAGAATCATCTGGCCTAGATGTCAGTAGTGCTCAGGCTGAGAATCATTACCACAGGTGATAAACTGTACACTTTGAGCTCAAAGACAGGTATGAGTATGACTTTGACCTTTGTAATATTGATGTCAATATATACCGATTATAACAATGAATATCCATAATAAAATCGATATTAACATCGATACTGTGTTCTACAAAAGCTTGAATGAGTAACTTGCTATATATCAGGCAAATATATTGGTGGGTTTAATGATTTTTATTTATTTGTCAGAGAGAGCGAGCACAAGCAGGGGGAGCAGCAGGCAGAGGGAGGGGCAGACTCCCCGCTGAGCAGGATGTGGGGCTCGATCCTAGAACCCTGGGATCATGACCTGAGCCGAAGGCAGATGCTTAACTAAGTCACCCAGGCATCCCTATATTAATGGGTTTAATCATCACAATATCTCTTTTAAATATATTTACTTTCATCATCCTTTTTAAGGTAGGATGAAAACAAGGCTCAGAGAAGTTGAGTCCCAAGTCATGTTTACTAGAATATGTGTCCCTAATTCATATATCACCTCAGTTCTTGAAGGCTGTAGGAAGAAGTTTGGGACAAAATGACCAGCAGGAGGCAGTCCAGGACTTCTGAGGAGCCTGGTAAAGTTCTCCCTTCAGTGTGATGTGGAGAATTGGGGGTAATCAAACCTGCCCCTCACTCCTTGGTGAATTCTGGCCTCTTCTACTGGATTTCCCCCCTCCTAGTGGCTGATAGGGACTCTCCGGTCTGGGGGGGTAGCGAGCTGGAGATCCCCAGGTTGCTGTATTAAGTCCATTTAGAGGGCGTTTCTACTGACAGCTACTGTCAGGGGGCAGAAAAGTGGAGGAAGGGTAGAAACAACCCGAGATGAGAAAAAAGCCTGTTATCAAGAAAAAAAGAGCGTCTATTTAAAAAAAAAAGGGGGGCGCCTGGATGGCTCAGTGGGTTAAAGCCTCTGCTTTTGGCTCAGGTCATGATCTCGGGGTCCTGGGATCGAGCCCCACATCGGGCTCTCTGCTCTGCAACGAGCCTGCTTCCTCCTCTCTGTCTCTGCCTGCCTCTCTGCCTACTTGTGATCTCTCTCTCTGTCAAATAAATAAATATAATATTTAAAAAAAGAAAGAAAAAAAAGAGCGTCTCCTTTTTTTTTTCTCGGGGAAGGAGCTATTTCTTTGAGGCTGCCCCACAGTATGTGCACATACTGCTACAAGGCAGAGGACGGAGGCATCTCAGCTGCTGAATAACAAGGAGATGGGAAGGGGCTGCACGGAGAGGTCCCAGGGTCTTCGAATGCTTTCCTTCCCAGAAGTCGTTGACTCTCTCACGAGCCGTTCAGGAGGAAGAAAGTCTGCTCGAATGTATTTTTGCATGGGAGGACTTCCTGTGGCAGAAAGGCTCACATGGATCACAGCCTCTGTTCATTGTGCACAGGCCTCTGGCCATCTGGACCACCCAGGGGCCAGTGTTTTCCTAGGGAGGGCAGGATGAAGGCGAGGGGATTGACACCGCAGCCCCAAGGTAATTACCAGATGGCAAAACGCTTGTTTGCACTGGATGATTCAGAACAACCAGTCACCCCAGGAAAGCTAATCTGATTTCATCTTCAGCATCAAGCTTTTCCCCTTCCAAGATGCGCTCTTCTCTTTTCCTTGACAGGCAGCAGCGAAGGCTCCTCCTAAAGGTTGCAAGACCATTGTTTGAATCGGAGTCGCCCACTCTCTCCTCTGGGGTGGTCGGCCTGTCTGGGGTCCTCTGTGCCCTCCGCGGGGCCTGCACCTGGCTTCAGCGCGCACTGGCTATGTGACTGTGAGCAAGTTACCTAACTGTTCAGAACATTACAAAACGGGGATGATAATTCCTACCTTAGGGAGTTCAAGAATATATGCCTGTGAAAGGCCTGCCCCTGGCCTGTCATGTCCATCCTCAGGAGACCTTAACTCCTCTTCCTTTCTGGAGCTTCCCTGGCCTTATTAACAGCCATCTGACCCTTCCCTGGTGTGAGGCCTCAAAGATCAGCGTATTCGAGCACAGCTGATGCAAAAAATGACTGAATTCATTTATTAGTACATCAGAATAGGTGGGCACACGCACGGGCATGTGTGCAAGGAGCGTTGTTCTTTCTCTGCCTTGAAGTCCACGGGCCTTTTGCCTACACCACTGAACTGCCAGCCCAGACTGGATTAAAGGAAGGAAACGGATAGGGCACAGCACTTGCTTCAAGGAATGGCTGAAGACTTTTCTTTTACATTTTTAATTTTTAATATTCTTCCTTTAAAGCCTCTGTTTTACTCAGCTTTGGAATCTCTGCCCGTTCTGCTCCTCTTTGTAAAAAAAAAATGAGAAAATAGGGTAGGGACCTAGGTATCAGGGAGATTTTATTGCAAATTACAGATCGACAGACACTCTGGTTCACTCCTCTCGCCTGAGCCACCGCCGGCCCTCCAACCTGGTCCCCGTGTACCTTCCCAGCCGCCAAGTCCACGACCAGCAGAGGGCGCCAAAGCACAAGGCACAGGCGTCTCCCGGACCCAGCGCTTCCCTGGTTACTTCTGGCTGCTGCGTCCAGCTGGGGCCTGAAGCCAGCAAACCTGAGTCTTAGCCCGTGCCTCAGCCACTGATCCCTTTTTTCCTAATACTTCATCTAATGGGAAAATCCCTTAGGGGGGAATTGCAGAATGGCAGAAGGCACCTTAGTTTTCAAACAATGTCTTGAATCGCGTTCCTGATCTGTCCAGGAGCTAAGGGTACTAGGGACCCTTTGTGGAGTGCTTGTCCCATGCTCCACATTGTTTTAAGGTCTTCCTGCAGGAGGAGGTAGTGCCCGAGACCAGCCTCAAAGAATGAGTGGGAGTGAACTGATTTCAGGCAGTTACTGTTGAAAATGAGATCGCAATAAGTTTGGGAGTCTTGCCTGGAGTCTATGAAATGAAACCCTTCACCCATATTTTAAAAATATGACTTAACACTATTACAGAAAGAAATAAAGCTTCTCTGATTTCACCCCTGTGATTTAAACCTATATTATTACGATTTTTTGTGTATTATTATTGGTTGTCATGCAACCTCATACAGGTTTCCACATAATTGCAAACGCAAGGCTTACTGCATATTACATCTTTTAAATGTAATATTTCAACATGTTAAATGAAGCAGAGTGAGTAAAGTCATGGGCCCTCAGTCGGCTCTAGCTGAGTATCTTGAAACTCTTAGAAACTCAGGGAACTTGTGGGGCAAATCATACATTATATGTTAATTAAAAAAAAACAAACCCAGGGAACTTGGCTGCAGTATATAACAGCTCTGTGCCTCAGTTTCCTCACCCCCAAAAGAGAGCTAATAATAGCAGTTGTCTTCTAGAACTGTTGTAAAACTTAAATAACTTGATATGTGTAGAAAGTTGGCTCTAGAAAGTTGCCCCCCAGGGGACATCTTTGTGATGTCCAGAGACATTTTTAGTTGTCACAACCAGGGGACAGAGGAGTTAGAGGCACCTGGTGAGTAGAGGCCAGGAATTCTGCACATTTCCTACTATGCACAGGACTGACCCCACAGCAAAGAATTCTCTGGCTCAAAATGTCAGTAGTGCCAATATTGAGAAATCCTGCTGTTGACTGGAACGCAGTGTCTGGCACATGGGAAGTTCTTACTAGATTTTAGGTATTATTTCCTAAACCTTTCTTTCTTTTCTTTTTTTTTTTTTTTAATTTATTTATTTGTCAGAGAGAGAGGGGGAGAGAGAGAGAGAGCGAGCACAGGCAGACAGAGTGGCAGGCAGAGGCAGAGGGAGAAGCAGGCTCCTTGCCGAGCAAGGAGCCCGATGTGGGACTCGACCCCAGGACGCTGGGATCATGACCTGAGCCGAAGGCAGCTGCTCAACCAACTGAGCCACCCAGGCGTCCCTTTCCTAAACCTTTCTAGGTCTGTCACCTGACATTCAAGGATGTGAGTGATTACTGCCAACATTTCTGTATTTCTTCCCTGTTTCTCCTTGTTACAAACCACAAACTCTAGCCAACTGGACCTTCTCACAGTGCTTTGACTATGTCATGTCCATCCCTAAGCATGGGCCTCCGTCCTTCTACCTGGACCTCCTGTTTTCTCAACCACGGCAGTGACTCTGCCCCCTCCCAGATAGTCTCTGTGAAAGCCCCATGGGATTTCTTGTGCCTGGGGCCCAACAACTCCAGTATGGTTACATGCATGTGGTTTAGCATGCAGGTTTTGATCTCCCTGTGAAGTCCTGGGCCACTCCAGAGGATTTTACTCTGGTTAAGGAGCTCAGTGTGCAAAGCCCCGAGTTCACAATGTTCAACAAGGCATGGGCCTCCCTGGGAGGGGTGTACGCTATGGCTTGCTTCATCTGGTGTGCTGTGTAGGTGCTCATCAAGCACCCGATGGGGGCTAAGAGGGGTCATGCAATGAATTTTGGAGTTTGGCCCTCTAGAAAGAGGTTAAATCTAGACTCTAATCTCATTAGCACTGTGACCCTGTTCAAAAGACTGATCAAATGACATTCATTTATAATGAGCATGATAGGAGAAATTTCAAGGTATGGGGGGGAATGAGTTGGATACTTAGTCATGGCTTAAAAGTGTTGGTTCTTTTCTACCCTTATGGGCTGGTTTGCTTTACAAGTACCATCTACCCCACTTGTCTGAGGGCACTCCCTCAATCCCCACCCCCACGAGAGCCACTCTCTGGGGTCCAGCCTTGTTCTAGTAAACATTCACGCTCTGACTCAGCCTGCTGCTCAGTCTTTTTGTTTAGGTTGTACATCTGTGGTGTTGAGCCAGGGCGACAGCTCTGAAGTAGGATTCCAGGAAAAGCGAAGCCCTCAACGGAGCTGTACTTGGCCGAGGCTGTGTGTTCCCTGCCCCCTCTTTTCCATGTATCCAGAGTACATTCTGATTCTAAGGAGATTCCTTCTGGGTTGTTTCCACACAGTTGGGGGTAGAAAGAGCATCCCCGGTTGGGGAGGTTCTTAATGTATCACACAGAGGACACGTGTTTTGACTTATATAGTGTGTATTGTATGCTTTGCTGAGTCAAAAACCATGCAAATGTTTTTGGTTAAGCTGTTCATGAGGTTCTGCATTTGTAAGGGCTAGAGCTCCAGGAAAGAGGACAGAAAGGCACAATGTGCTGACAAGCCAAAGGTGACAGTACTTTTCTTTCTGACTGTGGCATGGATGTTTACTAAGTGGGTCCACGCAAGTCACTTACCCTTTCTGGGCCTCTCAGAGGCAGTTTAGTATAGAAATTAGAATTAGGTCATCCTGTATCTGCTGTGTGACCTTGGGCTAGTTACGTAATCTCTCTGAGCTTCAGTTACCTCCTTTGTAAAATGGAAATAGCAACAACAGGGACAGCAGCATTGTTAGAGGGATGAAATGAGATAAAGCTCAGAGAACTCTTAGCACAGCACAGTAAACACTGTGGGGGGCGGAAAGGGAAGGGTCCTGCAGACTCCCCTAGCCTACCCTGGAGGTTGTGTGCATATACTGACAGCTTCCTGTGTGTTTCCTCCTGAGGACAATCTGTGGTCTTGGGAAGGTGCTTAGTTCATATGTGTGGCTGGCTGGAAGGCTAGAGTGCCAAGGACTGAACGCCCCAGGAGCAATCACTGTGAACAGGATTTGGTGCCTCAGTACCTCAGCCTCCTCACCCCTCAGTGGGACAATCCTAAAATGCACTCCACAGTTTCTTGGGGGCCCACACTAAGATGGGGTCCCAGTTGCCTACACTTCCTATTTGCTAATGTGCTCTTTAAATTTTTTTTTTAAATTTTTATTAACATATAATGTATTTATTATTTGCCCCAGGGGTACAGCCCTGTGAATCATCAGTCTTACACATTTCATAGCACTCACCATAGCACATACCCTCCCCAATATCCATAACCCAACCACCCTATCTCTACCCCCTCACCCCCCAGAAACCCTGGGGGGGGGTGAGGGAGTAGTTTGTTTCCTGAGATTAAGAGTCTCTTATGGTTTATCTCCCTCCCAATCCCATCTTGTTTCATTTTTTCCTTCCCTACCCCTACAACCCCCAACCCTGCCTCTCAAATTCCTCATATCAGAGAGATCATATATAATTGTCTTTCTCTGATTGACTTATTTTGCTTAGCATAATACCCTCTAGTTCCTTCCACGTCGTTGCAAATGGCAAGATTTAATTTATTTTGATGGCTGCATAGTATTCCATTGTATATGTATATATATGTATATATATATGTATATATACGTATATATATACGTATATATATATATGTATACGTATACGTATATGTATACGTATATGTATATGTATACGTATACGTATACGTATACGTATACGTATACGTATACGTATACGTATACGTGTATGTATACGTATATGTATACGTATATACGTATATATATATACGTATATATATATGTATATATATACATATATATACATATATATATACGTATATATATACATATACAATGGAATACTATGCAGCCATCAAAATAAACACCCGAATGTTTATAGCAGCAATGTCCCCAATAGCCAAACTATGGAAAGAGCCCAGATGTCCATCAACAGATGAATGGATAAAGAAGAGTTGGTATATATGGCACATGCCCCTTTGGATCACTACATTTGTATCTTTAGGGTAAATACCCAGTAGTGTGATTGCTGGGTCATAGGGTAGCTCTATTTTCAACTTTCTGAGGAACCTTCATGCTGTTTCCAGAGTGGATGCATCAGCTTGCATTCCCATCAACAGTGGGAATCCTTTCTCTGCATCCTCACCAACATCTGTCATTTCCTGACTTGTTAATTTTAGCCATTCTGACTGGTGCGAGGTAGTATCTCATTGTGTTTTTGATTTGTATTTCCATGATGCCAAGTGACTTGGAGCACTTTTTCATGTGTCTGTTGGCCATCTGGATGTCTTTTTTGCAGAAATGTCTGTTCATGTCTTCTGCCCATTTCTTGATTGGATTATTTATTCTTTGGGTGTTGAGTTTGATAAGTTCTTTATAGATTTTGGATACTAGCCCTTTATCTGATATGTCATTTGTGCCCTTTATCTGATATGTCATTTGTGAATATCTTCTCCCATTCTGTCCGTTGTCTTTTGGTTTTGTGGACTGCTTCCTTTGCTGTGCAAAAGCTTTTGATCTTGATGAAGTCCCCATAGTTCACTTTTGCCCTTGGTTCCCTTGCCTTTAGCGATGTTTCTAGGAAGAAATTGCTTCAGCTGAGGTCAAAGAGGTTGCTGCCTTTGTTCTCCTCAAGGATTTTGATGGATTCCTGTCTCACATTGAGGTCTTTCATCTAGGTCTATTTTTGTCTGTGTAAGGATATGGTCCAGTTTTATTTTTCTGAATGTGGCTGTTCAATTTTCCCAACACCATTTGTTGAAGAGACTTTTTCCCATTGGACATTCTTTCCCGCTTTGGCAAAGATTAGTTGACGATAGAGTTGAGGGTCTATTTCTGGTCTCTCTATTCTGTTCCCTTGATCTTTGTGTCTGTTTTTGTGCCAGTACCATACTGTCTTGATGATTATAGCTTTGTAAGAGAGCTTACAAAGTAGACTATTAATGTGGAACAAAGGACTCCAACAATGCCAACCCTGCACATTCTGATCTTTCCCAGACGTCTGCCAGAGGAACAAGATGTCTATAAATACCATGACTTCCAAGAGTGTTTTCACAGTAGTACTAACATCAGATAAAGAGCCGTGCCAGAAGAAACACTCAATTCTCAGAACTTGGGATAATGGCTGGACTGTGTGATTTATTGATAGGATAGCAAACCACACACAACAGAGCTAAAGTTAGTCACTACCATGAATGAAAATAATATGTATATCAAGATAAATATATATCAAATAATCTATATAGACTCTGAAGAGTGCTTAACCCTGATCACTTAGCCATCCCTATCAAGCCAGTGTGGTCAACACAGTAGCACAATGTGCCAGGCATTTTCATGATCAACAGTTACATCATTCTGTTGCTCTGGAATCTTTGAAAAGATTTTAGAAAGGAAGCATGTACTATGTTTCAAGGAACATAGGTTTTGGAGTCCTGATGGACTAGATTTGAACTTCAGGTCTGGTGCTTATCAGTTTTGTGCTATTATCTCATCTATAAAACAAAGGCTCATAAAATCTATAAAATATTCCAAGTCTGGAATTGTGATGCCACCAATTTTGGCTTTCTTTTTCAACACTCCTCTGGCTATTCGGGGTCTTTTCTGATTCCATATAAATTTTCAGATTATTTGTTCTTTTTCTTTGAGAAAAATTGATAATATTTTGATAGGGATTGCATTAAATGTGTAGATTACTTTAGGTAACATAGACATTTTCACAATATTTGTTTTTCTAATCCATGAGCATGGAACATTTTTCCATTTCTTTGTGTCTTCCTCAGTTTCTTTCATGAGTACTTTATTGTTTTCTGAGTACAGATTCTTTGGGTCTTTGGTTAGGTTTATTCCTAGGTATCTTGTGGTTTTGGGTGCAATTATAAATGGGATCGACTCCTTAATTTCTCTTTCTTTTATCTTGCTGTTGGTGTATAGAAATACAACTGATTTCTGTGCGTTTTGCCAGGTCTGTGTGGATAAGTCTGCTGCCAATCTAATATTTCTACCATTGTATGTTACAGACCTCTTGTCCCGAGCTGCTTTCAGGATTTTCTCTTTGTCACTAAGACTTTTAAGTTTTACTATTAGATGACGGGGTGTGGACCTATTTTTATTGATTTTGAGGGGGGGTTCTCTGTGCTTCCTGGATTTTGATGCTTGTTCCCTTTACCATATTTAGGGAAATTCTCTACTGTAATTCACTCCAATATACCTTCTGCCCTCTCTCTCTTTCTTCTTCTTCTGGGATCCCAATTATTCTAATATTGTTTTGTCTTATGGCATCACTTATCTCTCGAATTCTCCCCTCATGGTCCAGTAGTTGTTTGTCTCTCTTTTTCTCAGCTTCTTTATTCTCCATCATTTTGTCGTCTATATCACTAATTCTCTCTACTGACTCATGTATCCTAACAGTAAGAGAGCCTCCATTTTTTATTGTACCTCATTAATAGCTTTTTTGATTTCAGCTTGATTAGATTTTAGTTCTTTTATTCTCCAGAAAGGGCTTTTATCTCTCCGGAGAGGGTTTTTCTAATATCTTCCATGCCTTTTTCTAGCCCAGCTAGCACCTTGATAATCATCATTCTGAACTCTAGTTCTGACATATTACCAATGTCTGTATTGATTAGGTCCCTAGCCATCAGTACTGCCTCTTGTTCTTTTTTTTTTTGTGGTGAGTTTTTCTGCCTTGTCATTTTATCCAGATTAGAATATATGAATGAGAGACTAAAAGGATGTCAAGGACCCCAGAAAAATATACGCTAACCAAATCAGAAGAGACCTGAAACTAGGGGGAGAAGAAAAGGGGAAAAATTTAAAAATTATGTATATATTAGATTGGTGAATAGAACAGAGCCACCCACTTGATTTTGGGTGTATTCTGGTCTCTTAGAAGAAACTACCTCCCAAAGTTTTAAAGAACGAAAATCTTTATATATATATATATATACACACACACACACAAATAAGGGTTAACATGGTGAAGGGATGGAATATGACTATAGAGATGAAAATTAAAAAATTCTAAAAAAGGAATTGATAAGATAAGTTGGTTGGAAGAAGAAAAAAAAAGGAGAGAATGTGATCAGGCTGGAGACTAGAACAAAGCCATGTGCTAGATTTAGGGTATATTTTGATGTATTATTAGAAATTGTATCCCAGAATTTTAAAGACAAAAAAACCTATATGTATACAAAAAATAAGGTTTAATATAATGAAGAGATAAAATATGACTATAACAATGAAAACTTGATTTTTTTAAGAAGATACTGATAGGATAAAATAGTTAAAAAGTATTAAAAGAGGAAAGAGGGAAAGTTAAGAAAATAGCATAAGACAAAAATAAAATTTTAAAAATTTAACTTTGCAAGACTAAAGGATCATGTGGAAAAAGTCATGAATTCTGTGTGTTGCTTTCCTCTAGCTCTGGAGTTCTGTAGTTCTCATTGACTACTGAACTTGGTCTTGGCTGGATATTTTTGCTGATCTTCTGGGGGTGGGACCTGTTGCAGTGAGTCTCAAATGTCTTTGCCCGAGGCCTGAATTGCACCACCTTGCCAGGAGCCAGGCTAAGTAATCTGCTGGGTTTGGCCCTTGGTAGCTTTTGTTCCCTGAACGCTTTCCGTATAGCTTTGGAGGACGGTAATGAAAATGGCAGCCTCCCAATCTCTGCCTGGAGGAGCTGAGAGCTTGGGCCCGCACTCTTCAGTGCTCCCTCAGAGAAAATCCCTCCCATCTCCCTGGTCTCTGGCCACTCTCTGAGCTCACCCTGTCTGTGACCAAGTGTTTCTATCCCTGGCGCATGGCCCCTTTTGGCATCTCCAAACCCAGCAGATTCTTGCAGCATGCTACCGTGCTGCTTCTCCTGAAAGAGGAAGGAGGGGGTCTCTCTGGATCTGCCACTTGGGTCTCTGCTCAAAGAGCAGTGGCCTGACTGTACCTTGGATCATGGTTCAAGGTAACCCTGAGCTGAGAGCTCACTCCTTGGCTCCATCTCTGTAGCCAGCTTCTCCGCTCTGATACCCGGGACACCTGCTGCATTCAGGCACCCCCAGTCTTTCTGTGACCCCGTGGGTTCTGAGACCACACTGTCCCTGTGAGGGCTTCACCCCCACTTCACCTCTGAAGCATTGTTCCTCAGTGGAGCAGACTTCTAAAAGTTCTGATTTGGGGCTCTCCTCCTCCACCACTTGCCAGGACCTGGCCCCTCCTCACTCCCCGGTCTGTCTTCCCGTTGCTTCAGATTCACTCCTCCGCATGTCCTACCTTCCAGAAAGTGGTCAATTTTCTATTCCTGGAATTGCTTCTCTTCTTCTCTTCTATCTCCTATTGAGTTTGTAGGTATTCAGAATGGTTTGATAACTATCTAGCTGAACTCCTGCTACCTGATGATATTTCAGCCTCCTAGTCCTCTGCCGTCTTGCTTCTTCCTCCTGCTAATGTGCTCTTATATTGGTTTGCCTCTATTCTCTGTCTCAAGCTCCCAGTCCCTCTCAATGTTCCCTGAGATCATATCTCAGAAGAATGATGCATCCAAATTATGTATTGGGCTCTGCTTTTGGGGAGACCATAGGCCAGGGATGCCTATGCCACATGCCTGCTGTTGGTGTTAAAATGTGGAAGCACCTTGCAAATGATAATATACCCTCCATATATAAGTATGATTCCATTTCTGTGGAGCTAATATGCTGCTGTTACTATATGGTCAGTGACAGATTTCTATGTGACCTGCAATAAGCTCATTGCAGCAGGTGGGACAGTTGTAGCATGTGTCCGTTTTTGAGACCTAAACTGGCTTTTGGCTGGTTGTGGCCAAGCTTCATGAGTGCTTGGGATATGTGATTACTTTGAATATTTTGATAAAAAATTCTTCTATGATAGTATATACAGCATTTTTTTCTATGGAGGGTAAAATAGTTGACAAGTGATTTTTAGAGTTCAGGAAAAGTGAGAGTGGGAACACTCCCAATATATGTGGAATGTGGGTGATTGCAGATGTCCACAAATTCTTCTTCCATTGAGAGATAGGGTCTAATTCTCTTCCCCTTGGTGGTCTTTCTGACTTAAAACCAACAGAATGTGCAGAAGTGATGCTGTGTGGCTTCAGAGGCTAGGTGAAGAGGCATGAAGCTTCCAGATGTGTCTATTGGGACATTCACTCTTGGACACTACCAGATTTTATGCTGAGAGAACCTCAGACTGCATGGACAAGCCACGTGGGGTTGCTCTGGTTGACAGTCTTAAGCAAGTTCTCAGCCTCCTGCTGGCATCAACTGCCAGCCACATGAGTGAGATGTTTTGGGCATCAACCTTAAGACATCTGTGGATCCAGTCAAATTCTAACTGTGAAGCAGGTGAGATCATCAGCCAGAACCCCCAGAGGGCCTCTCTCAGAATTTTAGATTCAGCAAATCATGAACATGGTAAAATGGTTGCTTTGAGCCACTGAGTGGTGAGATAATTTGTCATGCGATGGTAGATAACCAGATGGGGAAGGATGGTTGCAGAGTGGAGTAACATCATAGGAACATTTATATAAATTAAGGCATATATCTTTGGTAGCATGTGAGTGTGTATGTATGTGTGTGTGTGAGAGAGATTTAAATAATGTGGACAATTCCATTTTTCATTCTGTCAGTGAGCACATGAAATGAAGTAAGAGTAACATGAGTGATGTCCGTCTTCTAATTAGTGAGTTGATTTCCCATCCTGTCATACTGGGTATGATTTTGTCATTTAGAGTTCTATATTTTAACATATTATGGTCTGTATAAGCAAGCTGGCTCTTTCATTTGGTGCTAGAACAAGGAAACAATAAAATGTATTCTTATATTAAAGGAGATACAGTGGTGTCAGTTTTCTTGGGAAATGGTATGCTAATATCATACATTATGACATACATTTGGAGGACATAATGTCCTCCAAAGGGAATTCCAGTATGAAATTTTAGCCTCGTGATCTGAGTTCAAAGCACTCTTTGGCTTAGATATAAGTTGACTGGGTTATAGTTCTTTGTATCACAGTACCAAAATGGTTTCTTCACAGAGCAGATATTTGATAAATATTGGTTGATGAAATGACTTTTGGATTCTAGGAAGAGCCCATTAAGTATATCCATAGTGATAGTGTTGGCTCATTGCCAGTATTCCCACTATTGTTAATTGCAGTAGGGAAGTTGAAGTTTCCTCCATTCTAATGACTTTCACTTGAAATAGGATTTTTCTTTTTTTTAAATTTTTAATTTTAATTATATTAACATATAATGTATTATTAGCCCCAGGGGTACAGGTCTTTGAATCGCCAGGTTTACACGCTTCACAGCACTCACCATAGCACATACCTTCCCCAATGTCCATAACCCCACCTCCCTCTCCCTACCCTACTCTGCCCGGCAACCCTCAGTTTTGTTTTGTGAGATTAAGAGTTTCTTATGGTTTGTCTCCCTCCTGATCCCATCTTGTTTCATTTATTCTTTTCCTACCCCCAAACCCCCCACATTGCCTCTCAACTTCCTCAAATCAGTGAGATCGTATGTTAATTGTCTTTCTCTGATTGACTTATTTCGCTAAGCATAATACCCTCTAGTTCCATCCACATCGTCGCAAAGAAATAGGATTTTTCTGTACTAGAGAAAACTTTGATCACTGCAGGAATATCTGCTGAAGATATGGAAGTAGAATGGAAGGGTAAGATTATGTAGAATTCAACTAAGATGCTTATTTAGATCTTCTAAGTAAGCCTATTAGATGCAGGCATCATCTTGACTCTCAACAGATCTAACAGTTTAGTTAGGAAGGCAGACGGGGAACAAGTATTTAGAAATGTGATAAGTCTCATCCAAAGTGTTACAATGGGAGTGTAGGAGCAAGACATTTGACTTTACCTGCGTGGTATGGGAAAACTGCGCCAAAGAAATGACTAAAAGATGAGACAATATTGGCCAGATGAAGGGGATTAGAGGAATGCATTTCAGGCAGAGAACAGTATGTGTGCAGTCTACATCAAGGGATGGCAAACCTTTTCTGCAAAAAAGCCAGACCATGTATTTTAGGCTTTGTGGGCCATATGGTCTCTGTTGTAGCTACTCCACCATTGAAGCATGAAACTAGCCATAGAAAACTTGTTTAAAAAAGGTGTGTGTGTGTGTGTGTGTGTCTATGTTCCAATAAAACTTTATTTACAAAAATAGGTGGTAGGCCAGAATTGGACCAAGGGCCACAGTTAACCAATCCCTGTATGAGCCTTTGTTTTATAGATGAGATAATAGCACAAAACTGATAAGCACCAGACCTGAAGTTCAAATCTAGTCCATCAGGACTCCAAAACCTATGTTCCTTGAAACATAGTACATGCTTCCTTTCTAAAATCTTTTCAAAGATTCCAGAGCAACAGAGTGATGTAACTATTGATCATGAAAATGCCTGGCACATTGTGCTACTGTGTTGACCACACTGGCTTGATAGGGATGGCTAAGTGATCAGGGTTAAGCACTCTTCAGAGTCTATATAGATTATTTGATATATATTTATCTTGATATACATATTATTTTCATTCATGGTAGTGACTAACTTTAGCTCTGTTGTGTGTGGTTTGCTATCCTATCAATAAATCACACAGTCCAGCCATTATCCCAAGTTCTGAGAATCGAGTGTTTCTTCTGGCACGGCTCTTTATCTGATGTTAGTACTACTGTGAAAAACACTCTTGGAAGTCATGGTATTTATAGACATCTTGTTCCTCTGGCAGATGTCTGGGAAAGATCAGAATGTGCAGGGCTGGCATTGTTGGAGTCCTTTGTTCCACATTAATAGTCTACTTTGATGACAGTCTCTAAGGAGTTGTAGGCATTTTTATCTCATGTAGTCAAGGTTACTTGGTTTATAGCATTCTGAAATTGATTTTCATTCATGTTTAGACAGTTACCTATAGGAGCACCCAGATCTTTGGACATTAAGCTATAAATGCTTTGACATGCATCTCTGGGGTTGACTGAATGGGGAGCCTTTGGATAGGAGTTGTCAGTGCTCTGGGAGGGCTTCCTGATTCAACTGGAGGGGAGACCAAGTAACCAATGTTGTCACTTTTGCTCTACACCCTGGAGACAGAATGGTGACATAGTTTGGGAGTGACCTAGACACTTCTTCTCTGTCTCTCTGAGTTCCTTCATTCATTCAATAAATATTTGTTGAGGGACACCTGAGTGGCTCAGTTGGTCAAGTGTCTGCCTTCAGCTCAGGTCATGTCTAGGATCAAGTCCCACGTTGGGCTCGCTGCTCAGTGGGCAATCTGCACCTCCCTCTGTTCCTCCTGCTACTCCTGATCTCTCTCTGTCTCTCAAATAAATAAATCTTTAAAGAACAGAAACAAAAACAAATATTTGTTGAAACCATGTGTTTCAGTGTGCAAGTGTGCAAGGTTATAGAGCAAGAAGACAGGTCCTTATCCTTATGCAGCTTACAGTCTAGTGGGGAAGGGTGTGATGTCAAATAGTCATATCAAGAGTGAATATTTATAAACTATGAAAGAATATTTATAAACTGAGATGAGTCCATTGGAATAAAAGAATGCAGTACTGAAAACCAGTCTGTCTCAGACTGGGTAGTCAGGGAAGATTCCCTGGGTTGGAGATGCTTAGGCTGGATTTAATGGGTAAGAGAGGTAAAAGGTAGATGAAGGTGGGATATTAGAACAGAAATATCCAGAAAAAAGGAAGCATGTGAAAAAAGACACCATGCAAAAAATTGGAAGGAAGTAGGTGGGCTCAAAACATGTCTCCCTGTTCCTCTTGTGAATTACCCCTGGAAAGCCTGCATCCTTGCTCCTGCTGTTGGATGCTGGGCAAGGATCCAGTCAGACTACACGAGGATTTGTTGGCCTAGTTCATCCATTCATTACATTGCTCACACTCCCAGATGAGATGCCAGTATTCATGAGAAGTTTGTGAAACACTCTTCTACCTGGTAAGGGTTTGGATCCTAGAGCCTTGACTGATGAAAGGTCTCCTAAGAGCCTGGACTGGGCAAGGGGATGTGCTGCAGGATGCAGTGTTCACAGGTGAATTAAATGTAGCCTCTGAAGGCTATTCTAGTTGTTCTTGAGGTTGGAGGGGCTGGGAAGTGAGGAATATTGACAAGAACAGAGTTTGAAGGCAAAGGGTGGGAGGCCAAGACTGCTAAAATTTGACAAGCCAGAGAAAGTGGCTGCATTCATGTTTTAGAGGGTGGTTTTAATCCTTGGCAGGGGTTGGAGGAAATGGGGAAATACTAGAGTCAAGTATAAACCTAGATTTTAATTATAATCAGATTTTTCTTAGAAGAAACAAAGCTTGGGGCGCCTGGGTGGCTCAGTCCATTGAGCATCAGACTCTTCTTGGCTCTATCCACCAAAGCTTATCAATAATCTAATTCCACCAAGGGTTCTAGCTCCATAATTCAGTTTCTCAGGCCCCATTAACGGCTATCATTTGATCCTACAATGGTTTTACCTATAGTAGCTCCTCCTTTTTCCCTTATATTTCCACATCATCAAATATGTGAATTTCTATTTCCTATTCTCTCTTCCTTTCCCATCTGTGTTACTGGCTTTGAAACACTGGTTGTGTTTTGCTGTCCTCCTCTTTCTCAGATGGGGATGTTTTCAGTCTGATTTCTGGAAAAAAAAAGAAAGCACATGAAAGCGCCTTGTGCTGTGGCTGGAACACCATCAGAGCTCAGTGACTCTCCACTTGCTCTCCCTGGAGTTAATTTGACTTGGTTCTCATTCCCTGTGTGCTTTACCTGTGGACCTTTCTCCCTCCTCCTGTAACGGTCATCCTTGCCCCACGCTGCTCGTTCTCCACAAGTGTTTGTATCAACCGTGGGCTGTCCGCTGGGTTCGCTGCTAAGCTGGTGCCCACTTCAAGAAAGCTGCAGCAACATTAAAGCCCAGACATGTGCAGATGGAAGGACTCTTAGAAATCACGCTGCTTTACCCTTCTTTGTTTAGAGATAAGGAAAACAAGGCCTACAGAAGAAAAGGGACTTGGCCAAGTTTGTGTAGTCAGATAGTGCCAGAGCCAAGTGAGGACCTCCATCTGTGTATGGCTCCTAGTCCATGTGCAGCTGTCCTGCCCACTAATTTGGTTGTTTGGTTTTTGCTTTGGTGAGTCTGGATGAGTTTACACTTCCCGTTGCTGCCCCTATTGAATGTATGAGCTGGTTTCACTACCCACCCTTTCCCTTTTCCCCTTCGAACCCTCTTCTTCCCTTTTTCTCTTCCTATCCCCTCCTTCTCCTTTGAACAGCATTTATATTGGACATGAATCCATAGGACACTGTGCTTGTTCACTGTGGGGATGGACAGGAAGAACAAGATAGAATACTTGTCCTCAAGAAGCTTAAGCTTCTTGGGGGCCAAATAGGAGCAGCAACGACATAATAAAAATAACATAAAGAGTAACTGCTAAAATTGAGCACTTTGTGGCGTCAGTCACTGTGTAAGGGCTTTAGGTACACACATATATTTATTGAAATGTGACCACAGTCCCGTGAGGCAGGGACTATTTCCACATTTCACAGATGAGGAATTTGAGGTCAAGGACACAGAGAAAGGAAGTGGTGGCAAAAAGGTACGTGCGTGACTGGGTTGGGGAACGAAGGGTAGAGAACCCACGTGTCACTTCCCCAGGGCCACCCTGAGCATGGGCAAGTGGACCCGTCAGTTTCCAAGCAGCTGCAGCCTCAGGTTAAAAAAAAAAAAAAAAAAAAAGAGAGAGAGAAGAAGACGAAAACTGGAAGAAGAAGAAAACTAAAGCTCTACAGAGACTCAGTAGGACTTGAGGCTAGCCCTCCTCTCCATTAGCCTTATGCAGAGAACTTAAAAGAGATTCTTTGCAGGGCGGGACTTGGAAGTTGTAGCCATTTACAGCTTCTGGTGACTATTTAGGGGAATCTGAGTAGTGTTAATTAATCAGCCTAAGGAATTTGCCCCTGTCAGGTCCATGGAAGGTGTGTCAGGCCTTTTCCAGGTGAGGGGCTACCAGCCCTGTGACTGGGACCACTCTCCAGGATGTAGAGTCCCTCTTGGAGCTGGATCTCCTTGGGCAGGCCCCATAGCTATCAAGCCAACATAGCCTTTGCCATTTCCCAGGATTTCTTTCATCTTCTGTGACCCCCTCCCCAGCTTCATGCTGTGATAAAGTTCCCCCAATCCTCTGTGGTTTTTCTCCAGCCCTGCCCCGCCAGGCCATGCTGAGAAACTTGATTTGGAAATGGAAGACATACAGCATCTTTTTCCAATAGAGTAAGGCTGTGTATACGTGAGCCAAAAAATGTACGTACATCTCAGGGCTTTATAGGATTAAATATGTTTTGGCAAATACTCTAAATACAAAGAGGGGTTGGAATAAAGGCAATCTAACAGGCTGTTAGGTTTCTATCATGTCCCCTTCCTGCAGAATGGGTTATCATTTCAAGATGGGTCATTTTGTTCAGTTCATCTTTAAGGGAACAAAGATCACTATTATTCATAAAGAACCAGAATGAGAAGTAACCTTCACAATTAAGACACACACATGCGTGTATTAGGAAATGCGCTTTCCCTCTTCCTTCCTTTTCTTTGCTCTGCAGTGATGGCTGTTCTTGGTCTTCATTCATTATATGTAAACAGGGTTAACACATTTTGGCATCTGTACCCTGTTTACAACCAAACGTTCTTGTCCAGCCCTTTAATGCTGCTGTGTGGTTTCTGTTGGGCTGCCTTCAAGTGATGAAACCAGGAGGAATCATGGGGGGTGGGATGAATGGGGGTGGAGGGTGGGAGTTGTTTGTTTCTTTGGGTGGTGCCTCTCTTGGGGCAATTTGTCAGCTATTCTCTTCAAGTCCACATTGCAAAGTTTAAAGTGATAAATAGCCCTTCCCACCACAAGGAATGAGAATCAGTGAGTTCAGTGAAGTGAGTGGCCAGTGGCTCGGGTGGGGCTGTCCATGCTGGGAGGTCATGGCATGTGGAGTTGGCGGCCCAGGGATCCCCACCGCCAGATCAGGCAGAGGGCCCGAGACTGGTGGAGACGAAGCTCACAGGGGAAGGGCCCAGGAGGAAGGAAGTCTTGGACAATTATCCTTTTTCTTTAAAGAGATAATCATCCTCTTCTGTGTGTTATACTTTTCTTTGCTACTAGATCTCTCTGGTCAGCATTTGAACACACAGATTTCTCTCTTCTTTGAAAGAGTAAGCCTCCTCCCAACCCCCATTCTCCTCTGTCATCTGCCTCTCTCTCCCTTCACCATCAACTTGTTGAAATAATTTTCTAACTGGCTTTTGACATTTTTCCAATTCTCCCTTCTTGTACATTTACTCCAGTCTGCCTCTCTTCCTGAACACCCACTAGGGCTGGTGTGTCCAGAGTCATGAGTGCAAGATGAGTCCTGAGCCTACAGGTCCCCTCGGCCCCAGTCCATGCTGCTGCCCACACACTTTGGGAGGGTTCTCTTCCTCTGTCATCCCTGTGACCAGCCTCCTCCCCGTTTTCACCATCTTTGTGACAAAGGCACAGTGTCCTTTGGTGGCTCATCTTGCTGACGTATGTCTCAAAGGCTGGTATTTTTCCAGGCTTTGTCTTGGGTCATCTTCTGGGGTACACAGCGGCACCTACCTCCTTTGACGACATTAGTTGACTTCTGTGTTGAAGACTGATATCATCCCTCACTCATATTTTTCTGCTAAGACTCAGACTTATATGTCTAACTTTCTTCCAGAATCCTTGGTTGTCTCCGGAAATTCCAATTCAGAATATCCAGAGTGACATTCCCACCCCAGTTAGTCTGCTCTTCTCACCATCTCTGTTTTTGTTTCCCCAAGCAAAAATCCGAAGTGGTCTCTTGACTCTCCCTTCCACACACTTCTCTCTCATCAAGTCCTATTCATTTTGCTTTTTATTATGCCTGCCCTCGGAACACTTCTGTTGATCTTTACTGCTCCTAGGTGAGACCCCTTCTCCTGCACTAGGAGACCTCTACCTCTCCACGTGGAGGCAATGGAGATCTTTCTTTACATCTATGAGATGTAAATCTGATAATGTTACTAAAGCCTATTATAACACGGTCTTTCTTGTCTTTCCTAACCACTTCTGCCTCTGCTGTATTACCAAGCAGTGCTAAGCATCTTCAGTCTCCTTATGCGGTTTCTGACTTTACTTGGAAACCTTTGAACATGCTTCCTTCCTCTCTCTTAATTCCTATCCATTCTTTACTGTTACACTTTGTTGATTATGCTTACATGTGCTGTCCTTACTGGGGGGTGGGGGGCAAGTGCCTCCCTGCTGGTCTGCTTGGGTATGTTGCCGCAGGGAACTCCCCCATTCTGTTCCCATTTCTCTGTCTCCAGGCCCTGGGTGTCCTGTCTCCAGACAGTGTCCTCTCACACTGGTTCTGCACTTGGCCATGTGGGACAACAGCAAGTGTCACACCTGTAAGAGACTTGAAAAAAATGCTTGCACTTTGGAGTTTGTACTCTCCTACTCCGTGTACCCCCATGCATGATAACACTTTCCAGCTTTTTGCACCATGAGAAAGACACAGCCCATCCACCCCTTTCACCCAAGCTAGCCGCCACTTAACCGTCAGACAGGTGAGAGACCATCTGGAACCATGTTCTTTGCCTGGGACAGTCTTTTTTCTCATGTTTCCTGTAAAGTACTGCTCATCTCTCAGGAGGCAGCCTAAATGTCCTTTCCTGGAGAGACCTTGCCTGATGCCGATCTAAATCAGGTCCCCTGGCATAGGCTCTCAGGGGCCCTCTTACTTTTCCTTCAAAGCCCTTACTGTAACTTGTATTAGATATGTTGAGTTATGTGATGAAATGTTTAACCAATGGTAAACTCCACAAAGGCATGGAACAGATCTTTATCCCGTAGCTCCTTGTATGCCCTTGAGTATTTGAATGAGTAAATGAGTGGATGAATGGATGAACCGTTAATGCCCAGGGTCAGAAGTGTAGCAGGAGGAATGGAGGCCAATTGGAGAGACAGTGAGCAAATTTGCATTTCCGGCTGGCTTGGTTTCTGCAGTGACCCTGTAATGTACTTTCTTACTTGTTTGCATGTTTCTTGCTTTTTGTGACTAAAAGTCACACCTAAGATAAACGGTCAATTCTAGAGTCTTTATGATTTTCTGGATTCAGGGTCTCCCACCCCAGTTTAATAGTCTGTTTTCTGGCACTTTAGTGGTACTGGTATCACAGCATTCAACCCCTTTGCATCTGAGATGTGGGCAGAAAAGAATGAAGGCAAGGGAGTCCTCAGGCAGAGGTCAGGGTCCCATCTCTGAGAGAATGCCCAACTGTTCGACCCTGGGCAAATTCTCAACATTTCAGGACCTTGTTGTGAGGACTAAATGTAGTAATGTAAGTAAAACCTGTAAGATCATTCATCATGCACACATTTGTCCATTATTCTCTCCCTCTTGGCTGTGTTTAGCCTATTCCCTCCTTTTTGGGTTTTCTTGGTAACAATAGGCACATGACAAATATTAGTGCAGTGATTGAATGGGGGCGCTGGAGGACTGATAATTTCCTGCTTACCATCTTCTTCCTATTAACAGCAAGTTTAGTATCTATCACATAACCTGAGGGAACATAGCTTGGTGTTTCTTGTTCTTCAATCTGTTTCTCGGCAGGAGTCCAGTCATCCACTTCTGACAGATTTTCTGTAATCTATGCGTTTGCTACGTGCCAGACCTATGGCATAAACCTATACAGCCCTGTTTGTTCTGGAGTTGACAAAGCCAAGGACATTACATTCCATCTTTACTGGCGGCAAATCCTTCATTTCCAAATGAGAATCAGAGGAGAGGATGATACTTAAAATAAGAATTCTAGTTGGCTAAGTTAAGGGGTCTGAGAAAATTCAAATTCAAGACAATAATCTGGCTCTTAGCCAAAGGCTTTTTTTATGTTGGGATATAAATTGGATACTATGTCATTTGCTTTTTTAAGTTTTCACCTCTCAGGGTCCTGTTTTCCTGAAACAATCACACACTTGTCCAACAACCACTTCAGTGCCCTCTGGATTGTGGGGCTGGAACTGTGAGCCAGCATCGGGGGTCTGAGGATGAATCTCTGCAGGCCTGACAGTTCCCTCCCCAGCTGCCTTTCGCTGGTCTTAAACCTCTCTGTAGGCAGGGAGGCCTTGGACAGTTAGCAAGCCAGATGATGAACCATGTCAAGCCCTTGGGAAACATGTGGAGAGTAACTCTATCTCTTCTCTGGACCTGGAAGATGGTGAGGAGGGATACCCATAGTCTCCAGAACATCAAAGGTCATGGAGGGTGGGAGCATTAAGACTTCACGACACACACGGCATTTCCTCTCCTGGTCTGATGACTAAATGGTAGACTTCCCACTCAGAACATTTTGTTTGGAAGATTCTGGTCAGAAACCGATTCTGTACACAAGAAGATGACTTCTGTTTCCATGACCATTTCAACTCTGGTTTTCTTACTACTTATCATATAAGTAATTGCTTGTTCAAAGTCAGTCTTTCTGATTTGAAAGCTCCATGAGAGTGGGTACCATGCTTGTTTTATTCTTAGCTAACTGTATGCCCCGCTCTTAGCATAGGGCATGGCAGAGTGGTAGTTGTTGAGTTGAATGATTTATAGATCACCAGTCTTATCTGTGTACAGCATCACCTTTAATGTTAGGATAATAATGGCATAAAATAAATGCACACAAGAAAAGAAAGAAAAAAAATAAAGAATGATCTAAATTTCCAAACCAAGATGGCAAAAAACACAATTCATTGATTATTTATTCAGTGAATACTGATTAAGCTCTGTACTTGAGAACATTAATGGCCCCCATGATTCACCTTCTCTGTCACTCTGTCGCTCTGCCACGTGTCTTTGCATTTCCCCTCACTTAAGAGGCAGAGATTATTTCCTGGGCTCAGCGATGTGACTTGTTTTGTCCAAAAGTATGAGACAGAAGTGCATGTGCTCCTGTTCTAAGCCTTGCCCACAGGAGGGCTTGCAGTTTCTGATTTCCCTCTTCTGTTCTGTCATTGACATGAGAAGACCATGCCTTGGCCATACCACTGATCCTAGAAGAGGATGAGAGAATGTGCAGTGGAAATGCCCCAACCAGCCAAGCCTAGAGTGGGGCCCCAGCCTGGTTATAGATATGTATATATATTATATATGAGTGAGCCCAGCTGGGATCAGGTGAATCTAAGCCAATGCACACCTCTGCAAAGTTAACAATAAATGAATATTTTTTTTAAAGATTTATTTATTTGTTTGACAGAGAGAGAGATAGCGAGAGAGGGAACACAAGGTGGGGGAGTGGGAGAGGGAGAAGCAGGCCTCCTACAGAGCAGGGAGCCCAATGCGGGGCTCCATCCCAGGACCCTGGGATCATGACCTGAGCCGAAGGCAGACGCTTAACGACTGAGCCACCCAGGTGCCCCTAAATGAATATTTTTTTAAGCAAATTAATTTTATGGTCTTCTGTTATATAGCATTTTTGCACCGGTAGCTAAATTGATATAAACATTTATGATATGCTGAGCACTCAGAAGGGTGTAGCTACTTATAAAAAAAAATAGTTGGTTGTTCCAGGAAAGCTTTGACTGGGAAATACAAGACTATAAATAACTTCACTGTTGGCTTTAGGAAATTCCTACAGATCAATTGATGAGACAGTAGTCTGCTCACTATGGCAAACAGTCTGCTTATCAAACAAGAATTTACTTGTTTTGTGCTCGGTCCACCAATGTTAAAGTATTATATCATGAGCTTTACCCAGTTCTGATCAGTTCCTGTGCCATGAAAGACCTACCTGAAATCACAGAGCTCTGACCCCAGTGCCCAACAGATATCTCATTTCTGACTTCTCTCTTGTGAGACACTTAAAACTCTGTCAAGGAGGTGTTCTCTACTGTACTAAGTTCTAATGAATTTGGCTTTACTGGAGTAATAGGTTATCTTGTGATATTTTGGAATGTTCAACATTGCTTAGTGTTTTTAAGGTTGGCCTTAATTTTTATTCTTTGTAGTTTGTCCCCCCCACCCCACCCTCGCCGTGATGCTTATACAGTTTTCTTCAGTCTCATGATTCAAAAATTATCCAGAATGGTTTAGATATCATTTTTCTTTTATTAACTTTTTATATTGGTTTTCAACCCTAGAATATCAAAATCATGGGAATGGTTTAAAACACAAATAGCCAGGACCCCCTCCTGGTGACTCCGATTAGGGAGATCTGGGAAGAATTTCCCTAATTCCATATATTTTAAAAGGAGCCAGGTGAGAGTTATGGTTCTAGAGAAACAATCAAAGAAAATTGAAAAGTACTTTTCCTGAGCTGAATGAGGGTCCCATATTAAAAGAACACATTGCTGGCAAAAATCATAGTGTCCTTAATCTCACCTTCCCTGGTGATTTCTTCATCACCTAGAAAATTGCAGTCTCGGCAGTTGGAATTTTCAGTGCACAGGGATTCTTGTCTGAGCTGGCACCTGTTCAAGTGCCGGTAAATCTCTACATCCTCCTTCTCTTGTCTTCTGATAGTTGAAGGACATGTGTTTGACCGGAAGCCATGCCCAAAATGGGCTATTGGGTCAACTGTGCAGTCGGGAACAGTCTGTTCATTCTGTTCATGAAATTAAACAGTTATGTTGTTATGTTATTCCAAAACAATGGAATGCTGCCCTCCCTCCATGGTGCAGTCATTTCATTTAATTAATTGGCTTATTTACTCTTTCCTTTGATCAATGTTTTAACTTAATTCAGCACATAAGATAGAGGATAATTTATTTGTGACATAGTTTGTTTGTGAAAGCCATACAGAAAAATCCATTTTGTTTCCATGTAATCTCATTTCATACACAGAGCAGTGATGACCTGTTCCCTAACTTGTGGTTATGATTTGTGATTGGTTATATGGATAAGACTAGGGTACTATAGAGCACACCAGGCAAAGATCTCCAGAACTTTCTAGAAGAGCCTAGATGAAATACAAGTGCAGCTTCCTCTTCCTTAGTAAAATGCTAGCACCTAGGAAGTGGAACTGGAAGTTACTGTCTGAATTCCTCTGAATAATCTTTGTGTGTGTGTCTCTGTGTGTGTATGTGATGTAGGGTATGTACACTGTGCACACTATTTAGTATACCTATATATCTCCTATATATATACACACAGACTGTATATAGTATATAACATGTTCTCAAAAGTAGTGACAATAACAAGGAATATACATAGGCACTATTCTAATAGTAAGCAAATAGCTTTGCTTACATTCATTTATTTTGCACAACCCAGTGAGGTAGGTACTATTATTATCTGCTCATTATATTTTTCTTTAATTTTTTCAAAAGATTTATACATTTATTTATGTGACAGACAGAGATCACAAGTAGGCAGAGAGGCAGAGAGAGAGGAGGAAGCAGACTCCCTGCTGAGCACAGAGCCCAATTCGGGGCTCCATCCCAGGACCCTGGGATCATGACCTGAGCCAAAGGCAGAGGCTTTAATCCACTGAGCCCCCCAGGTGCCCCCTATCTGCCCATTATAGATGAGGAAACTGAGGCATGGAGAAGTTAAGTGACTTGCTCCTCACTCAGCTGGTAAGCAGTGGGTGGAGCCAGGATTCAAAGCCAGGCCACTTCATTACAGAGTCCCTGCTGATAACAGGCATCATGTCCAGGCCGCAGTCTGCTTTTGTATGATGTGGGAGCTAAGAATGTTTTTTTTCCCCTTACATCTTTAAAGGATTGAAAACAATGAAAAGAATATGAAACAGATACTGTATGTGGCCTGCAAAGCTTTAAGTATTTATTATCTGATTCTCTTCAGAAAAAGTTTGCTGACCCTTGTGGGTCTTCACAAGTGTGCTCTGCTGCCTCGTGGTGAATAGAACACCCATTCCAGACTACGGGCTCAGCCCTAATAGCTGTTGTTACTATTTCATTTCTAACACTTATGAAATTCTTCTGTTTCTTCATGAAGTTCCAGGAGAGGTCTTCTTCCCAGTTGTTTTCTTTCTATCAGGGGAACGTATGACCCCTTTTGCCCAGGGCAGTGTTAGTTTGCTCCTCTTGTCCTGACTTAATTATTCCATAGCAACCCCTTTCACTTTCACACGTGTCCCCAGGCTGCGTGCACCCCCTTGCTGATGATAATTGGTTTTGAGTTTGCACTTGCCCACAGCAGAGCACTTAAACCTCAAATCTTTACCTATTTATAACTAGAGAAATAATTTTTCCTCTTAGTTAGCTTGAGCTGCAAAGTCCAAGATCAGGGGACTGGCATATTCTGTGTGTGGTGAAAACTCTGCCTGATTTGCAAGTGATTACTTACTTGCTGTGTCCTCACATGGCAGAGAGAGAGAGAGAGAGAGAGAGAGAGAGATTGAGAGCAAGCTCTCTGCTTCTTCTTGTAAGGGCACTAATTCTCTCATGAGGGCTCTACCTTCATGACCTCATCTAAACCCAATTATTTTCCAAAAGCCCCACTTCCAAATACCATCACACTGGGGGTTAGGGTTTCAACACATCACATTGAGGGGTTAGGGTTTTATATATGAATTTTGGGGGACACAAACATTCAGTCCTTAATATTCTCCAGTACTGGACCTGTGCAGAATGGTGTCTGCTTGCTTTAGTAGGTAAGGACAATTGACTGTAGATGCTGCGGTCAGTTTTGTGCTCTTTCTCCTCATCTTTTCTACTCTTTTGGGAGATGGGGTTCTGGCTTTTTACTCACTGGTAAGTAAGATCAGAGTCTCTGCTGGTTACTGGGTTGTCAGGAATACATTTTCCCCCCTTCAGCAGGAAGAGTCTTCTTCTTGGGGTCTGAGCTGCAAGGTGGCCTCATTGCATAGGCCTCATTGACATCTCCTCTGTGGCACCATTAACACTGATGTCCCTTCCCCATCCTGCCCTAACCCCAGTTATAGGAGGAGCTATAGTAATACCAGCAGGAATTCACGAAACTTCCTGTTGAGTTGCTTTGAGGCCATTTCTTGCTTATACAGCAGACTGGCATTACCTGGGAGCTTGCTGGAAATGCCAAAACTTGTTCCTCGCCCTCCTGTTCACTCTTCAGAACTACTGAATGAGATAGAATCTGGCAATTTGTCTAAACCTTCAGATTTAAGACCAATGATTGTCTCCCTTGATTCTTAGAATAACCCTGAAAGATAGTGTGGTCCCCATTTTACAAATGAAAAAACTGAGGCCAAGAGACATAATTGACTTGAATAACATCCAACAGACAGAATGTGGCAGAGGCTGTATTTCCAATATATACCATCACCTTGCATGAGGAGCTTGGAGCCCAGATCTTATTCCTGCTCTGTTCCTTCTTAGCTGCATGACTGAGACCTTAATTTCTTCATCTCTGTAACAAGTTGGCTGTGCCAGAGGATGTGAGGTTCCTTCTGGGTTCCAAAATCTGTAAATTTAATGGGAACATGTTTTTATATATGTTCCTTTCTGAAGAGTAGGAATCCACTGAACTTGGGCAATAAAAGAATTGCAAGGGCTGGAATTAATGGAGGGGGAATTGCTCTTGAAATGGACAACCTTCCTTTGCTTTCCATCACCAGGGTGGTATGTATTACTGCCTACTAGCCAGCGACTATCTGCTAAGTGCAATTCTGATTTCCTTCCTTCTCCCGAGTGACAGCGGGAGATAATATCACCCCAGGGGGAGGATGGGAGAAATACAGTTTTGGAATCGTGAGAGAATTCTAACTAATGGTAAGAAGTTGTTGGCATAATACAAAGGGAGGGAGAATCAGATGTGCCTTTGTTTGGGATTTATAGTTTTGAGATGATCTCTTTGGTAGAGAATTGTATTCATAACGTCAATAGGAGCCTTCCTATAGAGTAGCTAAATTCTTTTATTTTTTGCTATTAGGTTTATTGGTAGTTTCATACACATGGATTGTTCTCAGGCACAGTAGCAGAGAGGAGGAGTATAGGACCAGGAGCGCAGAACAGTAGATGATGTAATGTTAGGGTGAGGCAGGACCTTATGGTATAAATCCTTTTTATGATTGAGAAAATGAGGTCCAAAGGAAGTTGGCCAAGATTATACTCTGTGTGACACAGCTTCAGCTAGAAGCCAGGACTCTGACCCCTGGTGCCTAGCCCACCGCAGCAGGGTTTCCCACACTGCCCAAGATTTACCATGAGGCAAGGCATATGGTCCAAATGACACACAGATACATTCTTTTTACTAGTTACATTTAATCTTTCCAGCTCTCCTTGAGATAAATGTCAGTAGTGTTTCATGTATTGGAGCGCTACAGAGTTTTCTTTGAAACTGCTATGCTTAGAATACAACCAAGAGTAAATTAAAATACTCAGTAAATAGCAGTAGAGTTGATACATAGCTATGCAACAGTTATTAAGGTGGCAGAAGAATGTAGACGAATGTCTACAGAATGTTAGGACATTCTGTAGAATTCGTGAAGCAATCCACAAGCTCTTGGTATTTGACTGTTCTGTGTTCCATAGAGGAGGGAGGAAGGAGCCACACGTTTACTATTACAGTTATATTTGGCTCATGTATATATGGGAGGTGTTCAGTTTCCTTTTATCCCCTTCATAGTATGCTAAGGCAGAAATCAGTCTGGCCTATGACTACATATAGGCAGTTTAGGCTACATTATTCCTCCATGACAAAGGATCTCAGAACCCCAGTGGCAAAGTCCCCCTTTTATTGCTGGCTGACCCTATATTTCTGTCATTGATCCCACTTTGGCTTTTCACTCAGAGGCTCAGACAGGAGGGCAGCCCCTCTCAGGGTCTGGCTTTGGAGATTACTAAGTACTTCTAGGCTCTTCTAGAAATGGGGAATGATTGCGTTGTCTTAATGTGGTTTTTCTGTCCTTAAGGAATTGGGATGGGGAAGAACAAGAATGGCTTGGCCAGCTCATACTCCTACACCGTGTGCTTCAGTTCCTGTGACCTGTGCTGACTCAGTACAGTTGTAGGTTTGTGCTGCTGGCTTTTGTGTAGCTTGTTTTTTCCTTACCTCCTTCCCTACCTCCTTCCCCCACTTAGCAAACTACCAGGTATACCAGGCCAGGTCATGATATGTGATCCAAGTAAAACCGGCTTCCTGTAACAATCAACTAATAAACATATCATCGTCTAATTTAACAAAAATATTGACATTCAAAAAATAGTAATTTATATAGTTAAAAGGTATCAGAGGATTAAGCATGCTTTAAAGAAACTCAAAAGCCTTAGATGGTTTTTCCACCTTTTCCCCAAGTTATCCATCTCAAGATGAAGTGGATGTTTTCTTTAAAAAAAAAAAAAAAAGATTTATTTATTTATTTATTTATGTATTTTGAGAGGGGGGGGGGCAGAGGGAGAGGGAAGGAAGAGAATCCCAAGCAGACTTCTTGCTGAGTGTGGAGCCTGATGCGGGACTCTATCTCAGGACTTGAGATCATGCCCTGAGCCAAAATCAAGAGCTGGATGCTTAACCGATTGAGCCACCCAGGCACACCAAATATTTGCTCTCTTTAAGGTCTTGTGTAGGTGAAGTCAACCTAAATTCTTCCTGTATTCCAAGTGCCTTGAAAACACAAATTCAGGCATGCTTTGGCCCCGACACTTTGGGCACCTGGGTGGTGGCAGCTTTCTTTCCATCCTGGTTGTCCCCAGAGTGAGAGATCTGAGAGAACTACGGAAACCTCTTGTCTTTTATGACCTAGCCTTGGAAGTCGTTCCCCCTTTTCCTCCTATCCTGTTGACCTCACAAGTCAGTCCTATTGAAAGTGGAAGGGGGCTACAAAGGGCACAAAAACCAGGAGGTAGGGATCATTGGTGGCCATCTTGGGGACTGGTTACCACATCCAAGTCAGGCCCTGTTTCTTCCACGTGACCCGCTGTGTAGTGCACACCTAATAATATTCTCTTCTCTGGACTTCCTTTGTTATTTTCTCTCTGAACTGCTGCTGTGGGCCTTTCAGATCTGCTTCGGATGGTTTCTTGAGTAGGCATTTTAGACTAAAATGCTTTCGATTATAAAGTGGTTGGAGTGCAGATCTTATGATTGTGTGTGATGAGGAGGGTGGGAGATGGGCACTGAGACCCTCAGGCACTGGCGTGAGTACCTACTCCACTGGGCAAGCCCTTGTGCTGGGCTGTACCTGCTTGGAGGAAGGGGTACTCTTTAGGAATTCATACAAAGGTGGAGTCTGGGCTAGGAGAAAGCTAGGAACCCATGCTGGAGCTTTCTCCAAGGAATACATAAGTGAGTGAAAGTTTGTCCTGGCATCTTGTAGGATTCTGTAAGGACTCTGTGGAACTTTGATCTTTCCTGCCAGTTTAAGAGTTCAGAGTGGCTCATCTTCTAGGGATAGTTTCTTATCTTGATGCAAAAGGAGGGCCTTCTCACTTCTACCTGTGAGTGCATAAATGAGGGTGGCTTTGGGAACCGGGTGTTATTAATTTCATGTCATCCCTGCCATGTTCTGATGAGGGTCTGTGGGCTTAAAGGTAAAAAGATGCCCTGGTGAGGGGCTTTCCAGACTTGGGCAGAACAGGGTAGGTGTCATTCTTCGCCTGAGTGTGGGTCAGTGGAAGGACAGACTCTTCTTCAACAGAAGGGCACTTCTGTGGCGATGCAGCTCCAAAATCCTCACCTCTGTCCCTCTCTTCTGCTGAGGTTCAGGAGGGATTGCTGAAGAGGGCACACAAAGGACCAGGCTGGGAAGGGAGCCTTGGGGATGAAACTCCAGGCACATCTAGCGTAGCACATGAGACTTGATTGCTTGCACTGGCTTTTCTGCATGCGGGGCTCTGTTTCGTTAATGAGCAAGACATGCACTGGCTGTGTGTCAAACCACCTCAGTATTTATTTGGCTTCAGGCAGGGTCTTTCTGGAACATATGTGTCTCCAGGGGATTGAAACTCTTAAATGGTGGTGACTATGGCGGCTTTAACTGAGCTGTCTCTGCAGTTCTTAAAACCCAGAGCCTGTCTCCCTCGATGGTGATCACGTCCTGGCCATGCACATGGAGCTTAAAGGAACCATGGAGGGCAGCCTTTTGAGGACAGGAGCCACTAGCAACGATTCTCCAGTTAGGGGTGCCTGTCACCTCCTGGGGCTAAGAGTGCCTCCCTCATTCACCACCTGGAGGTCAGATTTATCTGTAGCAATTCAGTTCTTTCATTCAGGCCTGCTCAGTATACATCACATTAACATATTTGCATCGGATTAACCTGTAACATACTGGTTGAGAGTAGAAATTCTGGCGTCTGAGAGATCTTGGTTTATATTCTAGATCTGCCTCTATTTAGCTCTGCACTTCTGGGCAAGTTCCCTAACCGAAGCCTTACTTTGCTCACCTGCAGAATGGAGGTGAATAATGGTGGCCATGCATTTAGGGCCAGTTTGTGAGGGATTTTGGTGGTATTGTGGTTTCTCGTACATTTTTTCAGGTTTTGGTGGCAGGGTTGTACTGGCCTCATTAAATGAGTTGGAGAAACATTCTCTCTTGTGTTTTCTGGAAGAGTTTGTATAAAATTGGCAATTTTTTCTTAAATGTTTAACAGAATTCGGCAATAAAATCTGAAGTTCTTATGGGAAGGCTTCTGATAACAAACTTAATGTTGTCACTATTGAGAACCAAGTTGGTGATTAAGCAAGATCTGCTCCGCGGAGAGGCAGGTGCGGATAGCCAGTGCT
Organism: Mellivora capensis; assembly: GCA_004024625.1. Taxonomy (NCBI): domain Eukaryota; kingdom Metazoa; phylum Chordata; class Mammalia; order Carnivora; family Mustelidae; genus Mellivora; species Mellivora capensis. The sequence continues at coordinate 1,931 of PISX010000857.1, read as the reverse complement.
GACAGTGTACTGCTATTGTCCTACCAAACATCACCTCACCTACTGTATGTGGGATCCCATACCAATGCATTGCAGGCATATGAGGGGTCTGAGAAAAACAGGAGAAAACAGATTCAGGGAGGTGAGGTTAATTAATATCACAATTAATATCACACGGCTGATAGACTGCAGAATAAAATGAGGGCTCGATTTCAGCTATTTTGATTCACATCCTTTTGTGTTTCACCATTCCCCAGCTAGAACCTCACAGTTCTTTTCATCGATTCCATTTCATCCTCCAATGACATTCTACTTCTCTCTGCTCTCCTGGTGGGCACTGGGAGCAGGCGTGGGGATTAGCTTTAAGTGGATTCATTCCAAAATCATTCCCATTTTGGGGTGCCTGGGTAGCTCAGTCGTTAAGCATCTGCCTTCAGCTCAGGTTGTGATCCCAGGGTTCTGGGATCAAGCCCCACATTGGGCTCCTGCTTCTCCGTCTCCCAGTCCCCCTGCTTGTGTTCCTTCTCTTGCTGTCTCTCTCTGTCAAATAAATAAATAAAATCTTGAAAAAAAATTCCCGTTCTATTGTGTGTCTTTGAGGCTTGATGCAAACACACTGCAAAACAAGCAAACAAATGGGGTCAAAGGGGTGTGAATGCATTTAGAAAGCTTGAGGGGACGAAAATAACTTACTTGAAAAAGGTGGGCAGATCAAAAGGATAATGGTTCTCCAGCAGATCCCAAAGCCAGAGGCCATAACTTCCAGCAAGCCTCTGTAGGCCATCAGTCTTCCCTCATCAATGTTCGATTAATCAACCTCTTCCCAGAGAGTTTCTCCTGACCCCAAATGGGTTTTCCACATTGATGAGATAGCATTTGGAAGATATCAAAGTGAGTGGGATTATGTACCAGATGGGTAAAGCGACATTCCTGGCCAAGTGGGGGCAGCTAAGAAGCAAGAAGTGGGGAAGGGGATGGGATAGTTTTTCCTGCTGTACTAAGTCTGAGTTAACATGCCTGACAAAGGGATAATGGAAGTGAAGAAGAAAGAAAGTCCACCGAATTCCACAGATGAGAAGAGAACCGAGAAATCAGGGACACTGCTAGCACCAGCAAAGCGGAGAAAATAGAAGCTGGCTGCAGGTTCTGCTCGTTATTGGCTGTTTGTGGCACTGCCCTTGCTGGTTGTGCACACCCACACACAGACACACAGCCCAGAAAAACTGCACCTTCTCAGGGTTCACCTGCTTAATTCCTGCTAGGCACACTACAATGGCATTCGTTCCAACCATTGTGATAAAAACAGGCCGTTATCAGGCAAAGGTTTCTAAACAACCAAAATCATTTGTTAAAAAAAAAAAAAAAAAAAGCCACATAAAGTAGAGCAAATGGCAGGCTCATTCAGGCCCCGAGGAGCCAATGGTCCGTCTGTGGGATTTTCATCTGCAGGTCTTGGCAAGAGGAGATCTAGTAACAATAGTAATAATAGCAGCTGCTGGATATCATGGTATCATGGGTTTTCTTTGTCCCGGACACCATGCCAAATGTTTTACGTACATTAGCTAGTTTAATCGTTCACTTCTATCCCCTGGCTCAAGCCACCATTGCTTTCCCCTTGGACTATTTTAATAGCTTTCAAATTTTTTTTGCCCTTGCCCTTTTTTTTTTTCTCTCCGAATGTTGTTTTTATTTAAAATTTTACTGAAACTCCCTCTCAACCCCTTTCAGCTCTCCAAGTGAAAATGCATGCAAAGTCTATGTCTGGCGGTATTCTTTTTCAATTATTTCTTAAATACCTGAAAATGTGGCTTTTGAAACTTGGGGAAGTGAAGCAAAGACAAGGAATACTGAGGACCCATTTCATTTGCCTGCTTCCTTGTTTATTCATGAGCAGGGCTAAACTCAGAAACCTTTCAATGAAATGGGAAGCATGTCTGTAGTGGAATAATGCT